>CM077216.1:31255366-31265366 GCA_039654625.1 Rhinogobio ventralis
AGGTTGCGTATAAGTGACAACAGAAAGCATTAACCATTCACATTGATTTGTGTAGTGTGTTTCACAGTACATAACGTCTCTAAGCAGCTGTACGGAGAATGCCTGCGTCTGCATTACAGTTTACAGTGATCTGTTATCAGCGGAGCATTTCAGAAATGTATGCAATTAACTGACAATGTATTCATTTAAGGCAGAAACACTGAGCTCATTGAAGTAAAGAATAACACAATGTTTCCCTGTTACCTAACGATAAACCATTACAAAGTCTAATGCATCTGCTTGTGTATCTTAGGAAAGGGGTTTTATAGTTTATACTTCTTTTATTTGCCTCCATTTGGAATAATTTAAATATATACATTCATATAAAACAGCAACATTTATGTAAAATTCACTTTAAAGATGATTACGTTCAATTTCATTCATGGTTTAATGGAAGATTGCTGCCATCTACTGGAAAACGAACACTTTTACTAATACAATCACATGTAATTTGAAGTACAGCCACTAGATGGCAGCAGAGGCTCAGTGTGTGTGTGTGTGTGCGGTGTGGTGAAGAGATTATTCCAGGTTATGCTCCGCTGGCCACCTCTTCACCACACGAACACTGGCCAGCACCACCCAGGAGAGCGGGTTAGCTGCGGTGCCG
This sequence comes from Rhinogobio ventralis, assembly GCA_039654625.1. Lineage (NCBI taxonomy): Eukaryota > Metazoa > Chordata > Actinopteri > Cypriniformes > Gobionidae > Rhinogobio > Rhinogobio ventralis. The sequence continues at coordinate 31,256,013 of CM077216.1, forward strand.
TTCCTCCTCGGGCTGTGCTAGCAGAGGTCAGAGGTCAGAGGTCTTTATAATGTGAGTGTTGTGTTTGCAGGTGCGATGTTGAGGTGAGGAGGACAGAATGGCCACGCCGCAGACCTCCAGACAGAGCAGCTACTCCTCAATCTCTGGAAAGATGTAAGGGACATTCAAATCAAACACTTTTTTTTAATAAAATCTAGAAATGATTTTGACAGATACATTGATACAGTTATTAAACGCTTATTAATAAATCCTTATGCATTAGGTAATTAATTAGTTCATATATATCCACATAGATAATATGCATGTTAATGTTTCAATGATCTGTCAATCATTATGTATATAATTAGTAATTGAAGCACTTCACTGCTGATCTTTACAAAGCATTTATTAATTATTACTTCATGTTTTTGCCCCATCTAAAGTTGAAACTATTCATCATTTGTGAATGTTTATAATTGTTTACTAATCATTTAGTAGCTTTATGTGTGTTTGTGTAAAGGGTGGTAGTTACACTTAGTATACTCTATATTCAAACAGGAGATTCCTCATCAACAGGCAATCCTAACTCTTATTATTGTTATTTTTGATGTAAGTACATTGATAAAGACATCTAATATTCTTCACCTTTCTGTCCGGACGTCCGGATCACTCGTTGCTACCAAACGCATTTTTGCATTTGTAAATTTGTAAATAAATGAAGTGAACCAGAAACATTAACAAGCACCTCATATTTCCAGATATGTGAATATATGTTAACTAATGATCTGTTAAGCATTTTATAATGTTTGCTAATGATTTATTAATGATTACCAAAATGGGCAAAGTAAGAATATCACTGAACAGCCCCTGATGGGTGTCATTTCATATTAACAGAATATATTTGTAACGGAGTTCGTTGTTATGGGACGAAGGAGGCGGGAACCGGCGAACGTTTAACAACTTTTTAATAAAATAAACCAACAAAATAAAATAACGGCGGCAGCCCCTCACGGACGACTGCCGCCTACATACAAAAACAAACATAAACAAAACACAACGTAGATTCCAGGCCTGGTCCTCTCTCGTCTTGCACTGCCGTCGCTCCTCCTTTTGTGCTCCGTCACTCCTCCGTGAGACGAGACCGGTGTGGCGCGCAGCTGGAGCTCATATCACTCGCCATCGGCCCGCTCTCACGGCCCCTCGCCTCGCTGCTCGCCACAATATATTTTATGATGGATGTAGTAACACTTGAGTCATTACTATCTGAAACCTTACAAAAAACTCAAAAGCTTACAATAATTTCAGTCATTACTACAGTCATCATGTCTTTCATAATTATGCATTATTCATGTTAATTATGTACCTGTATATAGTAGTTCTCTGGGAGGTCGAGCACCGATTGGAATCGCACTTTTGGGGGCCTAAACATGCTCGAAAGCTCATGAAACTTTGCACACGCGTCAGAAGTGGTGAAACTTTACGTCTGATATGGGTTTCAGAATTAGGCTCGATAGCGCCACCTACAGAATTTCAATTAAGCGCCGTTCACGCTACATTTCACGCACGAGGATAACATGTAACAGTCCAACACCTACAAAAAAAAACTAAACTTTTTGCCATTTTCAGACGTTGTACTTTAACAAACTCCTCCTAGAGATTTAATCAGATCAACATCATATTTGGTCAGTCTAATCTAAAGGCCTTGGCGAAGTGAATTGAGTGAGTGAATAAAACATAGAAATCCCTTTCATTCCCCCCCAAACTCGAACGGATTTGAGCTGTAACGCCGTCTCCCGTGTGTTGAAGAACACGCCAGCACCAGGAGCACATGTATATGGATGTGTGTGTAGCTGAAGACAGCAGGCTGACGCGAAGCCCTGGTGTTTAGCGGCTGGCCGCTCCAGCAGACAGCAGGTGGAGGAGCGCGCCGTGTTGTGCTGCTCATTCATGTTTGCCTTCCACCCCCGATGAACAATTAGCATTGCACACGCCAGCGCTCGTCCGAGCTCCACTGATCCTCCATCTGCTTACACACTCAAGACATACCTGCACGAGAACAACAGAGAGCAGGGCATCGCGGCTCCTCTCATCGGTGACTCTACAGCAGGCCAAAACCCTCCGAATATGATCATGTCAACGTTAATGACTGAGTCAGAGTAACTTCAGCATGAATAATACAGGAGCTCGTCCCAAACAATCTTCCGTTTGACCAGCAAGTGAAGAAACCGACGTGACGTTTCTCCATATGCATCGTCTCTGAGAAGAAAAAGCCATCTTTATTCTGAGAGACGCTCCACAATGGCTGACAAGATCAGCTGAATAATTGATGTCTGTTGGGTAGGAGCGCATGCTTTAATGGCCCCGTTTGTAGGTGTACTGTGACATAATGTGGAAATATTCAACTGTGTTTTCCCCTAGTCTTCACAGAGAGGAGTGTCACACTAACACCTGAGGTATAATCTATACAGAGTCATTTCTGAGGCGATTATAATGCGTTTCGTTACGCATGAGACATCGTGAGAGACAGAGTGATGATATTAGCATGGGACTGTGTTTTTGTGTGGTTGTGATTATCTCGAGGCTTCGCGGCTGTGAATGTGTGTGTTTACTCTGTAGATGACTCCCACCTCACTGTACGCAGGAATAAGAGCGCTGTGCTTTCTGACCCATCGATGGGTGGAAATGTAAATATTTGTGCTGGAGAGCAGCTTTTCCTCCGCATTCATTCAAACAAACCCATTATCATGATGATCCGCTCACAACAGGCCTTCCTCGCAGAAGTGTTTGTGCCGATTGATACTGTGTTCAAAATGGCCAGCGGTAATACACTGTAATAATGTACAGAAACAATAACAGTTTCGGAGAATATAATAATAACAACACGTGTTAGATATAATTCTTTTAATTAGCGTACCATGAAAGTATATACATCACATGTGAATATCTGCTGACGTTCAGAACACAAACATGTTTCTGCCATCAGTGTAAATACACACCAATTTTGCTTTTCAATTTCGTCTTCCACACACAGTGGCAGTGACGTCTGCGGGTCGTTCCGAGCTGTGACTCTCATTAGATCATATCGAGAACAATACAACCTGCTGTGAAACACACTGTGTGTGTGTGAGCGTGTGTGTGAGTGTGAGCGTGTGTGTGTGTGAGAGTGTGTGTGTGAGAGCGTGTGTGTGAGTGTGTGTGAGTGTGAGTGAGTGTGTGTGTGTGTGTGTTTGTGAGTGTGTGTGTGTGTGAGCATGTGTGTGTGTGTGAGTGTGTGTGTGTGTGTGTGTGTGAGCGTGTGTATGTGTGTGAGCGTGTGTGTGTGTGTGTGTGTGTGTATGTGAGCGTGTGTGTGTGAGAGCGTGTGTGTGAGTGTGTGTGAGTGTGAGTGTGTGTGTGTGTTTGTGAGTGTGTGTGTGTGTGTGAGAGTGAGTGTGTGTGTGTGTGTGTGTGTGTGTGTGAGAGAGTGAGTGAGTGAGTGTGTGTGTGTGAGCATGTGTATGTGTGTGAGCGTGTGTGTGTGTGTGAGTGTGTGTGTGTATGTGAGCGTGTGTGTGTGAGAGCGTGTGTGTGAGTGTGTGTGTGAGTGAGTGTGTGTGTGTTTGTGAGTGTGTGTGTGTGTGTGTGTGTGTGAGTGAGTGTGTGTGTGTGAGAGCGTGTGTGAGCGTGTGTGTGTGAGTGAGTGTGTGTGTGTTTGTGAGTGTGTGTGTGTGTGTGTGTGTGTGAGTGAGTGTGTGTGTGTGAGAGCGTGTGTGAGCGTGTGTGTGTGTGTTTAATCGATGATTGTACGACAGAACCCATCTCGTTTATTAGACCCCAATAGTGAGAAAGAAAAGAAGCATTTGATTGTTTATAATGGTAATATCTGCTCTGCCTGTATGTGCAATAATCTTTTATATAAATATCATTATCATCTTAAATATCATTAATCTTACTATACTGTTTAAATGGTATTTTCACATCTGTAAAACATTTAAGTTCTAGTAACTTTTCCCCCCAAACGCTCACATTTACTGCATTTTTTCCCCTGTACTATTATTTTTAATGAATATGTGTAAATATATCCCACTCTGGCCTGATCTGACCTCTGATCTGACCTCTGCGCTGACCTCAGCTCATAATGAAGCAAAGTCAGGCAGTTACATTTACAGCAGGGGTGTGTGTGTGTGTGTGTGTGTTCTCTCTCTTATTGCGAGGTAATCATTATCGTGGCCTACTGTGTTCCCTCCACTTAATTTAATTGGTCCTTCGACCCATAGTTTCTGGTGTATGTTAATAAAACATCCACATGTGAGTACACTGGTAAAAATATACATGTACATCGATCATTTATCCAGATTCCTCTAACCAATCAGTTATTCAGTCCGGATCAGTGTTGTGTGGAGCTCCTCATATAGAAGGGCTTCCTAAACACAACTCAGGCTCCTTGGAAACACGAGCCTCTCCCATATTTCTGCATACCTATACATACAACATTTTAACACCATCATCTTTTATTCCTTTTCACACAAATCAATAAAGACTTATGTTCACACGTTTCCTTGCACAAAACTATGTTATGACCTGTTAATGTAACTAGTCCTACACGCCCCGCTCCGAGCGGGATTCGAACCATGGTCTCGGGCGTGGGAGTACGCCATGCACGCTAAAGACTGCAGCCCCTAGCGTCAGCCACTAACTCACCTCTTGAGGCCAGGCGAGTAAGGCTCACACACACAGCTCTTACACCTCTAAACCTCACGCCCATCCATATGTAACCGGTCCTACACGCTCCGCTCCGAGCGGGATCCGAACCATGGTTTCGGGCGTGGGAGTACACCATGCACGCTAAAGACTGCAGCCCCTAGCGTCAGCCACTAACTCACCTCTTGAGGCCAGGCGAGTAAGGCTCACACACACAGCTCTTACACCTCTAAACCTCACGCCCATCCATATGTAACCGGTCCTGCACGCTCTACCCCGAGCGGGATCCAAACCAGGGTCTCCAGCGTGGGAGGTGGGCGCGCCAACAAGAAGACCCCGGTTTGAATCCCGCCTACACTTAATGCAGACAGTAACACACATACATAAGTGTGTTGTAAAATATGTGAGAATATTGTTTTTATACTCACAAATACACGGTAACAAATATATTTTATTTTTCACACAAAAACAATGTACACAGTGTACATCCCAACCAACACGCAGCTGCACATACAGTGGTCTAAATGCAAAACCACAGCAGCATTTACTGTATACAGTTACAGTACAAAAAGAGCTTGCTGCTCCAAAACAGAGGAGCTCACCTGTTGCCCTTTCATGCTAAAGCTCTGTTTGCTCATTGAAACTGTGTGACAGTTTCACAATGAAAATTGTGCTAAATACAGAGAATTGTGTGTAGTGTTTCTGATGAGTCTGGGTTGCCGGAACTAAGTATATCTCCAAAGATCCCAGAGGAAAATGTGCGTAGAGCTTGCTCGGGTACCTCTGCGTCCGGGACAGATGGTCCCGTCTGTAACTTCAGATTCCGTGCTGGTATCTTTGAGACAATGTTGAGATCTCTCCTGAAACTCCAGACAGGTTTCAGCAAAACTCACATTTCATCACTTTACTGTGTGTGTGTCCGTACAGAAGTGTGTGTGCTGATGCCCTGATGTGGTGTGTGTGTGTGTGTGTCCGTACAGAAGTGTGTGCTGATACCCTGATGGTGTGTGTGTGTGTCCGTACAGAAGTGTGTGCTGATGCCCTTATGTGGTGTGTGTGTGTGTGTCTGTACAGAAGTGTGTGCTGATGCCCTGATGGGGTGTTTTTGTGTCCATACAGAAGTGTCTGCTGATGCCCTGATGTGGTGTGTGTGTGTGTGTGTCCATACAGAAGTGTGTGCTAATGTTCTGATGTGGTATGTGTGTGTGTGTGTCCATACAGAAGTGTGTGCTGATGCCCTGATGTGGTGTGTGTGTGTGTCCGTACAGAAGTGTGTGCTAATGCTCTGATGTGGTGTGTGTGTATGTGTCCGTACAGAAGTGTGTGCTAATGCTCTGATGTGGTGTGTGTGTATGTGTCCGTACAGAAGTGTGTGCTGATACCCTGATGGTGTGTGTGTGTGTCCGTACAGAAGTGTGTGCTGATGCCCTTATGTGGTGTGTGTGTGTGTGTCTGTACAGAAGTGTGTGCTGATGCCCTGATGGGGTGTTTTTGTGTCCATACAGAAGTGTCTGCTGATGCCCTGATGTGGTGTGTGTGTGTGTGTGTCCATACAGAAGTGTGTGCTAATGTTCTGATGTGGTATGTGTGTGTGTGTGTCCATACAGAAGTGTGTGCTGATGCCCTGATGTGGTGTGTGTGTGTGTCCGTACAGAAGTGTGTGCTAATGCTCTGATGTGGTGTGTGTATGTGTCCGTACAGAAGTGTGTGCTGATGCCCTGATGTGGTGTGTGTGTGTGTCCGTACAGAAGTGTGTGCTAATGCTCTGATGTGGTGTGTGTGTGTGTATGTGTCCGTACAGAAGTGTGTGCTGATGCCCTGATGTGGTGTGTGTGTGTGTCTGTACAGAAGTGTGTGCTAATGCTCTGATGTGGTGTGTGTGTATGTGTCCGTACAGAAGGATGCACACCATACAGGTGGACTCTGTGCAGCGCTGGATGGAGGACTTGCGGCACATGACGGAGGTGGAGTGCATGTGCGTCCTGCAGTCGAAACCCATCGGCGTGGATGAAGACGCTCCAGGTGAGCTCATCGTGTCGGCCGTGGGCGAGCACGTGACCCGTGATAACCTGCAGACGCTGCTGAAGAGGGCGCTGGTGGTCAGCACGGAGCTGGGGAAGATGTTCCAGCGACTGGAGAAGCGGCGCTGGCAGCGGGTCCACAGCACGGCCGTCAGGGTCAACTGTCACGTGCGCTCGCTCATCCAAGAGTACAGCGCGGCCAGGAACGCTCCAGCAGACATGCAGAAGGTGCGATAACATTTCCAAACATTATAGGCCAGATTTACTAAACAGGCAAATTAGTGTGAGAGCGCAATTCCAAAAAGCGCAGATGGGAGTGGACAGTTCATTAAAGAACACAGACGACCATAATGACCAACACAATCTACCCGTTAGCATCACGTTCTTTTTTGAGCGTTAAATAATGGCACAAACACCAGTAAATTGACGAGCAGAAACCTTAGTAAATCACCCTGTGTGATTAATTTCAATACTCTCCTTCCATAAATACTGCGTCTGAAAGGGAAACTCCTACAAACGCATATGCAATATATAACCCTGTCCACGCCTTTACAGCGCTAATGTTTCACTGTATGTCTTTAGTAAATCCTGACAGTAGTTTTTAACCCCTAACAAGGGTTTGCACTAGAGCGAGCTGTTAGTAAATCTGGCCCAAAGGCTTTAATCACATATATAACTAACATATATGATATTGTATGTGCTCATCTCTCATGGCAGTATGAGAAATCTCTGCTGGAGAAGTGCATGGAGCTCAACGTCATCACTGAGAGGTGAAGAACCCATGGCATCACACACCTTCATCATCATCGCCTTAAAGATCAGATCACCTATATATCTGACATCATTTACTCCTCAGGTGTCTTCATACTGAGGATGAATACTTCCTCAAATCCATGAAGGAGGCCATTCACGAGATCCTGACTGATGTCAGCGACTCCTTCAGCCATATGATTGACATGGCACTGGCCAATGAGATTCAGGTAAGAGTGGCCTTCTACCGCATGATCTTCATTGATCATTAGCATTTTTATTTACTTCAGTTTTTTTGGTTACAGCTTCAGTATTCATGAATTATTAGTTAACAATACAGTATCATTTAATCACAAATGATATTCACATTCGTCTTAAAACTGCAGTTATAATGCTATACATTTGAACAGATGAGTGGCCAGTTTTATTAGTCGATGGTCTCTAGGGACATTTGCTGCTTTTGTGGAGTAGATGGGTGCTCATCCATGCCCTTCCCACACCCTTCACGGACAATACACCAGGATCCACCACAGACACGGAGCCCGAGCCCAGAGACAACGCCTGAGCCATTCATCGTCCCCGAGCCCGACGGAAGGTCTCACAGATGTGTGAGTCAGCAACAGCTTCCCTCGAGGACATGGAGGGAAGCCCTGCCCACACTCCCGCCGCTGAGGGTGAGCTGTACATGGCCTCTGTGAATTGTTATGTGGAACTGGAAAAGGTTATTTGCCGTAGTCTCTTCTCTCTGCTGGTCCCACCCAGCTCTAAGTGTCCTGCATCTCCGATGGTCCCACCCAGCCTTCCTCTCCCACCTCCTCCACCTAAGCAAGCACTGTCGCCATTGGTTCCCTTCAGTTCCTCGGCTCTTCCTCTGTTTATTCCACTATGCTGCACAGATGCCCCCCAGGTCCTCCGGTCTCCAGCTACACTTTGGCACGGGGATCCCCTGGCTCCAACTCCAGCCGCCAAACACCTTAGCCCGTTGACCAGTCGGCTCCACCTTGGCTCCTCCCTCCCTCAACTCCACCTGGGACCATCGTCCTTACGGCTCCACCGGTTCAAGCCTTCAGTTCATTCAGTGTTTGGTCCAGTGACGGTTATGTTTATGTGGTTGTGTTTTACTGTGATAACTCTACAATCTCCTGCGTGTTCTTAGTTTATTGTTTTTGTTGTATTCTCCTTGTCATTATGCGCTCATTACAACCACCGTTTGTAACATTAGTGACATTTATTCTCTTTTATTCACAGATTCTGATCCGTCAGATTGAGGATTCTGATAATGTTTTCGCCATCAGCACTGCCATCAGTAACCTGCTTTCTTTAACTCAGGACGGGCCGCAGCTCTGCAGCATCATCGCTAAAGTACGGCAACACACTCACACACACACACATGCACGCACGCACTCTCTCTCTCTTACACACACACACGTTTGTTTTTGTGAATTGTGGGGACATTCCATAGGTGTAATGGTTTTTATACCGTACAAACCGTATTTTCTATCCCCCTACACTACCCCTACCCCTAAACCTACCCATCACACACACACACACTACCCCTAAACCTACCCATCACACACACACACACACACACACACTACCCCTAAACCTACCCATCACACACACACACACACACTACCCCTAAACCTACCCATCACACACACATACACACTACCCCTACCCCTAAACCTACCCATCACACACAAACACACACACTACCCCTAAACCTACCCATCACACACACACACACACTACCCCTTCCCCTAAACCTACCCATCACACACACACTCACACTACCCTTAAACCTACCCATCACACACACACTCAAACTACCCCTAAACCTACCCATCACACACACACACACACACTACCCCTAAACCTACCCATCACACACACACACACACACTACCCCTAAACCTACCCATCA
>CM077216.1:31270366-31447866 GCA_039654625.1 Rhinogobio ventralis
TTTCCCTAATTCTGGCCCTTCTTTGAGCTCCACCATGCATTCTAACTCCTCAATCTCTTCCTCTCCCTTGTCCTGGTACTCATCTTCCTCTCCCTTGTCCTGGTACTCATATTCCTCTCCCTTGTCCTGGTACTCATCTTCCTCTCTCTTGTCCTGGTACTCATCTTCCTCTCTCTTGTCCTGGTACTCATCTTCCTCTCCCTTGTCCTGGTACTCATATTCCGCTCCCTTGTCCTGGTACTCATCTTCCTCTCTCTTGTCCTGGTACTCATCTTCCTCTCCCTTGTCCTGGTACTCATCTTCCTCTCTCTTGTCCTGGTACTCATCTTCCTCTCTCTTGTCCTGGTACTCATCTTCCTCTCTCTTGTCCTGGTACTCATATTCCTCTCCCTTGTCCTGGTACTCATATTCCTCTCCCTTGTCCTGGTACTCATATTCCTCTCCCTTGTCCTGGTACTCATATTCCTCTCCCTTGTCCTGGTACTCATCTTCCTCTCCCTTGTCCTGGTACTCATCTTCCTCTCCCTCTGTCCAAAGATGCCCTCTTTTACTGTATACCATATGGTCATGTGACTGAAAGAACATCAACACCTGATCCTAGATGGGAAGCTCAGCTGTGATTTATATATTTGCAAACCTTTAATCAGCTGTTTCTCAGTAGCAATGGAATAAAATACAGGGGATATATTTGTTTCAGTTCACAGTATGAACAGCTGTTCACTTTAGCCTATAAGGTTAGGTGTTATCTGTTCTGACACACAGTGTTAAAGCACTGGTCAATCTGGCAGTAAAAATCCATTGTTTTGGTCTTGGTTGAGCTTGTGTGTAAAAGAAGTTCAAGTATTTTAAATTTGTGTTAACTATATGCATTTTGTGTAAAAGCACAATAAATGTGTTAATTGTATAGCCTACACAGACAGATGTTGTGCTAACTGCGTTAAGAGTTTAGGAAAATTGTTAACAGTATTGAAAAAATTGTCATAGCCATTGTAAAAAACTGTAAGAGCAGTGTTTCTCCACAGGAGGGCGCAGTGGTGGCTCTGCTGAAGATCTGCCGGCAGGACTGCTTCAGTTCTCTCTACGCTCACGCGCTCAGGACCGTGGCCTCCATCTGCTGTGTGGAAGAGGGCATCAGCCAGCTGGAGAAGGTTCACACACACGACAGCCCACATGTGTTCAGAGGCTCAACTATACAGACTTATTTATACATATAAAAACACAAAAACTTTAATTCAAATTAAAATATAAAATCATTAAAAATCTCACTGATACTGAAACAAAAGAGCGCCTCGAGTTTAACTGTATCTGACTGAAGTTATAATATAACTATTATTATATAATATAACTGACACAAGTAACGTACACAACATGTATACCTAGAAGTGTTTAAGGGCTTAAAGTGAATTGCATAGGAAGACATTTTCACTAAAGTGTAATTATCTATATCTTTAAAGAATGTTCTTTTGTGAGACTGAAGTGTATCTGTGTGTTATTATCCCTGCTCTATTGAGTGATGTTGTGGTTGTCATCAGCTCAATATAATTATTCTCAGTTTGTGTAACAGCGCCACTGTGTGGTGATGGATTATATTAGCACAACTGCACAGATTACTGTACGTCACATGAGTTTCATTCAGTTTAATCTCAGCATTGGTGAAAATAATACATGTAAAAAGATCTGATAATGTTAATGCAGCTCAGTTTTCTTTGTGCTGTATAAATAAATGCATCAGTTTCTGTAAAAAAGACATCTCCAGTCCTCAGTCAGCTCACAGTCAGTGGTGTGTGTGTGTGTTGATCAGGTGGACGGGATCCTGTGTCTGGCAGACATCCTGACGGACGGCGCGTGTGCGGAGGCGACGCGAGCGGAGGCGGCAGCGGTCATGGCTCAGATCACATCCCCTCACCACAGCTCCACACAGCACCTCGCCAGCTTCCTGGAGAGCATGCAGGACATCGTCACGGCCCTCATCAGTGAGTGCTTCATCACCGCACACATTCACACTGACCGGGGCTGTCCGGTCCATCCCGTCAACGGCCCTCATCGGTGAGTGCTTCATCACCGCACACATTCACACTGACCGGGGCTGTCCGGTCCATCCCGTCACGGCCCTCATCGGTGAGTGCTTCATCACCGCACACATTCACACTGACCGGGGCTGTCCGGTCCATCCCGTCACGGCCCTCATCGGTGAGTGCTTCATCACCGCACACATTCACACTGACCGGGGCTGTCCGGTCCATCCCGTCAACGGCCCTCATCGGTGAGTGCTTCATCACCGCACACATTCACACTGACCGGGGCTGTCCGGTCCATCCCGTCACGGCCCTCATCGGTGAGTGCTCCACCACCGCACACATTCACACTGACCGGGGCTGTTCGGTCCATCCCGTCACGGCCCTCATCGGTGAGCGCTTCATCACCGCACACATTCACACTGACCGGGCCTGTCCGGTCCATCCCATCACGGCCCTCATCAGTGAGTGCTCCACCACCGCACACATTCACACTGACCGGGGCTGTTCGGTCCATCCCGTCACGGCCCTCATCGGTGAGCGCTTCATCACCGCACACATTCACACTGACCGGGCCTGTCCGGTCCATCCCATCACGGCCCTCATCAGTGAGTGCTTCACCACCGCACACATTCACACTGACCGGGGCTGTCCGGTCCATCCCATCACGGCCCTCATCAGTGAGTGCTCCACCACCGCACACATTCACACTGACCGGGGCTGTTCGGTCCATCCCGTCACGGCCCTCATCAGTGAGTGCTTCATCACCGCACACATTCACACTGACCAGGGCTGTCCGGTCCATCCCGTCACGGCCCTCATCGGTGAGCGCTTCATCACCGCACACATTCACACTGACCGGGGCTGTCCGGTCCATCCCATCACGGCCCTCATCGGTGAGTGCTCCACCACCGCACACATTCACACTGACCGGGGCTGTTCGGTCCATCCCGTCACGGCCCTCATCAGTGAGTGCTTCATCACCGCACACATTCACACTGACCAGGGCTGTCCGGTCCATCCCGTCACGGCCCTCATCGGTGAGCGCTTCATCACCGCACACATTCACACTGACCGGGGCTGTCCGGTCCATCCCGTCACGGCCCTCATCAGTGAGTGCTCCACCACCGCACACATTCACACTGACCGGGGCTGTTCGGTCCATCCCGTCACGGCCCTCATCGGTGAGCGCTTCATCACCGCACACATTCACACTGACCGGGGCTGTCCGGTCCATCCCGTCACGGCCCTCATCAGTGAGTGCTTCATCACCGCACACATTCACACTGACCGGGGCTGTCCGGTCCATCCCGTCACGGCCCTCATCAGTGAGTGCTCCACCACCGCACACATTCACACTGACCGGGGCTGTTCGGTCCATCCCGTCACGGCCCTCATCGGTGAGCGCTTCATCACCGCACACATTCACACTGACCGGGGCTGTCCGGTCCATCCCGTCACGGCCCTCATCGGTGAGCGCTTCATCACCGCACACATTCACACTGACCGGGGCTGTCCGGTCCATCCCGTCACGGCCCTCATCAGTGAGTGCTTCATCACCGCACACATTCACACTGACCAGGGCTGTCCGGTCCATCCCGTCACGGCCCTCATCGGTGAGCGCTTCATCATCGCACACATTCACACTGACCGGGGCTGTTTCTTTAGTATTCTCTCATCAGTTTATAACAACATAAATATCCTCTCGTTAATCCACATGAACTCAACATCAAATATGCTATTGACACTTGAACTATCAACAGTCTCTTGCTAATGCATCACCATCTCTGAGCAGCTCACGGGATGTTCCTGATGGAGTGTTTCCTCTGATCCTCAGGTCCAGTGAGCTCTGCTGATACATCAGTATATGTGCTCTGAGACGAAACTTGCCTCTTGTCATCAGTTTGTTTCAGTGTCTGCGATTCTTCTGAAATCTCTCCCTTCTGATTCCACCACATACGATCTCAGTTCCTTGCAGATGTCTTTGATGATTCCCACTTTATTGTACCCTTGAGGAGTTTGTATCCTGACTAATTCACCTTTCATCAGGGGACAGATGGGCTTGCTGGTTCTGTCATAAGTATTTTCTGTTGATGACGCCTATCATTTGCCTTGACAGAAGTCTTTCTGCTGGAGATCCCAGAATTCAATCACGAGGCTTGTTTCTCAAATCGAGTCGAGCGAGGAAGACGATCTCATCTCTTTTGCGCTTCGCACCGCTCGTTCCTCTAATCCATTAGACTGCTTGTGTACAATCCCAGGTGTTTGCAAAGTTCTTGCATTGTTGACTGGAAAATTGCGTTCCGTTGTCTGTCATGACTTTTTTACTTTGTTTTTTGATTCTACCTCAGGACGTCCTCTGTGAAGAATAGTGATGTATTCTGTGGGGTTTTTCGTCACAATCCCATCCTTTATCGTCAGCTCATCTCGGTATGGTTAAACTGAAAGCTGTGCCTGTCAGTGTGGCCAGCCCTGGTCTGTTGTCCTGCAAAGCTGGATCTGTAAATGTTTTTAACTCATCAAGGCTTGATGATGGGTTATCTTCTACTGACCTTACCTCAAAGTCAGCCTTTTCACTGCTTAGCACTTCTGTGTTCTTCATGGGTGCACCTGAAAGAGATCGGCAGGTACATTTTCTTTTCTTTTTTATAACTGATCAGAAGTCATAGCTTTGCAGCGTTGCCGTCGCACTGGTGCCATGTGCAGCTTGTTGAGTATCATCACTAACGGCTGCTGGTCTGTTTCCATGTGGACTGTCTTTCTGTAGATGTAGTCGCATGCAAATACTACTCCTTTTCAGTTTGGGCATGTTCTCAGTCTGTGTCAGGGTGTGTGAGGCACACAGTTGTGTTCAAATGAATAGCAGTGCATTAATAAAAGTGAATAAAGTATATAGTATAAAGTATATAGTTTTAATAGCTTTTATTTCCATTTATCCAATTCCAAATCCAAGCATTATTGTGTTATTCTTTTACAGGAAGCAAAGAAAAGGAATATTCATCTGTTCAAACTCATTTTTTTTTTAAAGATTAAACTTTACTTTAAATTACTGAACTAATATTTAGTTGCATAACCATTGTTTTTGATACCTGTTGCACATCTGCGTTGCATCGAGTCAACCAGAAACAGATATTTCAGCCCAGGATGAACAAACTACATGCCACAGTTCCTGTGAATTTTTGGGTTTTGCTTCAGAAACTGCATTTTTAATGTCACCCCACAAGTTGTCAATGGGGTTGAGGTCAGGATATTGAGCAGGCCACTCCATTATCTTAAACCTTTTTATCTAGAACCCAGATGTTGCCCGCTTACTCGTGTGTTTGGGGTTGTTGGCCCATTTCAGGGGCATCTCCTCAGGGGCAAGTATTTTGATGTATTCAAACTGATCCATGATTCCTGGTATGTGATAAATAGGCCAAACACCATAGTATGAAAACATTCCCATACCATCCCATTTTTTGCTTAACTGTCATCACAGTGTCCTGTGGATTGAGTTCAGTACCCGGGGTCACCTAACATACTGTCGATGACCACTAGACCCCAAAAGGGTCTTACTTTCATCAGTCCACAGAATGTTTCTCTTTGGGCCAATTGAAGTGTTCCTTGGCAAGTTTTACAACAATGGTGCTTTATGGGGGCTTCTGCCTGATAGCTTAGCTTGGACCAAACGTCTTCTGACTGCATCAGTACTTTCAGGCCATTTTAGATCATCTCTGATCTTTCTGGAGGTGATGATTGGCAGAGTCTTTGCCATTCTGACTATTCTTTCATCTGTTTTAACAGTAGTGGCTCGTTTTCTTCCCTGTATTTCAGGTTTTTGTTGCCATTTTAAAGCATTTGAGTTTTTTTTGCTGAGCATCCTATAATTTGCTGCACTTCTTTATACGTTTGCTCCCTCCAATCAACATTTTAATCAAATTACGTTGTTCCTCTGAACAATGTTTAGAACGGCCCATTTTACTGTGAAACATTTGCTACCCTTCTTCCTTAATAAAGGAAGACACCTCTAATGACACCAGTTTTTTCCACAGAATGAGTGAATTTTCTAATTAAACTCCACACTGCTATTATTTTGAACACGCCTATTTCAATGAATAAGTCAATTACTCAGAACAAGCATGTCTGTTGTTGTTCTATTACACTACTACTTTTAACACAACTGTATGCTATAGGAGCATTTTGCTGACGGCCAGTGTTGGTGGGCTTGTGATGTGCTTGTTGAATAAGTCTTGGTGTTGTTTAAGCCAGTGCCATTCGTCGTCTTTATGGGTCAGCTCTCGGAAGGGTGCAGAGAGGTCGCTGAAACTAGCTAACCATCCCTAGAAAGCATTGTAGGGATGTAAGGTTCTCTGGAACTTCCATCTCTGTGAATGCTTTAATCTTTGAAGGGTCTGGTTTTAATCCTTCATTTGTGAACACATGTTCTGCATAGCATACCTCTGATAGCCGAAACTTACACTTGAGAGGGTTCAGTCTGAGGTTAACCTTATGTGCACAATCCAGCACTTGTATCTCCTGACCTCCACAGGCCATGAGCTCGGTGTTCTTCCATGAGCTTTTACATTTATTCATTTAGCAGACACTTTTATCCAAAGCGACTTACAACTGAGGAATACAGGAAGCGATCCATCATAAAGAGGCCTGCAAATACTACGTTTTGGACATTGCCTAGAGTAGCATAAGCTAGAATATTCAGTCTATTCAGCATGTGCTTTGCTGTAGTCTTACAGCACTTCTTAAAGTTAAGCATTTTTCCTTTCTGTCTTCATGCTTGCCTCCACAACTGCTGCACTTTACAATGATCTGAAAGGCTGTGCGATCAGAGTTGGATCTTTGTGTAATTTTAGTCTTGGTCTTGTGGTACACACGGTCCACATTAGTTAGGCGCTGTAAGTGCAGATCAGTCAGCTGGTGAATCTGACACCGTTCAGCTGCTTTACCCAGTGTTAACTCACTGTCTCTCAGTAGAGATTTCATTAGCCATGCCATAAAACAAGTGAGTTTGTCTGTTAAATCTCCAAATCTGCAGGTTTTCCTTTGTTCTTTAGATCACTCACATATGCTTCTATTCAAACTTGTGATGGTTATATAACTCATAATGGCTTGTGAGCAGAATAAATTCCTGTGTCCTGGCATCATTGTCTGAGTAAGCAGTTTCTAATATTCGCCAGTTCTCACCAATGTTCCCATCAAACACTAGCAGTTCGGGTCTTCTGAAGCCTTCCACCATTTTATGATGAGGGAAAGAGACAATTTCTCGTGTCAAGTCTTCTCAAACTTGACTTTTGTCTTATTCATTAAAGGTCTCTTTTCCGCGTGGTCACTTCTGACACCATGACGATTGATGGACACAAGAAAGTTTCTATATACTTGAGCAATGTGTAGCAGCGAATGCTAATCACTTACACACTATACTAATCCACTAATCCACACTATACTGACTAAATACGGATACCTGTTAGGGATGGCAATATGGCAAAATATAAACATCTCACAATTCTGAGTTTAGATATACCATTGTTTTCTCAAAATCACAATGAATAGCCCTAATAAAACATCTTGTATGGAGATCTTCTGCCAGTGGATTGTCTTGAAGAGTTTGTCAGGATCCTGCCACTTCTTTCTGTTTTATAAGCACATTTTTTCCACGTGTGTTTTTTGCTTTCCTGTTCTCTCATGTTGGGCTCAACTAACTAACTAACTAACTAACTGTCCTGTGTTCCTGGCTTTTCTCAGCTTTTCATTAGTGAACATTATGGCCATCTAGTGGTCAAAACACTGAAGAGCACCTCCCAAACGGCTGTGTACCATCTGGTTCTGCAACCGATTCTTCATGAATTGATTTATTATACTTTAAAGAATTAAAAGTCATTATCGAAGTGATGAACAAACTACAATATGTAAAATAAATTAAACATGTATTCATAAATAAACTTTGCAATCTGTCTGTTTTAACCATGCCCCAGTCCTTTGACTGCTATTTCAGAAGAAGGGTTCATGTGGGCTTCTTACATACGTTATAAGGTGCACTCTAAAAATCTTTTTCTGATATTTTACAGATTTATTTGAGTCTGTACTGATGAACTGAATCATGTGTGTTTGATTAGGAAGAGTTCAGTAATCCTCCAGGAACAGCTGGGAAACACTGCTCTAGGCTGAAAACCATAAGTCAAACATTCACCTCACAGGTCTATTCAATTAAACCCAACGCTGATGCACAGGATCAATAATGCAGGAGAACATGTATTATCAAAAGCAATAAAAAAACAATATTTGACAGTAAGCAATATTTAGTCTTTGACAAAAATGTGATTTGTTTAAAATGTTGCCTTTCTTTATGAAACTTACCCACATAAGTGTTGATAAAAACGGATGCATGAAGCTATAATAAAATGAGTTAAAGGTATAGTTCAAGTATAAATGTATATCTACATTTGAACATATACTGAAAGTACAAAAATAATATACAAATAGTAAACTATAAGTATAATGTTATGAGCACTTACAGAAAACTTACAAGTACATTTGCAGTATAAACTACTAAACTAGTAGTTTACTGAGAGTACACATCAGTGTACTTTCATAAACTAAAAAAATTACTACTTGTATTAAAATTGTAAACTACTAGTATACTTATAAGTTCACTTATGAGAAACGTGCACTTAAAGTTTACAACTGTTACACTTCTAGTACATTTTAAACATATACTTGTAAAGACTTAAAGTGGACCAATTTAGTCCTAAGCAGTATTGAAATAGTACACTTACAAGTTTACTACTAGTACACACTTATATTAGTATACTTACTACATAAAGTATACTTAAAAATATACTTGAACATTACTTCATAGTATACTTCATAAAATGAACTTGAAGTATACAGTACTTATTTTTTGTAAGGTTATGGTTGTGTAATTTTAAGTATAATTGCTAAACACCAGTTCAAAATATATGACAAAAAATGTAATAAAAAATACAACACCCCCAGAAAAAACAAAATAAGAAAGCAATAATTCCCCCAAAAATCAGGTCCAAAGAGTCCTCCAATATTGATTCAGTCCATTAAATGTACACACAGAAACACGAAATAATAATATGAGAATATGAATAATGTGGGTGTAATGAATGTAAGGAACCTGTAATCCAGCAATGATCAATGGGATTGTCTGTGCTCAAAAAAGTCAGTTCAGTCACAACCACAGTCTCATCATAGAAAAACCCACTCAGACAAAAATATTAATCCCAAAGTCAATGTTGAGAAAAAAGGAAAACAAATAATCCCCAAGAGTAGTCCAAATGAAGAAGAGTTGATGCTGGTGTAAAGTCTGTGGAGAAGCACACCAAACAAAAACAGTTGATGATATATATGGCCTACAATGAGCATTGCAAACACATTGTTCCTCAACTAATGACACAAGAAGGCATAACATTTGAGCATTATCAATCAATATATTTATCACAACTAAATATATTACACTGCCCAAGGGACCAGTCCAAATAAGTCTGCAAAAGCTAAATAAATATTTATAGAGTAAAGATGTCCTGCCATGGAAATGTGTTTTTTACAGCTCTAGAAGAATGCTTTAGTTTAGATTACATTGGGAAGTGTGATTTATTTGAGTGAGCCGGTGGGTTCCTGTGAAAGTGCAGCCAAGATTGTTCAGCGCTGCTCTGTGTGTCTGCAGGTCTGTGTGAGAGCGCGTCCTGTGGTGAAGTGTTTCTGTTGGCCTCGGCAGCGCTGGCGAACATCACGTTCTTTGACAGCATGGCCTGTGAAATCCTCCTGCAGCTCAACGCCGTTCACATCCTGCTTCAGGCCTGCAGAGACCGGCGGCGCGTCGACACGCCCTACTCCAAAGACCAGGTGCGCATCTCCCCGTTCACAGCACTTACTGCTGCTGTATCGCATGCTTGCAGTTCCTCACCCTAACCCTACTCCAAAGACCAGGTGCACATCTCCCCGTTCACAGCACTTACTGCTGCTGTATCGCATGCTTTCAGTTCCTCACCCTAACCCTACTCCAAAGACCAGTGCGCATCTCCCCGTTCACAGCACTTACTGCTGCTGTATCGCATGCTTGCAGTTCCTCACCCTAACCCTACTCCAAAGACCAGTGCGCATCTCCCCGTTCACAGCCCTTACTGCTGCTGTATCGCATGCTTGCAGTTCCTCACCCTAACCCTACTCCAAAGACCAGGTGCACATCTCCCCGTTCACAGCCCTTACTGCTGCTGTATCGCATGCTTGCAGTTCCTCACCCTAACCCTACTCCAAAGACCAGTGCGCATCTCCCCGTTCAAAGCACTTACTGCTGCTGCATCGCATGCTTTCAGTTCCTCACCCTAACCCTACTCCAAAGACCAGGTGCGCATCTCCCCGTTCACAGCCCTTACTGCTGCTGTATCGCATGCTTGCAGTTCCTCACCCTAACACTACTCCAAAGACCAGTGCGCATCTCCCCGTTCACAGCACTTACTGCTGCTGTATCGCATGCTTTCAGTTCCTCACCCTAACCCTACTCCAAAGACCAGGTGCACATCTCCCCGTTCACAGCCCTTACTGCTGCTGTATCGCATGCTTGCAGTTCCTCACCCTAACCCTACTCCAAAGACCAGTGCGCATCTCCCCTTTCACAGCACTTACTGCTGCTGTATCGCATGCTTTCAGTTCCTCACCCTAACCCTACTCCAAAGACCAGGTGCGCATCTCCCCGTTCACAGCACTTACTGCTGCTGTATCGCATGCTTTCAGTTCCTCACCCTAACCCTACTCCAAAGACCAGGTGCGCATCTCCCCGTTCACAGCACTTACTGCTGCTGTATCGCATGCTTGCAGTTCCTCACCCTAACCCTACTCCAAAGACCAGGTGCGCATCTCCCCGTTCACAGCACTTACTGTTGCTGTATCGCATGCTTGCAGTTCCTCACCCTAACCCTACTCCAAAGACCAGGTGCGCATCTCCCCGTTCACAGCACTTACTGCTGCTGTATCGCATGCTTGCAGTTCCTCACCCTAACCCTACTCCAAAGACCAGGTGCGCATCTCTCCGTTCACAGCACTTACTGTTGCTGTATCGCATGCTTGCAGTTCCTCACCCTAACCCTACTCCAAAGACCAGGTGCGCATCTCCCCGTTCACAGCACTTACTGCTGCTGTATCGCATGCTTGCAGTTCCTCACCCTAACCCTACTCCAAAGACCAGGTGCGCATCTCCCCATTCACAGCACTTACTGCTGCTGTATCTCATGCTTGCAGTTCCTCACCCTAACCCTACTCCAAAGACCAGGTGCGCATCTCCCCGTTCACAGCACTTACTGCTGCTGTATCGCATGCTTGCAGTTCCTCACCCTAACCCTACTCCAAAGACCAGGTGCGCATCTCCTCGTTCACAGCACTTACTGCTGCTGTATCGCATGCTTGCAGTTCCTCACCCTAACCCTACTCCAAAGACCAGGTGCGCATCTCCCCGTTCACAGCACTTACTGCTGCTGTATCGCATGCTTGCAGTTCCTCACCCTAACCCTACTCCAAAGACCAGGTGCGCATCTCCCCGTTCACAGCACTTACTGCTGCTGTATCGCATGCTTGCAGTTCCTCACCCTAACCCTACTCCAAAGACCAGGTGCACATCTCCCCGTTCACAGCACTTACTGCTGCTGTATCGCATGCTTGCAGTTCCTCACCCTAATCCTACTCCAAAGACCAGGTGCGCATTTCCCCGTTCACAGCACTTACTGCTGCTGTATCGCATGCTTGCAGTTCCTCAACCCTAACCCTACTCCAAAGACCAAAGATGCAGTTGCTAAGGTGTCCCCGGTGGGGTTTTGCTTCTGGGTGATTGCACACAGACCCAAGTCAAAAGAGTTTCTGGTGTTTGTAATTCTGTAGCATTGGTCAGTGTTTGTAGTAGGACACTCTCACTGAAAGAAGATATATTAAAATGTCTCGGTGGGTGTTTTTAACCATGACATTCCCTGGGGTTCAGTGTTGCATTGGATCACTGTGTTTTGGACTAAAGTTTGGAATAGCATGAGGGGGAATAAATAATGACTAATGTTTCACTTCAGTATATTTTAACTGCTTTATGGCTGCAATAAATCTACTTTATGCAGCACTGGCAGTCAGGAATACACTGTAAATGTTTTACATTGTAGTAGTACTACTATAAACGTAGAATAATGACAACATGACACAATGCTTCAATCCCTGCAGGTTGTGACAATCCTTGCGAATCTGTCCGTTCTGGAGCAATGCACTGCAGATGTTCTGGAGGAGAAGGGTATGTGCGCAAAACATCCACACGTCAGCTGATGCCGAGTGTTTTCATGCGTCTTCCGGTGCAAATGCAACATTTGTGATTGACACGTTGTGTGTGCAGGAATCGAGCAGCTGCTGGTGTTGCTGAATGAGATGCCGTCGTCCTCCAGTCCATCAGAGGGCGCCGCATGCGAGCGGGTTCAACAGAAAGCCGCCGTCACACTGGCTCGCCTCAGCAGAGACCCGCTGGTCGCTCAGACTGCCATACAGCTCCGGGGTACGACACAACACAGCTCAACACAACTAGACCTTTCATGCCGTCACTCAACTCAACCTTAGTTTTATCCTCAAAGGCTTTTATCCCCAGCCCCCGTTTGCAGGACCTTTAGGGGACCAACCTAGAATGTTATTTTTTGGTCATATTTAGGTCCTTCCATCACATTTACTGAATGTTTTCAGGACATGTTTGAGTGAATCTGTGTACTCTGGGCTGCTTTGCTAATGAGTGTCAGTAAAACAGTATTTAGAAGTTGCTTCTCAAAGATGGATCAATACCAACTGTTTGTCCAACTTCATATCCAGAACAGGCAAGTACTGCACTTTATAATGTGTTTGTTTGTAAATGGCCTTTCTGAATGTGCTAACGTGGCTAAAGCTACCATTGTCTCTTACTGTGTTCACAGAGACCAGAGCTTGTGATTTTTAGCCCGAAAATACTCACCGCCTGTACAAGAAGCGCACTTTTATTACTTCTTTAAAATAAAACTAATGACATAACTCTGATCTCTGTGAATACAGTCAGAGGCAATGCTAACTTTAGCCACATTAGCTGTCAGCGTCCTAACCAGCACATTCACAAAATATAACGTGCGGTACTGACATGTTCTGGATATGAAGTTGGACAAACAGTTGGGGTTGATCCATCTTTGAGAAGCAACTTTTGTGCAAATCCTGTGTTTTACTGACCTTCATTAAAGCAGCCCAGCGTACACTGATTCACACACACATGTTCTGAAAGCATTCAGTAAACGTGATGGAAGGACCTAAATCACATTCTAGGGTGGTCCCCTAAAGGTCCTGCAAATGTTATGGGAATGTAGTGTAGAGACTGAGCACTGAACAAGAGCAGTCCCGAATGAAACGTCCCCATCGGACTAACAGGGAACCGTATGGGAACGTTCTGTTAGCATCCCAAATGTCCTCTTTGTAACGTTGCTGTGTGACCATAAAATAACCAAAATGGAACGTCCCCCTAAAGTCATATCAGGAACTGCAGCACTTTCATAACCAAAAGAACATTCCTTATGGTCTATAAAGGTTAGGGATTTTGGTCACCTTGAGAGAACTTTTAGGGAATGTTGCGCAAGGTCATGAGAACGTCCCCTCCTACGTGGGTAGATCACAAAGAATATCACCTGCGCTCAAATACTGCACACGCTCATCTTAGAGAAAAACAGTTTTGAAGTTCACACAGAACCACATGTGCTAATCAAACACTGTACATACGAGACAATACAGCAAATAATGCTCAGCATCTTTTTCACTTTTAATAACTGATTATTTAAAGCTGTGGCGTGATATTTAGGTTTATTCTAAAGCTTATTGGACTATGCAGATTGTAAGCACTGAAACATGTTTCTCCTCAGCTGTTCCTCGTCTCATTGAGTTGTGTCGCTCACCAGCGGAGAGGAACAACAGTGATTCAGTGCTCGTGGCCTGTCTGGTAACTAAAGCTGTTCTGTTTTTTATAAATGCATGTCAAATTGTGCTATATGTGCTAATATTTACACGGAGCAGAAATGTTTAAATATACAAGTATACTTCAGTATTCCTGCATGGACAGTGTTATCAGGTCATAGAGTTAAACACAGCTATTCCTAAAATCAGTCATTTCTGATGTAAACCTGTGACGCTGTACCTATAAGGTTTAAACTGCTTGTATATAATGTGGAAAGATTTTGAAATATCTTTGTATGTGAGTGTAATTGTAGGATGTGTGTCCATTTGACAGGCTGCGCTGAGACGGCTTGCGGCTGAATGTCCGGACAGTATCGGACCCACTGACCATCAGCAGCTGATCAAGCCGAGGCTCGTGGACTCTTTCCTGTTGTGCTCCAACATGGAGGAAAGCTTCGTCTGAATCATGATGGGGAACGAAAGAACCTGTGCAATTTTCTCAAAGTATTTATTTGTGACCAAAAGAAACCACTTTGGCTGACCTGTATGTTTTTGTATTCAACCTCCAGCCATCCGGAAGAAAACGAACATGAATCGTGCATGACTGAAGTTTACTGACTGATGTTGAAAGCATTATTTACATCAGTCAGGGGTTTAGATAAACTTAGTACAACACAAAATTAAAACTCATATTCAGCTGCAACTGTGCTTGAAGATTCAAACAGATGTTAAATGTATCATGTGTATATTTCCCATTCAGATGAATGTAAATGGGTGTTTCATACTACAGCTTATATAGTGAAAGCTATTTAAGGAAGCAAATAAGCGTGTCCTGAATAAAGCTGAACTCTGTTGGGTCTGTGCTGAGTGTTGCTCCCCTGGGCTGGCCTGAGGGCATGACGAGACAACTTTCCAGGCCATGAGTTTTCACAAAAAAGGAGATAAACCTCACATTTCAGTCTTTAAATTATTGTTATGAAAAGGATGTGTCCAAATGATTAATTATAGGTGTTTTATCTGCTCTATAAACAGTTCTACATATGCTATCTTATTACTCAAATTGTTGATATTTTGAGAATGTTTAGTATTATTTTTAATGTGGTTTACCATCAAACCGACTCATCTGACGTTTGTCGGCCCGGCGTCACGGCAGTTTTGCACTGGCCGGAAGCAAGCATACCAAACTGGTTTATAAACAGTGTACCAGTACATATTTAGCGACAGCAAATCAAAGTTAGAAATGATAAAGTCTATGTTCAAAACAAATTGATTTTTTTTTTTCTTCAAACTATCTAAAATATGTGAATGCATGTAGAAACTAAATGTGATGTTTTTAAAGCCATTTAAAGCCTTAATTTTCACAAAATCCATGTAATGACTTTTAATGCTTTTAAATGCATGTGAAACCCTGAAATACAGTTTGTCGGCCTGATTGCCTCCATGGTCCATTTGTCAGTCAGTTTTTGGGAAGGCCTCTCTCTGCTGGGTGGTTTAGTCTTCATCAAACAAACTGAATACTTTATCACAGCTAAAATATACATCCATGTTGAACTGAAATGTTCCACCATCTGATGCTCTTTAGCATTTTTGGGGGGTATTCTGGGTTCGGGCCAAATTCCGAGCTTGAAGCCCTCCCCCCGGACAGCACGCCAAATATGCATTTAAATCTACTCTCCATAAATTATAAGTGTGAACTCGTGAAACTGACAGAGTGTGTCTGCTTCCTGAACAATGCTAGGAAGACTGTTTCAGAGTTTAGGTGCTAAATAGGAAAAGGATTGAATGCCTCCAGTTGATTTTTGATTTTTTGATATTCTAGGTATTAGGTATTATCAACTGGCCAGAGTTTTGAGACCGCAATAGACGTGATGGAGTATAATGCGTTAGGAGCTCGCTCAAGTACTGGGGAGCTAAACCATTTAGTGATTTGTTAGTAATTAGCTAGATTTTAAAATGTATGCAATGTTTAATAGGGAGCCAGTGCAGTGTTGACAGAACCGGGCTAATATGGTCATACTTCCTGGTTCTAGTAAGAACTGCGTTTTGGACCAGCTGGAGTTTGTTTATTAAGCGAGCAGGGCAACCACCCAGTAAAGCATTACAATAATCTAGCCTTGAGGTCATGAACGCATGAACTATATGGTATCTGGTATAAAGGTGACTTACTTACTGGTTCCCAACATGGTCATGCAAAACATACCTTATGCTGGTGACCAGCACTGCTGGATTTTTCAGCAGGCATAACAGAGAAAGATGGAAAATTAGAAGGGTTAGAGTTCTTGATGAATTCAGAGCATGTAACAAACCATAATCTTTTATGAAGGAAGAAGATAGTCGGAGAATACAGCCAAATGTAAGCAGGTCCACAGAGTTATCAGTTGTGCAAACATTTCATAGGAAAAATGTCTCGGGTTATGACTATAACCATTATTCCCTGAGAAGGGAACGAGACACTGCTTCGGAACGACACTTTGGGGACGCTCCCTTAGCGTTGCGCATCTGAAGCAAACTAAGACCGATCTTGATTGGTGCTACGTCATGACGTAGTATGTGACGGCATACCCGGAAGTATAAAGGGACGCCGGTTCACAACAGCACTAGCTTTTCGCGATGATGCAAGTAGCTCCCAGGCATGGAGAGGCATGGCAAGGCGACACAGTGCCTCGTTCCCTTCTCAGGGAACAAGGGTTATAGTCATAACCCGAGACGTTCCCTTTCAAGTTAACTCGCAGTGCGTCGGAACGACACTTTGGGGAATGAAATGCCCACTCCGCCGGGGGCAAACTCCAGGCAAGTCGGCGTTATAGCCAAGGCCTGAAGATCCCCCACCCTCTTAAGCGAGGTGATAACAAGGAGCAGCACCACCTTTAGCAACAGAACTCGATCTGTCGCTGGCTCGAGCGGTTCGAAGGGAGCCGAAGCCAGTCCCTCGAGAACCACAACCAGATCCCATGTTGGAACTCTGGAGCGAGCCACAGGCCTTATCCTCCAAGTTCCAATGAGGAAACGTATGACTAAAGGGTGCCTCCCCAGAGGAGCCCCGCAGAGAAACTATTTTGGAGGAACTCCAGCACTGAAGCCACTGGGCAGTTAACTGGGTCCACCTCACCTCACGCTCCCTGTGTGACACATTCCAATTTAAGCCGTACAACCTCCTCATGGAAGGAGCCCTGGAACTGAGTATGGTCTCCACTACACCTGCCGACTGGCCAGCTTCTAAGTACTGAGCCCCCTTAGGGGCCAGACCCAAAGCATCCACAGCTCTGGCTTGGGGTGAAATATTGTGCCCCCTGCCTGAGACAGTAAGTCCCTCCTTAGAGGGAGCTACCATGGAGGACCTGCCAGCAGTGCTATGATGTCTGAGAACTCAGGCCGGCCAGTACAGGGCTACTAGGAGTAGATTGACCCCGTCCTGCCTGACCCTCTCCAGAACTACCAGGAGCAGTGCTATCGGGGGAAATGCATACAGACACAGCCTCGGCCATGTCTGCACCATGGCATCCAACCCCAGCGGGGCTGGATGCATGAGAGAAAACCACAGAGGACAGTGGCACGTCTCTCGAGATGCAAATAGATCCACTTCCACTGGGCTGAACCTCTCGCATATCGACTTCACCACCGCCGGATTTCTGTCGAAATGGATTTCCGGCGACATCTCAACACTGGCCCTTGGGACAGAAACCAAGTTTTCTTTTATATTGATAGGGAACGCGTTACCCTGATCATACGGAATGGATTTCCCCTCTGTGAAAACCCTTTGGCTTTCAGCCACCACTGCAGGGGTCTCATGTACAGCAGGCCAAAAGGTATTACGTTGGACGCAGCTGCCATGAGCCCCAGCAGTCTTTGAAACTGCTTTGCAGTGATGTTGTGGCCTAGCTTCATGCTGGAGACCATTGCCCGTATGGACTCGATGCATGTGGGAGACATTTGTGCTTGCATCGTCGTCGCGTCCCATACTACTCCCAGGAATGTGGTCCTCTGGGAAGGCGTCAACGCGCTCTTCTTCATGTTGAGACTCAACCCCAAGCTCTGAATGTGGCCATGGACGACATCTTGAAGCCAGTCGTCGATATAATTCAGTACACGGATGCCCTGGAGTCTCAATGGAGCCAGAGTTGCATCCATGCACTTGATAAAAGTGTAAGGGGAAAGAGCTAGGCCGAACGGAAGAACCCGATATTGGAATGCTTCGCCCCCGAAAGCGAACCTCAGGATCTCCTGTGAGAAGGACTGCTGGAAACGTGGAAGTATGCATCCTTTAGATCTATCGTGACAAACCAGTCCTCGGACCGAATTTGATTCACGATAATAGGTTTCATGAGTTCACACTTACATCAAATATAATAGAGTAAAGTTTATGCGTATTTGGCGTGCTGTCCGGGGGAGGGCTCCGGGCTCTGAATTTTGGCCCGAACCTAGAGTATCCCCCCGTGATAGAGATGGTCTAGATTATGGATTGTTTTGACGTCTAATAAGAGTTTATTAATTCAAAGTGAGGAGATGGGGTGGTGGAGGGATTCTAAAAAACTGTCAACGAAAAGAAGGTAAACTGCATTATATATACACCTCTTATCGTTAATTAAATTAACTTAATGTGCTCCACTTGTGTTTAATCAGGTTTAATTATCTGACGTGCTCCACTTGTGTTTAATTAGGTTTAATTATCTGAAGGTGCGCCTCCTAAGATTTGTTAATAAAACATCACTTCACAAGTTCACACTTGTATCAAATTAAAAATTATGCGTATTTGGTGTGCTGTCTGGGGGAGGGCTCCGGGCTTGGAATTTTGGCCCGAACCCAGAGTATCCCCCAAAATGCAAAGAGCAGAGGACAGCCACCAGGAAACCCCCCAAATACGCAGAGAATTGGTGGGCTGGCGTTTTTGAGAAGCCTGGTTGCTTGACCAGGAGGGCCCATGTTGCCTCCGATGGGAGCAGCTCACGGCATTGGGCGGACGGGCCCTACTGGCCGATGGACTGGGAGCAACCTTGATAACTGTTCGACAAAATCCAACAAACAGCTTCTGATAGCATGTCAAAAATCTTGGGGCTGCTTTTACATCCAAGCGTTAGGCGTACGGCGAAATAGAATTTCTCGTGTCAGTGATCCCCAAATAAGTGCATGAAGTCCATGAATCTGGATGGATGGGCAACACTTTGAAAGCAGAAGTGATGTCAAGTTTTGCAAGCCAAGACCTGCGATTTTAATCATATCGATTGCCTGATCTATGTCGTGGTATTTGAGAGAATTTTTTGAGAGGGATCAAGCTGTTTATGCTAGAAAACTGGGAATTGTGCAGAGCTGAGAGATCGATTATGAGGCGTTTTTTACCCGAAAATTTTCTTGTAGCCACTCAGATGGGGCTAATATGAGAAATGTTGAAGGGAAAATCATCAAACCTGACTTGTCTTTTTTAATGAGGTTGTCTACGACTTCGGGTTCAGTGAGAGCAGATTGGAGATTATTACAGATGGTGTTCTGGGAAAGCGGGCATTCGATCCCAGATGTTTTGAGCCACTGGGGGTGGCTCCGAGGAAACGGCATTAGATGGGACGGGCATCGGTGTTGCTGTGAAGAGGGAAAACGGAGATTTAGTATGCAGAAGGGGGTTGGAAGAGCAAGGAGCCGGGGCTGTTTCTGGGGCTTAAAGGGGAAAATTGATGGGAGCCTGAGGAAAAGGAGGATGCATATGAGACATATAGGCCTGTACAGCAGGTAGGGGGGGCATTGCGCGATTGCTTGAGCTGCTGGAGCTGCAGGCCACTGAAAAGGGGAGGTGTTAGCAAAAGTTGGAGGGAACTGTAGTTTTGAGCTTGAACCGCTAGCAAGCTTGGCAAGAAATGGAAAATGATTAGGAAGGAACGGGAGGAACAAGCTGAGAGGTTGAGGGGAGGCCGGCGGGCCTGGCTGCGAATGGCGCTGCGGCGGGAGAAACCACTGTGTGAGGTTGGCCTTTGGCCGAAAGCAGGTGAGGTCTTGACACAGTGGAGTCAGGGGCACGACCAAGGCTTGCTGAAGGCCTGTTGCTGTGGTTCGTCGCTTGACTAGAGCCGGATCTTGTACGAAGGGGAGACGGTGGTGTCGAGCGAGGTGAATTCTGAGCCCTGCGGGCTCTGTTCTGCCTGTTGGCCATCTTGGGAGCTGGAGTGGTCTTAGGAAAGAGGTAAGCTGGCTGCAAACTGACGTAAAGGTTGTACAGTTCTGCTTTGTTCATCTTCCATGAGAACTGTACTTCGGAATTAGCCAGCGCTTGCCTCAATCCTACTACTGTCCACTTCCCAATAGCTGGAAATATGCAAATTAGACAGTGTATAGATGCTTTGCCTAGAATGGAAGTGGCATTTATGGCCATGTTTACACACATATTGCATAAAGTAAAATGGTATATCAAATTATTCTGTATCTTTCATAACATTGAGAATCATCTTTTTGGTTAAGAAAAACTTTAAAAATTGATTGGTGAATGAAAAAAAAATCCCATTGTTTGTATATTCATGTCTTCTAATTTTCTAAATAAATAGGTTCTGGTGTCCTCTGGGTTGGGTTTTGCTCAATATGATAAGTGACAGATCAGAGGGCTTGCTGCAGTTAAATATCTACATATCTGAATATCATAGTAGCTATAAAATACTATGTGGAGGACGCATGATAATTTAATAATTATAATATGACTGCGTGGTGAAACTTACTCATATTTAAACATTAAATATTGCAATAAATAAATGGTTTTGAAGAATATTTTTGTCAATTTAATCAGCTTTTTCATTGAACCAGAGAGAAACTTTGAGAAGGATAATGGCACAGTCTCCATGCTACACTAATAATAGTAGTAAGGCTTTAGTTAGTGTACACATCCTTACAAGTACGATTTTGGCTGTATTATTTGTGTCCCCTTCAAAAATTGCTCTTGAGAAATGTTATGTTTATTCATGTGCATATATATATATATATATATATATATATATATATATATAAAGACTGTTGTGTTAGTGTTGAAGTGAAGTACAACCAATTAAAGACATTTTGTATCTAAGATCTGGGGCCTTTACCATGAAGCCGGTTTCGCTGGCTAGCCAGGTAAGTTTCCGTTTAGATTGAGCCAATCCTGGGTTTTAGGTACCATGAAAGTGGCTTGGCTTTTAGCTGTGTTCATCGCCATAGTAACTTAAGCTCCACGGCTAACCTGCTCCGGAGCAGCTTATGTTCTGGATAAGAGATCTCAAACTGAAAATGGACCAATGAGCTGTGAGCAAAGTGACATGCAATAAAGTCACTCCCCCAGTTTCTCTTGCTCCAAATTAAAGGTCACTATATGATAAAAAAATATATATATATTGTCTGGCTTTAATGATAATTACTTAATATAATAATTTTATATGATTTATATAATGATATATAAAATTAATATATACTTAATCCATTACACACAAGCAATTTTAGTTTATAAATTAAGCATTTAGTTTAAATGAATATTTATATATAACGATAATATGTAATAAGCTGTAGAATAAATAGATATGACCTTACATGTTCGAGTTTAGCCTATATACACTCACCTAAAGGATTATTCTCATTAATGCAATTATCTAATCAACCAATCACATGGCAGTTGCTTCAATGCATTTAGGGGTGTGGTCCTGGTCAAGACAATCTCCTGAACTCCAAACTGAATGTCAGAATGGGAAAGAAAGGTGATTTAAGCAATTTTGAGCGTGGCATGGTTGTTGGTGCCAGACGGGCCGGTCTGAGTATTTCACAATCTGCTCAGTTACTGGGATTTTCACGCACAACCATTTCTAGAGTTTACAAAGAATGGTGTGAAAAGGGAAAAACATCCAGTATGCGGCAGTCCTGTGGGCGAAAATGCCTTGTTGATGCTAGAGGTCAGAGGAGAATGGGCCGACTGATTCAAGCTGATAGAAGAGCAACTTTGACTGAAATAACCACTCGTTACAACCGAGGTATGCAGCAAAGCATTTGTGAAGCCACAACACGCACAACCTTGAGGCGGATGGGCTACAACAGCAGAAGACCCCACCGGGTACCACTCATCTCCACTACAAATAGGAAAAAGAGGCTGCAATTTGCACAAGCTCACCAAAATTGGACAGTTGAAGACTGGAAAAATGTTGCCTGGTTTGATGAGTCTCGATTTCTGTTGAGACATTCAGATGGACATTCTCTGTGTTGAATGGCATGCGATTGGCTGTTCACTGCTGTTCACTGTTCACTGCCTGTCTGTGGTGCGGCGTCGGCGTCACCTGTCTGTGGTGCGGCGTCGGCGACACCTGTCTGTGGTGCGGCGTCGGCGACACCTGTCTGTGGTGCACCGTCTTCGTCACCTGTCTGTGGTGCGGCGTCGGCGTCACCTGTCTGTGGTGCGGCGTCGGCGTCACCTGTCTGTGGTGCGGCGTCGGCGTCACCTGTCTGTGGTGCGGCGTCGGCGTCACCTGTCTGTGGTGCGGCGTCGGCGTCACCTGTCTGTGGTGCGGCGTCGGCGACACCTGTCTGTGGTGCGGCGTCGGCGTCACCTGTCTGTGGTGCGGCGTCACCTGTCTGTGGTGCGGCGTCGGCGTCACCTGTCTGTGGTGCGGCGTCGGCGACACCTGTCTGTGTCACAGTGTAGTGTCACAGACTTCCACGAGTCCTCCGTCACCTCACTTTTGTTCAGCAAAATCTGCTCCAAAATCAAACAATGATTACATTCATGCCCAAGTCCACATAAGCATAAAACTCAGACAGTCACACATATTGTGCAGATACTCTAGTAGGTAACAGTAAACATTCATGTTATATTAGAGGTGGTGTGTGACATGCATAATGAATGAATGCTGATGGGAAATGAGGAAATGTGCAATCACTACTGAATCTCTTGGTATCAAGCTTTTGAAAATTGAGGGAAAAAAAAAACAAACAAAAAAATCCCCCATATCCACTCAATCAGGGAAGTGTTTTTTAACGGCAGAAACCAAAGCCATTATGAGACTCCTTCATGACTGAAATCCTTCATGACTGAGACTATAAAGGGGTCATGAACTGGCTTTTTTTATACTGTTGTCTGAGGTCTTGCGTGGTTTTTACATTCAAATCATCATAATGAATAAGTAATAGGCTATCTTCTGCCCTGGTTTTGAGGCTCTCTCAAGAAACGCTTGGTTTTTATATATCATCAAGTCAAGAGAGTGAACAACTCACATCCCCGGGACGTTGGGCTTTGCGAGCCCTGTGACAGCGTGGTAAGTTATGTTTAGTTAGACCTGTACACGATGTAACATTGTATTTGATCTGTAACAATGCAATACTATTGTAACATAAATCCACTGCAGGGAAGTTGAAGGAACCCACGTGCAGTTTATTAAACTTAAATCTTCAAACAAAGATTTAAAACAAACATAAAACAAAGACGTAGCAAAACAAACTTGGCTATAGCAAACACTCACCAACAGTGGGTTACCACATTCAAACATCTATCCATCATAAAAGTGCATCCATCATAAAAGTGCATCCATCCATCATAAAAGTGCATCCATCCATCACCCAAACATCAGTGTCTGGAATGAAACTGCAAATTAAAATCAAGCCATTTTGTCTTTATTTTGCTCTCACTTCATAATCATAATTTAATAAACTTACAGTATGATCTCAGTATTATATTACTGTATTACTGGCACATTTTCCTTTCTATAACGCTCGGGGCTCTTCCTTTAAGTGTTCTGATGTTTGGTTTTGTTTGCTGATTGCTGATGCGGTTGTGTGTCCATTAAGTGTAAATGATGTTTAATGCATCTTTGCTTTATGTTTCTGGAGTTAATTCAGGCTATAAAAGAGTGCCCAGCAGCTCATAAACACCATCATGTTCTGATGGGCAGCGTCTTCAGTCTTCAGTCTGATTCCCGGTAAGATGATGTCTTCTCTGCTGTGAAGTATTGTGTCACTGTGTTTCAGCCTTTAGTCAAACATCAGCACATGTTGTTCAGCTTGTTGACTCTCTAGTGCTCGTTTATGTGGAACAGTGTAGTAGAAATGAAAATGGACTTGTTAAATGTAGCTTTGGAAGATTTCTTTCAGGTCCTTTCCATTTTAGGTTCTTGAGATTCATTTGATAACGATACGATCGGCTCATAAACATCATCATCTGTCTTGTAGTTTGATGATTATTGTGATTCGAGGTAAGATCATGAGATAATTTCATCCGTGAGTTTATATTATCAACTATCTTTGTATTTCTGGTTTCACTGAGATCATTTGTACTGAGATATGAAAAAACACTGAGTGAACTTTAAAATGAAAGCTTTTCCAGTTTACTTCAGTCGTCGTAGAGCCGAACCAGTTTTGAAAGTTAGACTGGTTTTTGTTAGTTAATGGTGTCCTTTCCAGGTCATTACAGTTTCACACGGTGGATCAAATAGTTTTTGTCTGTAAGCCTACATCAGATCCACATGTGTGTTTTCACAGTGTATGCAGTGAATGAAGAGCTCTTCAAACGTGTGCAACATCTGTCAGTGTGTGAGCTGCTCCACAAACCTTCTGCTTTGACTCGCTAAACACACAAACAACCGTCAGTGACGTAAGTCCTTCAATATTTATCCCTTGTTTAATAAACCACCGTACACTCGCATTTCTGCAGAATATTCAGAACAACAGCCTTCTTGTTTGGGTGATATTGTTCAAATGCAGGATTTTCAGACTTTAATCTTTTACATGTAACGTATTTTAAACGTCTCCTCTAAAGAAAATGTAAAGCAAACTGAGGAACCTGGATTTAAACAATTAGACAGAATACATGATGCCATGTATTTTTCCCTGTTGTGTTTAATTAATAGTTTAACGAATGACTGGTTTGTAATTTAGTGCTGCCTGATTTCATGAAACAATGGCAGAACAAAACGGAAGCATCAACGGATCAACTGGAGGAAATAATCACAGTGAATGGACACCTGAGGACAGAGAGAGATGGGAATTTTTCGAGAAACTTGAGCTTGCAGAATCAGTATTTGTCTGGGTCACTTCAGTCGTTGAGATTCCACTCATGATCTTGACTCTGTTTGCGTTGTGTGTTCTTATCAATTCTCATCGCTCTGCTCCAGTTTTTGTTATTCATTTGATTCTTTCAGATCTCATTCAGATCATTTGTAAATTAACATTGACATTCGTACAGTCTGAACTGATTTTGATTCCATATTTTTATAGTTTGATTGTGGGTCTGTATTTTATGGCATGTGTTGCTGTTGAACGATATCTTCTGGTTTCTCATCCTATCTGGTACAAATCTCATCATTCGCTGAAAGTCTGCTGTGTTATTTCTGTGATCATCTGGTTTCTTCCGCTGATCTTTGCAGTCATATTTTTCTTTTTGCTGTTTAACTCTCTGTCCGTACTGATCCCCATTTTGATCCCCTACCCGATAGTCATTCTGTGTTTTGTTGGCACTTGTCGCGGTCTTTCACACGCAATATCTCTTACTCCGCTAAAGCGCAAATTCATTTTGGGCAGTTTGTTCCTGGTGCTGGTGACTTACACATTTCTCATTCTCCCCTTTGTAATCCTGGTGTTTATTTTTCAGTTTTGTCACATTAACAATAATTTTTTTTTTAAAGTATTAAAGTTTTCTGAATGCCTCCTGTATGTGAACCCACTGGCTGACTGTTTATTGTACTTGTTCATGAGGCCTGATGTTGGTAGTTTAATGAAGTCTGTTCACTGCTGTTGTAGAGCTGACAGACCTCAGAATTCGACACGCAGCCGGGACGAACACTCACGAGACAGTAGAGGCACGTTTGCCTGCTGTGTTTCAGTGCAAAACCCTGCGTCTCATTCACGGACCGCCTGCACTTCAGTTTACACAGCTGAAATAGAGCTGCACTGAATCAATCAACTCAATGCTCATTCCTCATCCCGAAAAAGACTTGATTTCAAGTGCATGAAGTATATTAGAAGTGTACTAAGTTTATATGAAATATTGTCCAGGAGTTGTGTGTAATATTGTTGTGTCTTTATAGAAGTGTTTCATATAGGTAGTCACAGCCTGTCCTGTATTCTCCCTGTTCCATCATTAATATAAATAAAGAGATCCCAGTTCTCCTGTATCTGTTTCTGTCTGTGCTTATTTGACCAATAACAGCTGATCTGAACTGTCAGTGGAGAAGGTCAGAGGCAGAGCGAGGACAGAGAGCAAAGATCCTCAGCTGATCTTTAGGAATAATAGTTTGTATTCACTTCTGTATCAAATAAACACAGTACAAACAAAAATCTGTACTTTCTCTTTTTTTAAATAAGACTATTACGGCCCGGAAAGTACTACGTAAGTAAAGCAAATGTAAAGCATAACTTTTTCTTTAATTTACAGCCCGTAGATTCACACTTACCCTGTAACTACACAGATAATTACCCCTTAATTAAAAAATACTTACAGTATAAATAATTTGTTAATTTTCCTGGTAGTTACCCCTTTATTCCCTAAATATTACATATTGTTCCCTTATACCTACACATACTTACTTTATAGTTACACTATAATTACAGAAAGTTACACAGTAAATTTGATTTACTTACGTAGTACTTTCCGGGCCGTAATCTAAAGCGTTACCAAGTATTCTTATAATATGATTTATACCTCCCCCTAGCATTTGAAACATTGTATTGTTTTGCTTTGTTATTTCTTCAATAAAAAAAAAAGACACACTTCACTGAACGCTTCCGCGATTTCTCGACACACCCTCCGAAACCTCGGCACAGAACGTAACATCACTAGCTTGGACCTTCTGCCTGCTTACTCATCTCTGCCGTTTGGATCACCCTTGTGTATGTTAACAGATTGAACTGCTATTGTGGTTTTGACCTTCTGCCTGGCCTAACGTTTCTGTCCCTAAAACCTACTGTTAATAAACTTCCACAAATGGATTAAAACGCCTCAGACTCGTTGGTAAATAAGGTCATGTAAGACTTTATTTTCAGTTTGGAATAAACCTGCTGTTATGTGTTCATCCTACACGGAAGTACAAGTTGATAGGATTTCGTTCAGTACTGTATAACTGCATAAATATGTTTCTTTTCTTCTAGGCCATGAAATTTGGAGACCTCATTTCATACTCTCGTGGTTTGTACACACACTGGGCGGTGTACACTGGGAAGAATGAAAATGGAAAAGATATGGGTATCGAGTTTACAGGTACAGTGGTTACTCCGAGTAACGTCAGTGACTGACGAATGGGGGTTTCACCTAGAAGCCTATCATCTTCGAGATCTTAGAAAACGCCCAATGGCATAGCGTAGCTCCGCCCCACAGCGTGGGTATATAAGGAAGTACGCTGGCAACATCGCATTATGTTTCTGCTTCGGAGCCAAGAATATCTCTCTCTTCACTCCTCAAGCCTTCTGAGTTATCGTCAGCTTCTTCGAGACGAGCAGCTCTCCAGTCGATGTTGGTGTGACGGCGCATTCCAGTGATCTCACATTGCCTGCCTGCTGATCTGTGCAGTGATCTGCAACAGCTGTGTGTGTGTTTCCCTGGGCGCTTCGGCACTCTGCAGAGCTTTCTCTCACAAAAAGAGCTTGCGCGTGGCACGTCTTTTTAAAGACAGTTCGCCCGTGCACTTCTGGGTGCGGTCGATGTCTGTTGCCATCTGATGGGCGCAATCACTGCTTGACGTGTTTGGGCTTCAGCACGCTCAAGCAGCGTTTGTGGATGAGTCATGTTCTCACTGAACATGACCATCGCAATGTTATGGTCGAGAATCAATGACCCACGTAAGGGGAAGAGAGTCTCCTCTGCCACACCCCAATCTACCGTCTCCGAGGAGATGGTACTTTGGCTGGTGGCCAGGGTGACCTGAGGGTTAGGGTGTGGCATAAACCCCGACGATCATCCCCCTCACACACACCACTATCCGCGAGTGTTCGGACTGAAGCAGCGGGACCGCCTGCGGATGCCCCGCGTGTTTCGTTTGGCGCTCCAGATGGCGACGAGACGTTGACCGCCGCATCTCAAGGTGGGCTGGAGTCCTCTGGGGATGAAGATTCGGCTATGCTCCTGCCTTCGGGCGTGTCAGCATTGCCCGAGTCCGACCCGGAGTTGACAGCCATGTCATCTCAGGAGATGATTGGTCTTTGAGTGTGGCGTGTCCTGACAGCCGTCGGGCCCCGCCCCCAATTACTTTTCCCTCCCGGGGTGCATGAGGAGGTCACGCAGTCCTGGAAGTCCCCGTTGTCTTCCCGTGACCGTTCGCAGGCCTTCTCCACCTTCTCTGCCCTCGATGGGGCTGCGGCCAAGGGCACACTGGGGTCCCCCCTGTTGAAACTCAGTTGCAATCACGGTCGAAACTCAATGACCCCCGTATGGAGGTAGAGTCCCCTCTGCCACACCCCATTATCCTCTCCACGTGATGGGATGTTTGGCTGGTGGCCAGGGTGACCTGAGGGCTGCGTGTGGCATAAACCCTGACGACTATTCCTCGGGCCACACCCCCCCTCTTTTACAGAGTGCTTCAATATGGCACGGTGATCCTAAGCACCCCTCCAAGGCCTGTAGATTCTCGTCTACTTCGGTGGCGAGGTACTACAGAGCTGCGGGGCAGGCCGCCGCCTGCAGGCATTTTCGGTTGAGGAAGTGTGCCTAGAATTCAGGCCGGCCAACTCTCACGTGATCCTGAGACCCCGGCCTGGATATGTGCCCAAGGTTCCCACCATTCCGTTCAGGGACCAGGTGGTGAACCTGCAAGCGCTGCCTTTGGAGGAGGCAGACCCAGCCTTGGCACTGCTCTGTCCAGTACGCGCCCTCCGTGCTTATGTAGACAGAACGCAGTGTTTCAGGACCTCAGACCAGCTCTTTGTCTGTTATGGTGGGAAGCTATAAGGAAAGGCTCTCTCCAAGGAAAGGTTGTCTCACTGGATAGTGGACGCCATTGTCTTGGCTTACCAGACGCAGGGGCGTCCATGCCCCCTTGGGGTCAGGGCACACTCCACTGGCAGTGTGGCCTCCTCTTGGGCTTTAGCACATGGCGCCTCGCTGACAGACAGGCTGGGTGACACCCAACACATTCGCCAGATTCTATAATCTCAGAGTGGAGCCAGTGTCCTCTCATGTACTCGCCTCTACCAGTGGCCGGTAATGGACTAGGCTCAGGTGTCTTCGCTTGCTCGCCATTCCTCTCCATGGACGGGATATGTGCGATATTTTCCTCAGGTAGTTTCCCTGAAACCCTGAGTTCCTCCAGCACTGTCGATGCCGACACCAGTGCCTCTGCCCACTCGCTCAGGCCCTCGTGTCAGGCTAGGTGCCACCGTGTGCATGGTTCCCCCTATGGGCGACCCCCACATGTGTATTTCCACTGTAAGCCTCTCTGAGCATGTGTATTTCCCTCGGCAAGCCCTTGCCTCCCCTGGGGGTAAAATTTCCACCTTTGGCTGGTTACCCCAGAGTTCTTCCATATGCAGCCCCTCACGGGTCATATGTGTCTTCTTAAGTCCTCCCCACGGCTAGGCACTTTGGCGCATACTTCCACCTGAAATATGCTTCCCAGTGTACCTGTGTTAAGTTGGAGTCCTTCGTCCGTACTAGCTTACGACAGGGAGCTCTCCCTTACGCAGGGCACTGGGCGACAGCCGAGTGGCGTGATTAGATTGGGACCCCCATTCGTCAGTCACTGACGTTACTTGAAGTGACTGAACGAAAGGGAACGTCTCGGTTAAGTATGTAACCCTCGTTCCCTGAGGAGGGAATGGAGACGTAACGTCCCTCCGCCACTTCCGCTGTACCGCTGAAATGGCCGGGAGTTCAGTCTTGGCTCCTCAGCAGGTAAACATAATGCGATGTTGCCAGCGCGCTTCCTTATATACCCACTCTGTGGGGCGGAGCTACGCTATGCAAATTCCGCATGCCCATGGCATTCGCCTGCCATTGGGCGTTTTCTAAGATCTCGAAGATGATAGGCTTCTAGGCGAAACCCCCATTCGTCAGTCACTGACGTTACGTCTCCATTCCCTCCTCAGGGAACGAGGGTTACATACGTAACTGAGACGTTCTCTGTAAAAACTTCAAATCATGGTTTCCTATCTCAGACTAGCTCTGTCTTACTAAAAGTGCTTCTTAAATACTTTTTAAACACGGATACACTCATTCTGCACATCTGTTATCTGTGTTTCAGCTCCTGCTTTATGCAGTAAAGGATTAAAAACCACAGTTATAGTCGATATTTGACACCAGGAATGGAAGAAAAGGGTCATTTATCATATTTTCAGCCACTATAGAGCTTTCAAAAGCATTGTTTTACATGTGAATCGCATGCATAATTGTATTCATGGTCTGTATGCGCGATGCAATGTGAATATGAAACTAATGTTGATTATCAAACTTATTTTAACTGCACCGGTGATCAGTATTACATTCCTGTCTCAAAGCACGACTTCTATTTCCCATGTCCTCATTCCTGTTGTCATAGGCAAGACCAAATGTAAATGCACTGCACCACTGCAATGTATAAAACTGCATAATGAAGAATTAAACAATAGTACCTAGCAACATATTTTGAACATGAGCACATATTCTGAAGTGTGTATTGCAGTAACATGTGTTTTAATAAGGATTAAAAATGCATTTAAACAATAAGACGTGTTTCATAGCCTGTTGTGTAATCGTTCTTGAGGGGGTCATGAACTGCGTTTTTTTATTGTCGCCCTTCTTGTTACCTCATTATTGTTTAATTAACCCCACCTGTTCCCTCCTGATTATGACCCTTTATAGTCTCCTCGTGTTTGCAGTCTTGTGTCGGATTGTTGTCGTATATTTCCTGTTTTCCCCGTTGTGCTGTTTGTTCTGTTCCTATGGTATGTTATTTCAAGTTTGATTGTTCCCCCCTTGTGGGTTTTGTTTTTGTGGTTATGTTTATTTTGATAATAAATCATCATTCTCTGCAACTGAGTCCTTATTCCAGGTTTTCCTTTGTTTAACGTGACATAACGATCTGACCATGCTGAGGACTCAGCAGAGGAAGGGTGCATATCGGCCACCCACACCAAAAACGAACACCTGCCCACAATTTGAGCGCATTTTACAGTTCAGGACATTTACTCCGCCAACAGGGGGCGGATCTTAAACCGTTTGCTCTGGACTTCAGCAGTGCGGCTGAGGGGCTGGGGCTCAACGACGGGGCTCTTAAGGACCTTCACAGTCACTGACCAGCATTCAGAGAGGGCTCCATCCCGTGCACCGAGTCCAGAGAGGGCTCCGTTTCATGAACTTTCTGTCTCCCACTGGTCTGTCCCTCCCGTCCCACCTGGGTCCCCTGGTGGAGCGTCTGGTAGCCGCTCCGTAGGGATGGGGTAATGTCACATGTCTGTCCTTGTTTTGCACATGTGGTGTTTTGTTTTGTATCTGGGCCATGTGCTCTTGTCTTCTATCTGGACCCCACGCTTCTTGTTACCTCATTTTTGTTTAATTAACCCCACCTGTTCCCTCCATGTGCTGTCCCTATGGTATGTTATTTCAAGTTTGTTTTTTTGTTTTTTGTTTTTTCCCCTTGTGGGTTTTGTTTATGTGGTTATGATTATTTTTGTAGTAAATCATCATTCTCTGCAACTGAGTCCTCATTCCAGGTTTTCCTTTGTTTAATGTGACAGATCTATGGCATTATATTCAGATTGTGGCATGAAAGGTTGCAGTGATGATCATTGTAGCCGATCACACACATGCTGAGCGCATGAAAGCAGCGATCTCGTCATTGCAACTCAGTTTTTGTACACTAACGAATGCTTTCATCTTCACTAACAGTGCAAACGTGATATAGTTAAGAGATTTGTTGAATAAAATGGGAGTCACTGATAAACTGGTTCAGTGCGTGCTGCTCAAAGGGAGCTTTCTTTGATCGCTTTCTTTATAGAATTTAATCACTGTTAAATAACAGATTATTTTCATCCTACTAAGAGAAACAACGCAAGTTGATGTTTAGTCACTGGTCTGATTTACTGACACAGACAAAGAACATCAGATCAGGCATTAGAATGAACACTCACATGTTGCATTATTGTTGAACCCAGTCACTGCACAATATTTTGTAATCCTCAACGGCATGTTTATTGCTTTGTAGCTCGATGGTTTAACACTAGGCCTATGTTACATGCGTGAATCGGTGGGCGGGGCTAAACAGGCAGTGATGAAGTAGGCGTTGATATTCTTCTTTGACGTCATAGATCCCCAACCTGTCGTTTGCTGGGCCTGGTATCAATAAAATCTTTTCTTTGACTAACACGGAAGTTTTCAGCTCTGAAACTTACAGGATATTCTTATATTACCATGACCTTTTATATTTCAAAAGCTCAAGGGAAAGTTGATTTCTCAATTCATCACCCCTTTAAACATTCTGGTATCGATATAACTGTATAGAGTACACTGTGCAGATGTGCTTGTCTCTTGTATATTTTGTTTATTATCCAGATATGGTCAGGCGACTTTTAATTGTTACATCACATTATTATTTTTACGCACAATTACCTAGTTGGGATTTTACTGGATCAATCTAGGTATGGGGAAACAATTTGGCTTTGACAGTTAAATATTTCCTTTAGGTGAACAATCAACAGTCAACAATCAACTGGATGGACAACCACAATCTGAAAGAGAGATGAAAGCAACTATTGCAAAGATTAAGCGTGATGGTGTCGGAACATACGATGTAATCGGCAACAACTGTGAGCACCTAGCCACGCTTATTCGCTACGGGACTGCCCAATCACTACAGGTACATTTAAAATCATATTCTATATAACTCTGATTACAATCAGATCCTTCTCTTTAGAACCTGATGCAGGCCTGAAATGACCACAATACTAAATAATAAGGTATATAATAACCCTGCACATGGAACAACAGCTTCTAATGGCCTTATATTGGTCTTTTCTCTCTTGTGCAGGCGGATCGCGCTCTCAGTACGCAACCACTCTTTAACAACGAAATGGCAGAGAACATGGGTGCATCTTTCTTTCCTTGTCGCTCAGACAAACCAACTCTAAAAATGCCTTCAGTGCTTAAGAGGTTAATCTTCTGTGTGTTTCAGAGAGGTGACATGAGTCGACATGAGTCACCGGAGAGACGAACGGAGGAAAGTTTCCTCACTTTATTATTTCAAACATGAAAATCAGTGGTTAGGTTCAGTTCGGATTTTAAATACAAGGCATAAATAGGAGCAATAA
This sequence comes from Rhinogobio ventralis, assembly GCA_039654625.1. Classification (NCBI taxonomy): domain Eukaryota; kingdom Metazoa; phylum Chordata; class Actinopteri; order Cypriniformes; family Gobionidae; genus Rhinogobio; species Rhinogobio ventralis. The sequence goes on from CM077216.1 coordinate 31,303,501, forward strand.
TATACATAACTGTCAGCCAGTAACAATTTAACGTGAACGCATTAAAGAAACATGATTCTGAAAAAAACAAAACAATGAAGAGACATGATTATGACAATCATACAATAGAGTAAAATATACATTTAGATAACATGTCAAACACAATGGAAGGGGAAAAAGAATAAAAACAAATGGTATGTATGTGGAGGGCTGAGCTTATTCTTTAGTGGTGCTGGATTTGGTGGTGCGGGGTCTAAGGATCTCTCCAGAGATAAAGAGAGTGTAAGCATATACACATAAGAAGAAATGCGATGTAGCTCAATGAATACATACTTTGATCGTGTTTGATGTGAATATGTCCATGGTTTCTCTCACGGCATCAGTCGTAGCATATACACATTGAAATAAATGTGAGTAAAAGAAGAATAAAATTAATTTAACACACAAAGCAGATTAATTGATGTCATGAAATATAATGATTGGTGGTTGTTTGAACTTGTCTCTTTAACTTGTCTTGTCAGTTGTCTCTCTCTCCAGGACAAACGGATGATGGGCAGCGGTTTCTCTAACCGCAGATGTGTGTGTGTGTGTGTGTGATTTGTACCATTACCTGGTGCAGTTCCAGTATGAAAACTAAAAGAAAGAAAAAAATTAAGTATATTAGTGCAAAGCGTAGGAAGGCGTGTGTGTGAAGTCACACAACACACCTTTTAACCCGGCCTGCTCGTCCAGCCATGCCAGGTCCAGGCCCTCTCCACGGAAAGATTTCCTCCTTACTCCATAATCAAATATGACTTCTGTGTTAATGTTGATGTCCTTCAGTTCCCTGAATAGGACGACATCCTTGTCCTCTCCGTTGACCTTTAGGACACAGTGAAAGGGCTTGACGTTGGGCATCTTAAAAGAGTGGTTGATTCTTCTTCCCACCGTGTCATCCTTGCAGGGGAAGGTCTGAGCGTCGATGCACACGTCTCCATCTTTAAAGACAAACATGTGACCGGGCTCGCCATGAATGCCCTCCATCATGGCCCTGTCCATGGTAGTCACTTAAAATCACACCTTTCGAAAAGGCTCGTGTTGCAAACACTCCTATAATCAAGAGAATATTACATTCTGAATTACTGAATAAACATTGCATGTAGACAAACATTTCAGGAATTCATTTTAGTTCTTGGTGCAGTTAATGTCTGCTAAAATGTACATTTGTATGCCCTTACAAGACAAATGAAAGGATTTCTTACCTAGACCTTGCTCTGCACCAAAGTCTTTAATGGCCAGGCCCGTCCAGGTCTGCTCAGACACACTTTTAATAATTAACGGGTCTGTTGCAATGATGAGCTTGGGAGCAGAATGTCTTCAGGCTTGGGGAAGTTGCCTCCTGCGCAATCATCCTTGCCACCTTTGCGACGGAAGGTTTTCGGGATGTGAAGTGTGCTAAACGAAATAACTTTAGTCACTGGTCACAGTAAATTAAGGGCCTAGTTTGTGTTGATGGATTTGGATACTTGCACAGCAGATATTTCTCTCTCTGGTCGTACTGGAAGGCCCGCCACTGGTCATAAAACACCGGGTCTGCGGGAAACCCTGAATCCACCCGCTGTTTTTGCTTGGATTTTGATTCCCCAGGCTTTATACACCGTTAACAGTGCACAATGCGCCGATCAGCATTTCTTCAAGAGAAAAAACATGATATGACAGAAATTATGATTTTAAAGAATGAGACATGATTTAAAGTAAATTAAGAGGCATCAGCAGCAGAGCTGGACCTGCCCTGTGCCTGCAATGGGTCGTGAAAGTGCTGAGACTGAGGCTATTTAAACCCACACACTGTCTTTAACTTTCAAAACTAGAAAAAAACACAATAACTTTGCTTTTAAAAATATTATTTCATTTTAAAACATTAATTCAAACGGAAACAAGATTATTTTTCTTACTTCATTGGCAGATAATTTTGCTTTTTTAAATATGTTATGCCGTGCTTCACCTGTTCTTGTGCTGCTCATTTATCGTCCACCAAAACCAAATCCTTTATTTCTCTCTGAGTTTACTGAGTTGTTGACACTTCTTAGTCCACTCTGTCCTGCTGGTGATATCAATTTCCATATTGTGTTAAAACTGCTACCTTTTTGGACATTTTGGATGGTTTTGATTTTAAACAGCATGTTACTTGTCCGATCCATAGGTTGGGTCATATATTAGATGTGGTATGCTCTGCTGGTGTTGGTATCCAATCTCTGGATTGTATTGATATGAGTATAAGTGACCATAGACTTGAATGTTATGTCTTAATTTCTCCTTTTTCTGAACGCATTATTAAATTTTGTAACATCAAGCACATGGACTCTCTTTTCGACTTCGGTCTCTGGGCTTCCCACTACTAACTCCATGCTATCTGCACTTCTGGATGAGTTTGCACCTGTGCGAGAACGGGTTGTTACATTTAGGAAACCCTGTCCATGGTATACCCCGGAGCTACGTTTAATGAAAGCTGCTGGAAGGCAATTACAAAAAATCTGGCCTGACAGTACATAGGCTTCTCTACACTCAACAACAGTCTGCTTTGAATACTGCACGTAAGAACTGGTAATGCTGCAACCAGTTCTAAATCTCTGTTTAAGACTGTTGACAATCTTCTTAAACCAACTAAGGCTTGTTCAACTTGTTCACTCCTCTGTTGACCAGTGTAATAAGTTTCTTCATTATTTCACTGGTAAGATTGAGGGCATATATAGCTCTTTAAACACTATCACCCCAGGTGAGCTAGTTTGTAACAAAATGTGAGCCGTTAATGTATGTTTTTTCCCCCGAAAATATTTTGATAGCTTATCTAACGTTAGCCTTTAACCTTGGACTTTTTGTAGACAAGCCATTGTAAAATTTGATTAAAATTAGTTGACATTAAGGTAGACCAATTAAATACATTAAGTGTGTTAATATCAAAGAATGTCATCAATTATTTAATCAGATTTACAGTGTGACCTTTTTTTTAATTACCAGACCTTTTCTCCTAAAACTATAAATTGAATGAATTAATGCCAGATGGAGTAATTATTTTACTTTATATAATTTATGTAGCCTACTTAAATTAGTACTTGTAAAAATTAAGTATTAAAAGGAATTCATATTAATTTAACTGTGATTTGAAGTTGTTGCCAGCCATTTACAACTCATACAGTTGCCTAATAATGAAACTGACTATGCCTTCACTATGCATTAGCCTGTGAGCTAGAATGTGTCATTTGGCCTTTTGATTGGGTTGAGATTTGACTGTATGGGCTCTGTGAGGTGGTCTTAAAATCTAAATTTGACTCTCTCTTTTTTAAGATGGATATAACAATCATTGTCAACTTCAACATTGTCAATTGACAATTGATTATCCAATATGCTCGTAGCTATATTTTTAATGGCTATGCCAGTTATTCATTGATGGCTTGTGTATATATAAAACAACACTTTTTGTTTGCCCCACAGGATGTTCTCAATGGGAAACCATCAAAGCCACGGGTGCCAGTCTACATGGATGGTGATCAGCAGCTAGCCATTCTTTCTGAACACCTCAAAGCTCTGCTGGAAAGTCAAAAACTTAGCTGAACTTCACAGATGAAGTGGAGTTCATTTGTAGTTTTCTTTTTCCTGAGGTAGGCCCAAACATGTTTGTCAATTGGATTGTTTCTGTTATTGCAATATATGCAATGTTTTATATGTTAATTAATGTATTTATACGGACAGGGCCTATGTGAGATGCAGGCATTGTCCTGGCAGGAGGCTGAGGAGGTGTTGTATGTATAGGTATGCTTGTAATTTGCATTTGCAAAAAATATATAATTTATTATTACACAATGGCATTTATCTGTTATTTTAGTGAAGTAGAGGAATTTGACAGTGATTGCCAAACAAATGAAAAAAGAAGGAACAGTCGCCTACCAGAGAGTAAAGTTATTATTTTACAGCAAGTTGATGTGTATGTGATGGGTGTTATTATTGGTGTTTTGTCTATTCTTATTTGAGTTTTGCTTTGCATTCAAAACAGGTTTTGTAATAAGCAAGGTATAATATGTTAATTAGACCACATATAGACCAGAAACATTGGAATTGGAATTAAAAAAACATTGTAGCAATATAATATCACATAATATTTTTCAGAAGATAGTTCAATCTGTAATTATATCTCTTCCAGTAATTTTCTTGTAATTACCACCCACACTCAAAAAATAACTACTGGGTAATTTGTTAGTCAGAGAACACAATGAGATTTTTTCGGCACATGCATTGAGCAGGGAACGCAAATATGTTTGCAAAATCATTAATTTGTGTACATTTATTTGGAAAAGTTTAAATGAAACGAGACCGTAATATTACATCCTATTGTTTTCACTGGCATTTGGATAAGGGTGTTGTACGATCTTCCGAACAGCAGGAGGTGCTGTCTCGAAAAACGAGGGGTCTGAGAATGCGGGACTCTGCGTGCGGGACTGTAGCTGCAGGCTCCGAGTCACAATATCATAATATTGCTTGAAGCCAATACGGAAGTGACTTAAACTGCAGTTCATCGACTGGCCACTAGGGACGGGCTCCAGAAGGAGCATGTTATTTTTGAATAACATGGAACCATTAGCCTTATTCACCTCGAATGTTCTAAGGAGCTTGAAGGGTACACCTAGCACTTCCGGGAATTATCGCGTCGTGATTTCTCTTAGCGGCAATGGCGGCACACTGCTGTGTTCCCCAGTGCACTTCATCACACAGAGGATAAGGGACTACGTCGAGAGTGGATCAAAAATATCAGAAGGGATCCTGGTCATAATTTTAAGGTAAGTTTTCAGATAGCTGGTGCTTTGAGTCAGTCTCCATAACTAGCTTGTATCGCTAACCAGGCTAGCTAGAACTAGCAAGTTCAAGTTTTAGTAGATAGATTAAGGCAGAGAGCCAGGTTGTTGACATTTACCGCCTAGTCCAAAATTAGTAGTATGTTATTTAAATCTACCACCACAGATTCACTCGTATAAAGTATATTCTGAGTGAGCTTGTTTGTATTAGCTTCTAGTCACTAGCTAGTTAACCAAGGGAACATCAGTGTTCACATCAGTGTCCCTAGCTAGGAAGAGGATGCTCAGGAGTCACGTTGAGTCTGATCAATAAAATTATTGTATAAATATTTAAACGATTACATTTTCTTTATTGGTGCAGATAAAAACACACACAAAAGTGTGCTCTGAGCATTGTAAAAACCAAGCTGAAAGAGGTACTGTGCCAACTGTGTTTGCATGGAGTTTGTTCAGACCAGAGAGGAGGATCGTTGTTAGAACTGCAAGGTAGTATTCAGATGAGTGAATTTACCAGTTTGTAATGCATTTATGAACTGTGTAGTGACATTATTTCTCTGCTGATTATTTCCAGTAATGTTTCCACGGACCTCGTTGATGGTGTGAATGTTTTGAGGTATGTAAAGGTGTAATTGGTTACATGATATTGAGCAACACATGTATGTGCTTATAACACTGTCACTGAGCCAATGATTATGCTGTTGAACGGTGGTCTAACGTGAATTATATCAGTGTAAAGTTTAATTACAAACATCCCAATACTATTTTATACGTTTTACAGTATATGTGACATACAAATCCATGCTTTAATCCATAAACATGTTTAATCCATGTATCCTTTTAAAAGACCTAATGTGTCCATCAATATGTTTCTCTTATACCTCCAGTGAAGAGAAGTATAAGATAATGAATATGCTGACCATGAATATGCTGCACTGCCTCCCTCACTTGAAGATCAACTTGAGGAAGCTCACAAGACCATCTGTGAGCAAGAAGTGTTAATAGCAGAGCTTCAACAAAAATAGTTTATGGTCTCAAATTTTCAAGGTGATGATAAACAGGTATCATCTTATACAGCGCTCCCAGATTATGCTACATTTAAAGCTGTGTTTATGGCCCTGCAACCTACTGCAGAAAATATGGTTGGAAGTAATTCGGCAAGGCTTTAGCGCCTCTAAATTGTCCACTATGGACCAATTTTTTCTTTGCAGGTTAAGGCAGGGATTTCCTGAGCAGGACCTTGCAATCCGTTTCCATATATCACAGTCAACGGTAAGCACCCCCGTGGAATGCGCGTCCTTCCCCGGTCTCCTCTGGCAGGACGCGGCAGTTGACTGTGCCCCCACACCGGGACGCGAAGGGTGCGATCGAGACCGCCCCTCCAGCCGAGATGAAGTCCGGCTTCTACAGCCCTTACTTCATTGTACCCAAGAAAACCGGTGGGTTACAACCAATCCTGGACCTGCGCGTCCTGAACCGATCACTTCACAGGCTTCCGTTCAGGATGTTGACAGCCAAATGGCTTTTCGAATGCGTTCCTCCTTCGGATTGGTTTGCAGCGATTGACCTGAAGGACGCGTACTTCCATGTCTCCATCCTTCCTCGACACAGACCGTTCCTACGGTTTGCCTTCGAGGGGCGAACCTCAGCCTTCTACGGGCCGGTGTCCCCTTAGAACGAGTTTCCAGGCATGCTGGGGTGCCATGTGCAATGAACGTGCTGCCGCGGGCTCCGGGACAGGACCCCAGCGTCGCCTGCATGTCAATTGCCTCGAGTTGCTTGCGGTACGGTTTGCCAGACAACACGGCCACAGTAGCGTACATCAACCATCAAGGTGGTCTACGCTCCCACCAGATGTTGCAACTCGCCCGCCACCTCCTTATATGGAGTCAGAAGCATCTGAGGTCGCTTTGAGCCATTCATACCCTACCACCTCAGGTCACTTCCGCTAGGGCCCTGTCTACTAGACACGCCTATGCGTTGAAGTGGAACCTCTTCGTCTCCTGGTGCTCTTCTCGCCGAGAAGACCCCCGGAAATGCCCGATCGGGTCTGTGCTCTTGTTCCTACAAGAGGGGTTGGAACGAAGGCCGTCTCCTTCCACCCCGAAAGTCTATGTGGCTGCTATCTCAGCCTACCACGACATTGTAGAGACAAAAAAGGTAAGTCAGCATGACCTGGTCATCAGGTTCCTGAGGGGAGCGAGGAGACTAAACCCTCCTTGTGCTCCCCTCGTACCCTCTTGGGACCTCTCAGTAGTCTTAGATGCTCTGCAGAGGGCTCCCTTTGAGCCTTTGCGGTCAGTCGAGCTTAAGTTCCTGTCTATGAAGACAGCGCTCCTGATCGCATTGGCCTCCATCAAGAGGGTAGGGGACCTGCAGGCATTTTCGGTTGACGAAGCGTGCCTGGAATTCGGGCCGGCCGATTCTCATGTCATCTTGAGACCCCAGCCTGGATATGTGCCCATGGTGGTGAACCTGCAAGCGCCCTTGGAGGAGGCAGACCCAGCCTTGGCACTGCTCTGTCCAGTATGCGCCCTTTGCGCTTATGTAGACAGGACGCAGTGTTTCAGGACCTCAGACCAGCTCTTTGTCTGTCATGTGGAAAGCTGAAGGGAAGAGCTCTCTCCAAACAAACGTTGTCTCACTGGATAGTGGATGCCATTGTTTTGGCTTACCAGATGGAAGGACGTCCATGCCCCCTAGGGGTGAGGGCTCACTCCACTAGGAGTGTCGCCTCCTCCTGGCTGCTAGCGCATGGCGCCTCGCTGACAGACATGTGTAGAGCTGCAGGCTGGGTGACACCTAACACATTCGCCAGATTCTATATTCAGTCTCGGCTCCTCAGCAGGTAACATAATGCAATGGTTCTAAAACATAAAGGTTCTAAAACCTGTTTATACAATCTTAGACTTATTTTTGGTGTTTCTTCCTTGAGAAACATACTACATTTGTTTTGTTTATAGAGAATCTGAATCCCCAGCTGTTAGCCCATTTTTGAACTTCATTTATAGCCCCCTGCATTTTACCTTCAACTTTCTTAACATTTCTTCCTCTTTTCCACAATGCTCCATCGTCCGCATACAAATATTTACCTATTCCTGATTCAACTTTTGAAAAAATATCATTAATCATAATATTAAATAAAATAGGACTACAAACACTACCTTGAGGTGTACCATTATCAATTTTGTACGTTTTTGAATATGATGCTCCCACCCTAACTTCAATAGTACGATCCATCATAAAATCCATTACCCAGTTATACATCCTCCCTTTAATTCCCATTTTCTCCAATTTCATTAAAAGTCCCTCCTTCCACATCATGTCATACGCCTTCTCAATATCAAAGAATACACCAATTAAAACTTCTTTATTTACTATAGCTTTTCTGATATCTGTTTCTAAGGATATAACTGAATCCATTGTATTTCTCCTCTTTGGAAACCACTTTGATGAGGATACATCATATTCTTACTTTCAATTTCATAAACTAACCGTGATACAACCATTCTTTCCATTATTTTGCAGAGATTTGATGTTAAGGCTATAGGTCTAAAATGACTTGGGTTAGATTGATCCTTACCAGGCTTTACTACTGGAACAATGACTCCATGTTTCCAAGTAGACGGAAGCTTTCCTTCTGTCCATATCCTATTAAAAAGTCTTAAAATAATGTTCAATGATATGTCTGATAGATTTCTAATCATTTCCTAACATACTGCATCCTTTCCAGAAGTATGTTTCAATCGCACTAACACTTGTTTCAATTAAAATATAGAAAATAATACAACCATTGAGGATCCAAAAACATCTTTTCTCCTCAACTTCTGGGTTCTCTTTCAAACATTGCTCCCTTTGCCTCCTCATTTCATTTGATATATTTCCATTACTATGCACTTTAATAAATGTTCTTACTAATTATTCTGCTTTTTCACTATTAGAGACAAATTGCTTTCCGTCACTAATTAAAACAGGAAGGTTATTACATCTTTGTGTTCCACCCATCTTCCTAATCATTCCCCATAAATCACTTATGGCTATTTTTTCCCCTATAGTACCACAAAATTCTCTCCAATGTTTTCTTTTAGCATCTTTTATCACTTTCCTAACCTTAGCCTGTGCTCTCTTATACTCAATAAATCATCAAATATAAACGATTTCCTTACTTTCCTTAATGCACGATTTCTATCCCTTATTGCTTTATTACATTCATCGGTCCACCATGGGACTGCTTTCTTCTTGTACTTTCCTGTATTTTTTCCAATAATATCTTCTGCAGTATTAATAATAACATCTTTAGATATTTAATGTAGTCGTCTTGTTTTTGACATGTTTGTGTCTTCTGTTTTTCCTCCAGCCGTAAACAATTCACATCACGTCTTATTTTATTTGTACAAATATGTTTATAGTAATATTATTAGAATACTAAGGGAGAGAGAGGGTGAATTCTGTGTCTGCTAATTTGGTAAGCATTCTTGATCTGCACTACAGGGCTGCCAACTCTCACGCATTGGCCGTGAGACACACGCATTTGATTGGTTTCACATGCTCACACGCCACACCCCCGATTTCTCACGCTGAAGTGTCAACCCGGTTGGTCAAATGCCTGAAAGATGAGTTTATCTATAGATCTGTTGAGCCACTCGTGATCAATTAAGCCTTGTTTATACTCGATGTGTCCGCATGAGTGCGAGGGTGCATGTGGCAAAAATTATGTCATTGCAGAGTGGGCGGTAGTGCGCGAGACCCCATTTCACATGATTTTTTGTAACTTTTCGCGCGGCTCCGCATCCGAAGATGCACGAGTTCTAGGGTTAGGGTTAAACAAGGCTTTAGTTAGCACTCCGCGATGACGCACCCTCGCGCTCGTGCGGACGCGTCGAGTATAAACAAGGCTTCAGAGCGTTTCTGTTCAAAGTGCTGCGCTCTCCATCACTGCATGTGCTGCGAGTTACTGTTTAACCTGCATTTTTAGACTAATCCTGACTCCTGAGTATTTCATTTAAGTTGCATACATTTTGTTCTTGCGTTGTTAAATGTTAAATGTGTAGCCATTTTGCTCTTTGACAGCCAGTTTGAGATATATTGTCTATTGTTGTATATTAATGGTGGTATTGGGGTTGTCCAGTAGGGGGCGGTGGTGCATTGTGGTGTTGGGCTGTAGCACTGTAAAAGGCAGAGAAGAATGAACAGTGGGCGCGTACCTGTGGGTGTATGGTTGGCTATGGAGATGTGTCCTAAATAAAATAGACCATCTAGAAACTGTATTTCTCTCTGAGTTTTCCCTTGGTATCTGAGATATAACATATGGCGACGAGGATGAAAGTTAAAACTGTGGAGCAGTTGTTTTCCTGAGATCTAAAAAAAAAAGAAAACCAGGGCGCCGACTGGGTGAGCTGAGGAAAGTTAATAACCACCACCTGAAGTGCTGATTGAACAGAACGATGGCTGGTATGGTGGGATCCGTGGTGCCATTTGATAACAAGTCACAGTCATGGGAAGAGTATTGTGAAATATTAAATTATTTCTTCATTGCAAATGATGTGGAACTGCCAGAGAAAAAACTAGCCATATTGTTGAGCAGTGTTGGAGCACAGACGTACACACTGATGAGGAATTTGTTGAGTCCGGAGAAACCAGGATCAAAGAGTTATGAGGAACTGGTGAGGTTGCTGAAAAATCACTTTAATCCGAAGCCTAGTGAAGTAGTGCAAAGATGGAAGTTTAATTCACATCACATATGTGTCTAAACTGAGGAAACTGGCACAAGATTGTAATTTTGGAAACACGCTCATGTTATGCTGAGAGACAGATTAGTGTGTGGTGTTAATGATGACAGCATACAACGGAGACTGCTGGCTGAGGATGGACTGACGTTTGAGACTGCACTAAGAAAAGCTCAGGCTATTGAAGCTGCTAATAAGTATGTACAGGAATGTGTTATCGATGTGGGGGAAGTAACCATGGGCCGAAAGACTGTACGTTTGCTAAAGAAAAGTGTTATCATTGAGGTAAAATTGGACATGTGCAAAGAGTATGTAGAATGAAACCACAAGAAACTAGTGTTGATAAAGGCAGGAAAGCTGGGACATGAGGGAGAGGAAAACAATCAAAGAGGGCAAATTACCTTCAAGAGGAGGAGGAGGGAGATCAGCCTGAAGAAGTTTTCACAATGTATAGTATAGAAACTCCACAGCCCCATGTACCCGCTATCACACAGACCCTGTTAGTAAATGAATGTCCTGTGAAGTTTGAGATCGATACCGGATGCAGTGTGACAGTGTTATCACTGTTAGAGTATGGCAAAATGGAAGCTAAAAAGAAACTGCCTGAACTGAAAACAAGCACTCTCATTTTAAAAACATACACAGGACAGTCAGTGAACATTCTGGGTACCACCAAAGTTAAAGTCAAGCATAAAGGGCTTACCAAAGAACTCACAGCAGTGGTGGTGGCAGGATTTGGGCCTAATTTATTAGGATGATCATGGCTCACAGAACTGGAATTCGGCTGGGAAAATGTGAGTAAAATTAAAGACAGTTCAGAGTTGTTGCAGGACGTGTTAAGAACGCATGAAATAGTTTTCAAAGAAGAATTAGGAACATTAAAAGGGGCTACTGCTAAGCTTCATGTACCCAGGGATGCAAAGCCTCATTTTTTTAAAGCAAGATGATATCTTGCTGACAGGGCGAGATGATCAGGAGCATTTGAGGACACTGGATCAAGTGTTAACACGATTGAATGAGTGTGGTTTGCGGTTAAAAAGGGCAAAGTGTAAATTCTTGGAGAAGGAAGTTATTTTTCTGGGACACAAAGTGGATACCACTGGTATTCATCCAGTTCCCGAAAAAGTTCAAGCAGTACAGGATGCACCAAGACCAACAACAGTAACAGAGCTGAAAGCATATTTAGGATTGTTGAATTTCTATAACCGGTTCCGGCCAAACCTCTCAACACTGCTGGCTCCACTGCACAAACTTTTGTAGAAGGATGTCCCCTGGTGTTGGAAAGAGGAACAAGAAAAAGCCTTTAAAAAAATCCAAAGAGTTACTGCAGTCTAACAGGGTGTTAATCCACTATGATGAAAACAAAGAATTAGTGCTTTCCTGTGATGCTTCAGCGTACGGTGTGGGAGCCGTGTTGGCCCATCGGATGGCAAATGGAACTGAGAGACCCATCGGGTTTGTATCACGAACACTTTCAGTAGCAGAGAAAAACTACTCGCAGCTAGAAAAAGAGTGTTTAGCTGTAGTGTTCGGGGTGAAAAAATTCCATAAATATCTTTATGGCCGTAAATTTGTGATTTGTACAGACCATAAACCTTTACTCAGTTTACTGAATAAACTGAAAGCTGTGCCACAAATGGCTTCTCAAAGAATTATGCGATGGGCAGTGATGTTGGGGGCATACGAGTATGTCATTGCTTACAGAGCAGGCAAGGACAATGGAAATGCTGATGCTCTCAGTCGTCTCCCGGTGCCTGAGATTCCTGAGAAAGAATGTGAGGAGCCTGTCTTGATGTTGGACACTGTTGTTAGTCCTTTGACGACATCAGGGCAAATCAGACACTGGACTACCCGAGATCCTGTTCTCTCTAAAGTGCGTGAGTATGTGCTTAAAGGTTGGCCTGATCATAGTAATACAACTGAATTTGCACCTTATAAACAGAGACAGCAAGAGCTCAGTGTCCAGGACGGGTGTGTGCTGTGGGGAGCCCGCATCGTCATTCCAGAGCAAGGACGTTCGGGATTGCTGGATCAGCTGCATCAGTCTCACCCAGGTATGTCAAGGATGAAAGGCCTGGCCAGGAGTTACCTGTGGTGGCCAAACTTAGATGCTGATATTGAGGAAAGAGTAAAAGATTGCAAGAACAGAGAACAGAGAAAAGCCCTCTGTTGCACCACTTCATCCGTGGGAGTGGCCACGACAGCCCTGGAGAAGAGTGCATATGGACTATGCTGGTCCATTTCTTGGGAAGATGTTTTTGATCTTAGTTGATGCGCATTCTAAGTGGATTGATGCATAGGCTGTAAATTCTGCAACAACAGCTACCACTCTTGAGTGCCTCAGAAATAGTTTTAGTACACATGATATTCCTGAAATGATGGTGTCTGATAATGCTCCGTGTTTTGTAAGCGAAGCAAGCAAAGAATTTATGTCTAGGAATGGAATAACGCATGTCACCGCTGCACCATATCATCTGGCTGAGCGGGTGGTGCAAACTTTTAAGGAACTCATGAAAAGAACTTCTGGGCATACTATTGAGACCAGGTTGCATAGAGCATTGTTTAGTTATCGTATTACACCCCAGTCTACAATGGGACTGTCACCAGCAGAAATGATGATGGGGAGGAAATTGCGATGCACCTTAGACAAAATGCACCCTGACTTCACCAGAAAAATAGAAGACAAACAAGAAGTTCAAAAAGAGCACCATGACCGACATGTCAGATCTCGCCATTTTGAAGTAGGAGACACTGTGTATACTAGGAACTTTGGATACGGACCAAAATGGGTGCAGGGAGTAATTCAGGACATCACAGGACCTGTATCCTATAGAATAGCCTTAGCAAGTTCTCAAGTAGTGCGACGTCATGTGGATCAATTATTCAGTCGACAACAAAAAGAGATGCTGTGAAAAGACTTTCAAGCTGCTGTGGGTGCTCAACATTATGATACTGAGGTGGTGGCCAGTGAGGCTGATATCATAGAAGCAGAATTACGACGTAATTCAACAACAGGTGAAGTGAATCCAACTGTCGACAGCAGGAAACCTGAGAGTCCGCCAAGAACTCAGTTGCAAGATTCACCTAGTGCTCAAGTAATGTCTGAAATCACTCAAAATGCAGGTAGACAAGAGTCTGAGAGTGCACCTTCTGGAGGTCCACGGCGTTCACTAAGAGAGAGGAAACCACCAGTATATTTAAAAGACTTTGTGCCATAATAAAAAAAATTACAAAATCCCTGTACAATTTTTACAGAAGAATTGGTTGTTGGAAGGGAAAGATTTCTTCTGAGTTAAGTGTGGGGGAAAATGTTGTATATTAATGGTGGTATTGGGGTTGTCCAGTAGGGGGCGGTGGTGCATTGTGGTGTTGGGCTGTAGCACTGTAAAAGGCAGAGAAGAATGAACAGTGGGCGCGTACCTGTGGGTGTATGGTTGGCTATGGAGATGTGTCCTAAATAAAATAGACCATCTAGAAACTTAGTTTTCCCTTGGTATCTGAGATATAACAGCTATATATATAGTATTGTGTGTATTGGATAGTTTACAAAATAAAAACGATTCAGACAATTTTTGCCATTGAAAAGTGTCCCAATCAACCTGAATTTACCCCATACTCTTTTAAATCATAATTACTTGCATTATGTTGCTTGAAACCCCAAATATTAGCATTCTTCATTAACAATTATTCAGTTATTTGTACCAATGTCATTGTAAAACAAAAAAGAAAAGTAGTTTCAATGTAGCTAGCTACTTTTTAATAGTATCAAGCTATCAAAACTGTAGCTTGAATGTAACTTAACTACTTTAACTTACAAGTAGCGTATAGCTTGTAAAGCTACAGTTTCAGAGTAGCTTGCCCAACACTGTTTTATTTTACTGAAAGATCAGTCACAGCAAAAAAGAGCCACACAACAGACAGGACAGACTGGACAGACAGGTTTTTTTCCCTTTTTCTTCCCTGTAAAAGTATGCTGTAGGTTGATTGATGTATAATCAATTTGTTCTATTTAGACAAAAGCATGCCTCTATATAGTGCTTTAAAATTGTGTGTGTGTGTGTGTGTGTGTGTGTGTGTCTATACGATATACTGACAGAATTAATTATGTATCAACCTATACTTATCTATCAAATTATTTTTTTTTTAAATAGGCCTACTTGAGAGCTTATTTCCACTGTGTTCTTGGCTCATTCTTCACAGGTGACAGGTGTACGCCTGTTCCAGAGGCTTGCCACCATTGCAAAGATTGTTGCAGTTAATTTTATATACAGGTGAAATTGAGCTATGCAATCCTCTCGGGCAAACAAAAACAAATTGTTATTGATTTATTACACCTGAGTTAACATCAACCCTAAATACAGATCAAGACTTGCTGCCATTCATCTGCTTGTCATGGTCAAATCAAAAGATCCTTCCCATTGTGGTATTGATGAGATATTTGAGAGAATTAACCGTGACTTAATTAACCTGATGGTGTCCAGGTTGTCACTGCAAATGGTGAGAGGACAATTTATGGGGCACTTATGTCTGTGTGCGGAGACACTCTTGCTCAGCATGAAGTGGCTGATTTAAGATAGGAGTGGGATTAGCCTACAGTAAATGCAGGCACTGCGAATGCAACTTTGAAGACAAGCAGGAGCAATTTAAGGAAGATTTTTTGTTAAAAGGACAATGGCAAGTCATAACAGGCAATGTGATGACACTGAAAAGGCAAATACCGACTATCTGAAAGACAATCTAAAAATGACATATGGCATAAACAGGAGAAGCAAATTAACAGAATTTCCTCTTTTCGATATAATCAATCAAACCCCACAGGACATCATGCATGTCATTCTTGAAGATGTTGCCCCATATAAAATCAAATGTGTTTTAAAGCATCTTGTGCTTTCAGGGCATATGGACTTAGACGCATTCAACAGTGCAATTATTTGTTTCCCTTATTCTCCTGTGGATGCAAGGGATAAGCCTTGCCCCATATCTGTCAATACACTGTCGTCAAATGACAATAAATTGAAACCGTCAGCTGGGCAGATGCTGGTTTTGTTAAAGATCATGCCATTTCTCATTGACAACATTGGAGAAACGATTACACACAAATGCTACTTAAGCTGTCAGAGATAGTCAAAATTCTGTTTTCACCTATTATTGCTCTCTCAACTCTTTCAAGGCTGAAGCTTTTAATAGAGCAACATTTAAAACATTTTAAACAACTGTTTCCAGATGCAAATATTATACCTAAACAGCATTACTTGCTGCATCTTCCTTCTCAGATTAAGGCACCTGGTCCTACAGTGAGGCATATGTGTATGCGCTTTGAGTCAAAGCATTGCTTTTTTAAGAAGTGGGCTTTGAAAAGTAGTTTTCAGAATGTGCATGAGAAACATCCAATTTGTTCAAGTGAAGTTGACATGGGCCCAGCCTCTGAGGTGAAAAAAATTTCACTATGTAGAAGGAAAGATTAAAGACTTCTTAGGAATAGAGCACGTTGAACATGTAGTTTCGGTACAGTGGATTACGCAACATGGAAATAAGCATACATGTGGAAAATCTTTGGTTCCCTTTCAGTCAGTACACTACGAGTTACGTCAGTTACTGCGTTCCAGCGAGTTCCGCATTCCTGTCTGATCTGTGCAGTGATCCAGCACAGCGTGCGCATTCTCCCTGGGCGCTTCTGCATTCTGCAGAGCAAAACTCCTCTCTAGAAGAGCTGCACGCGGCTTTTTCACTTCTGTTTCTTTCTGGGTGCGGTCGGCTGATTAGTCTGTCTCACGGGCATGAGCACTGTTTGGCGTGCTTGGGCGCGCACGCTGAGCGCGTGCTCATGGATGACTCATGTTCCCACTGTGGGAACATGGCCATCGCGGTGTTGCGATCGAGACTCTATGATCTCTGTTTAAAAATAATAAAAAAACAGGAGAGAGAGTCCCCTCTACCACACCCCAATCTACTTCCTCCACAAGAGGCAGTACTTTGGCTGGTGGTCAGGGTGATCTGGGGGCGTTGATATGGGCCAACCCGGCGATTATTCCTCGGGCCACACCCCCCTCTAGCACACTGCAACCCGTGGTGTTCCCAGATGAAGGTGCTGGTGTTCCCGTCCTGGGCTCAGCACCTCATTTGGGATGCCGGCGGATGACGTCACGTCGATCGCCGCATCACAAGGTGGGCTGGATTCATCTGGAGATGAAGATTCGGCTGTGCTGCCTCCTCTGGGAGCTTTTGCTTGCACGACCACTGGTTCGGCTCTGGGGGCCGGGTTACAGCTCCCAGACTGGCCAGCTGGTCCACCACAGGCTCGGCTTGTGATTCAGTTTGCACAATCTCCTCCCCGCTTTCTGGGAGTCCGCTATACCGTGTTGGGTGGCAATGCCCCTATCATGCGTGCGGAGGCTGTCACCCTACTGGCGAGGGGTGCGGTCGAGGTCGTCCCTCCAGCCGAAATGAGATCCGGCTTCACAGCCTTGACTTCATTGCACCTAGCAGAAGCGATGGGTCACAGCCAGCCCTGGTGCACGTCTTGAACTGAACCCTTCTCAGGCTTCTTCCAAGATGTTGCACCCAAATGCGTCTTCGGATGCGTTCGTCCCCCGGTCTGGTCTGCAGCGTTGACCTGAAGGACCCGTACTCTTTGTCCCTGCTTCTCCCTGACCCAAAACGCCCATTCTGTCTGCCTTTGGAAGGCGGGCATCCCATTCGGGTAGCCCTGTCACTTTGCGGCTTCTCGAAGCTGTCAAAGCAGCCCCTGTGCCACTTAGGCACATGGGGTTTGTATACTAAGCTATCTCGATGACTGGCTAAATTAGCTCACTCTCGAGACCAGGGTTGCAGACACAGGGATCTAGTGCTCCGGCACCTCACCCGTTTCACCTTCGGGTCATCTGGGAAAAGAGCAAACTCTCTCCTGGGAAGAGGATCTCTTTTCTCAGCTCGGTCACCATGTATGTGCAGTGCGAGTGTGCACAGTCAATGCTGACTTGCCTCCGTCATTTCGAGGGTAAGAGTGTGGTACCACTGAAGTTATTTCAGAGGCTCCTGGGACATATGGCATCCGTGGCCGTGCTAATGCCGCCCGGACTGCTTCATATGAGACCGCTTCAGCACTGGCCTTGCGATCGAGTCCTGAGATGGGCACTGCATCAGGGCACACTCCGGGTCCTATTAACTCGGGCCTGCCATCTTTCCTTCACCCTGTGCGAACCTCACTGTTCTACGGGCCAGAGTTCCCATAGAATGAGTTTCCGGGCATATTGTTGTATCAACAGATGCCTCTGCCACGGGCTGGGGTGCCATGTGCAATTGACGTGCTATCGCCGGCTCCTGGGGGAATGGAGACTCTATCCCCTGTCAACCAGCTGATTTGGGAACAGGCTGGCGATGCACAGGAAGTTCTGTTTGCCTCCCACGACTCTTCCCATTTGCCTACTAGCACTCAGCTGGCCGCGGGGCCCATGCAAGTATGCATTCCCAGTGAGCCTTCTCGTACAGATTGTGTGCAGATCTGGGAGGTCAAGGAGCAAGGTCCTTTTGGTCGCCCCGTACTGGCCTGGCTGGACCTGGTTCTCCGAACTCATACTCCTTGTGACAGCCCCTCCCTGGTCGGTTCCTCTGAGGAAGGACCTCCTTCTCAGAGATGGGGCACCCTCTGGCACCCACGTACCGATCTTTGGAACCCCCACGTGTGGCTCCTAGACGGGACACGGAAGGTTTGAGTATCCTGGCTACCATCACTTCCGCTAGGGCCGTCTACTAGACTCACCTATGCGTTGAAGTGGAACCTCTTCGTCACCTGTTGCTCTTCTCACCGAGAAGACCCCCCGGAAATGCCCGATTGGGCCCGTGCTCTCAGTGCTCCAAGAAGGGTTGGATTGAAGGCTGTCTCCTTCCACCCTGAAGGTCTATGTGGCCACTATCTAAGCAGCCTACCACCTCATGGAGACAAAACAGGTAAGTCAGCACGACCTGGTCATCGAGTTCCTGAAGGGGGCTAGGAGACTGAATCCTCCTCGCTCTCCCCTCGTACCCTCTTGGGACCTCGCAGTTGTCTTATCTGCCCTGCAGAGAGCTCCCTTCGAGTCTTTGCGATCAGTCGAGTAAGTTCCTGTCTATGAAGACAGAGCTTCTGGTCGCTTGGGTCTGCCTGGAATTCGGACCGGCCAACTCTCACGTGATCCTGAGACCCCGGCATGGATATGTGCCCAAGGTTCCCACCACTCCTTCTGGGACCAGGTGGTGAACCTGCAGGCACTGCCTTGGAGGAGGCAGACCCAGCCTTGGCACTGCCCTGGTCAGTACGTGCCCTTCGCACTTACGGAGACCAGACGCAGCGTTCAGTACCTCAGACCAGTTCTTGTCTGTTACGGAAAGCAGCAGAAGGGAAGGCTCTCTCCAAGCAGAGGTTGTCTCACTGAACAGTGGACGCCATTGCTCTGACATATCAGGCTCAGGGCATGCCATGCCCCCAAGGGGTTCACTGGAGTGTGACCCCCTTTGGGCTTAGGCTTGGCGCCTCGCTAACAGACTTAGGGCTGTAGGCTGGGTGACACCCTTCACATTCGTTAGATTCTGCGTAATCTCCGAGTGGAGCCAGTATCTTCCGTATACTCGCCCAAGATGGCCAGTAATTGGATAGGCTCAGGTGTCTTCGCTTGCTGCGCCATTCCACTCCACGGACTGGATGCTTGCGCATTCTCTCAGGTGAGCTTCCCAGTAAGCCCTGAGCTCCTCCAGCACTGTTGATGTCGACACCAGAGTGCATGCCCGTTTGGTCAGCCCTCGTGTTCAGCTAGGTGGCTCCGTGTGCATGGTTCCCCCGCTGGGTAACCCCCACATGTGTTTTTCCACGGTAAGTCTCTCTGAGCACTTGTCTTCCCTTGGCAAGACACCTTGCCATGCCTGGGGTTGAAAAATTTCCACCTGCGGCTGGATACCCCAGTGTGTTACATATACAGTCCCTACGGGGGTCATATGTGTATTCTTAAGTCCTCCCTTCGGGCAGGCATTGTGTTGCATTTCTCCACGTGGGATATGATTCCCAGTGTACCTTGGTATTGGTGTTGAGCCTAGCCCCTCGTTCGTGCTAACACTCACGGCAGGGAACTCTGGTCAGCGCAGGACGCTGGAAGACAGCCGTCGTGGCAAGATTGTATTGGGACCCCCATTTCGTCAGTAACTGACGTAACTTGTAGTGTACTGACTGAAAGGGAACGTCTTGGTTACGTTGTAAGAAAGGAAGGGAACAGAGACGTTATGTCTCCATGCCACTTCCGCTGTACATGCCTCGGCTCTTCAGCAGGTAACATAATGCAAGATTTTCATGCCATTGGCTCGTTTTGTAGATCTCAAAGGCAATTGGCTTCTAAGCGAAACCCCCATTTCATCAGTAACTGACATAACGTCTCCATTCCCTTCCTTCAGGGAACGAGGGTTACAACGTAACCAAGACGTTATTTCTAATGTCATCAATGAAACTCCAGAGTTTGCATGAAATACAAAAAGGAGTATTAAAGAATAAATATAATAACTATTATTATTATTATTATTACTATTATATTTTACAGAAAAACATAAATAATTAGAAAGTTGTAAGGTTTTATAATAAAATATTAAATTATGATAAAACATCTTTGACTAATGTCTTCATTTTTGTCAGGAAAATTTTATGCATTCATTGAAAAAGAAAAACGTTGCCTACTGTATACTTCTCTACACCGCGAATCTATCACTGTACAGAATATTATCAAATAATATTATTTCTGCCTCATTCTGTGATGTGAAGCACGTCAGATCACAAAAGTTATTTCAAACACTCGATTAAATGTTCTCTTTTGTTGGACAACAGATTTGTAAACGCTTCTCATTACAATATTGTAAAGTTTGTTGCTTCTAATGCACATACAGGGGGCTTTCACACTGGGCACGGTTGCTGCTGTCCAAGTCCGAGTTCGATTGTTCCCAGCGCACTGCGGTAAATATATTGTGTTTTATTCATTTGGTGCTATTATGCGCAGCTGAGTAAACGACACTTGGGTTTACTGATTGTGCATTGTATGAAGTTCATTTGTTGCCCTGATTGCACGCACTATGTGCGAATACACTCGTATCCAAGGTAAATCATCAACATTATCATCCCTTACATGTGTTTTATTGAACTAAATACATTGTAATGGTAATAACACATATGCAAGTGCTCACTGGAGTCCAACAGTAGTAATTATTATTAACAATTAATAAATTGCAATATGGAATTCATTGTGCAGGGATTTCAGTGAGTTATCACTGATGAGCATAAATCCTCTTCTCCTCTGTGTGTGTATGTGTGTGTGTGAGAGAGAGTGAACACACACAGTGCTTATATCCACTGTGTTTATGTGAGTACTCATCTTTGCATTTTGATATATTTCTGTGTTTATTTGTCAGACCGCGCAGCCGGAGACAAAGGCTTGTCCGTGTTGTGCTCGGAGCGCACGCACAGCATCCTGTCAGTAGAATTCAGTTCTCTTTCGCAACTTGTTTCAATAAAAGGATATATTACATTTTATATACATTTTCACTGCTGTTCTAAAAATGTTTTTTGCCTTAAACAAGCTACGCAGCTGCTTGAATCTGAGCGCAGGAGCTGTAGGTTACCACAGAAAACCGTACAGTAAGTGGTCGCGATTCGTGACACTCGTGAACAGCACTGAACACGGGCAGCCGATACAACTTGAATATTATTATTGTTATTAGAAACCTTTCATTAACTTCGGTAGGCTGTACAACATGAGAATTTTAATTTGCTGCTTTTTCTGCAGAGAGTGGATCTCTGTCGATGTGTCTTTTTTTATCAATAATTTGTTGGTAAAGGGTGAGAGACCTGGAGAGCCACATGATTTTTGTCAAAGAGCCTGGTGTGGCTCACGAGCCATAGGTGTCAGAGATCAGTCAGGCTCCACCACCACCCAATCACAATGCTCAAGATCACCGAGGAGTACTAATCCCCTGCACCTGCACCTCACTCCTCTTCAGCATGGACCCATATAAGCACACACCTCACGTTCACTCACTGTCTGGTCTCGTTAGAGTAAGGATTCCACTCCCTGTATCCAGCCTTTGTTACCCGCTACAAGTCTCCTGCCTGATTCTACGTGTCTCCATCGTCTTCCGTGTTAGTTCCTCATCTTCCTCTTATCGTCTCCCTCCAGCCTTTATGATTTCCTTATTGACGGGACGAGTGCTCCACTGTGCCAAAACTATCTGGGATCAAGACATCAGCATAACTCAAACACTAAAGAATTTCACTGCACACTTCCGTGATGTGTTTGGAGTTCCCAACGGCGATTCTTCAATCTGTGAGCAATTATATAATCTCAAACAATAGAAAATGTCTCTGCCTGATTATGCTCTTAAGTTCAGGACCCTTGCAGCAGCCAGCGGATCGAACGAGCACTCACTCTTTACCACCTATCGTCAAGGACTCAGTCCTAGGCTGTGACTGCATCTCGCTGCATACGGCGATGCCATCGGACTGGAACAATTCATCCATCGCTCTCTCAGCAATCTACTCCCAGAGCCTGGCCAACCATCGCCAACACATTGCGGAGGTCCTCAAACACCTGAGACTTCATCATCTCTTCCTGAAGGCAGAGAAGTGTTCCTTCCATCAACCGACAGTGCAATTCCTTGGCTATAACATCAGTGAACAAGGCATCCAGATGGATGAGGGAAAAGTTTCAGCAGTCCAGTCATTGTCCCAACCTTCTAACACTTTGATTTGCAAACTTTTACCGCTGTTTTATCCACAACTACAGCTCCATCACAGCTCCGTTAACCAATCTCCTCAAAAACAAGCCCAAGTCTCTGTCCTGGACATCAGCCGCCACCCAGGCTTTCCAGAGCCTCAAGGACGCCTTCACCAGCGCACCGCTCCTGGTCCATCCAGACCACAACAAGAAATTCACGGTACTCACTGACCACAAGAATCTTCAATATCTCCAGGATGCTAAGAGGGAGAGAGGTCAGAAGGTTCATCAGCAGATGTACAGACTGCACCATCTCCAAGAGTCCATGCCACCTTCCATCCGGCAAGCTCCTCCCGTTGCCCGTTCCTCAACGCCCCTGGTCACACCTTGGAGTGGACTTCGCCACAGATCTGCCCCCTTCAGATAGTAACACCTGTATTCTAATTATTGTTGACTGATTCTCTAAATCTTGCCGTTTGATTCCCTTGAAAGGTTTGCCCATGGCCATGGTCACTGCAGAACTCCTCTTTAATCATGTCTTCTGGTACTCTGGAATCCCTGAGGATATCATGTCAGATCGGGGCCCACAGTCCATCTCCCAGGTCTGGAGGGCCTTCATCAAGCTCCTAGGTGTGGCCATCAGTCTGACATCGGGGTACCACCCTCAATCCAACGGGCAAACGGAGAGGAAGATTCAGGAGATTTGGCGCTTCCTGAGAACCTTCTGCTATGACCACCAGAACTCTTGGAACCAATTCCTAGGCTGGGCCGAGTACGTGCAGAACTCTCTCCGTCAGTCTGCTACCGGTCTTACCCCATTCCAGTGCGTGCTCGGCTATCAGCCTCCACTGTTCCCGTGGTCGGGGGAATCCTCCGATGTCCCTTCCGTTGACCATTGGTTCTGAGAGAGTGAGAGGGTCTGGGACGATGCACACGTGGACACTCTGAGATCTGAGACACCCACCTTCCAGCTGGAGGTGACATGTCCCACACGGGACATCAAGCTGCACCTGCCCTGCAAGAAGCGGAGTCATTACATTGGCCCCTTCACCATCCTCTGGCAGATCAATCCAGTCACCTACCACCTCCAACTTCCTGCACACTACAGAATTCACCCCACATTCCATGTTCCACTCCTCAAACCATTCCACTCACCTGTTTCTGTTCCCTCTACAGAGCCTGGCCAGACAGAGGAACTCTATATCGTCGATTCTGGAGGATGGAGCAGTCTTCACGGTGCGGGAAATCTGTCAGAGATCAGCCAGGCTCCACCACCTACTAATCACAATACTAAAGATTGTTGATTCCTCGTCTTCCTCTCCTCGTCTCCCTCCAGCCTCCGGTTTCCACACTAAGGTATCTGCTCCAATGATCCCCAGCTTCGCCATCCACTATCTCCTCATCCTACTTCAGCGAACAATCTCCCTGGTTCTTTGTCTCTGTACCATAACAATAGGTTCCAGATCATTGAGTTAAAACGTTGTCAAAGTGATTCCAGTTTGCATGGATCCGCGGAAACATTTCTGTATAGTGCATGCCAGACAAGTGATTTGGTGAATTCGCTTTGTAGAGAAAGACTACGCATCTGCGCATATGCACATTAAAACACGCATACCTATAGACTGAACACGTAATACGCATGTGCACATGTAACCATTTTCACAGATTCACGTTTTGAAGTTTACACGGAGCACGTTTACGTTTGTTTTTCTCAAACGTAATTCTCAAGTCTCCCGTTGTCGTGAAAGCGAACAGCCAAAATGCATTAAAAATGCATTAAACGGTTTCTGTTTTCAATTATAAATTATAAAGTTAATAACTAATGATTTTTACAACAGAAAGGAATCAATCAAAAAACTCACTTTAGCTGGACAATAGTCAAGTCAAGTCAAGTCAACTTTATTTATATAGCGCTTTTTACAATGCAGATTGTTTCAAAGCAGCTTCACAGTGTTAAACAGGAAAATAATGAACAGAATTTGATTCGGCTGTACAGCCGCTCTGGAGAAAACGCTGATGTCATCAGCTCATTTCAATTATCATATATATTCAAGTAATGTAGTTGATATAGTTAATTTAGTTTAGTAATTAAATTTATTTGGATATTTATTAGAAAATTTAGTGTCCCCAACTGAGCAAGCCAGAGGCGACAGTGGCAAGGAACAAAAACTCCATCAGGTGGCCTAATAGAGCACCTGAAAAATAGACCTTGGGAGAAACCAGGCTCAGTCGGGGTGCCAGTTCTCCTCTGGCCAATTAACAAACAGTGTATGTTTATTATTTTAGCAGCCTTATAGGTCAGAAGTGATATTAGATCGGATTATTTGAAAGATCGGAGGCATCACGCCGGGTTTATTGAGGATGGCGTGTCGATTAAACAATTATTAAATAGGAATATTCGAAATATCGGAGTCATCACGCCGGAGATGGATCCATTGAGGATGCCATGTCGATGAGCAATTTCAGAGGGTAGACTAATTGACACGGTCTCTGCAGACACTTCAGGGATGAGTTGGTAATATCTGGGTGCTGGTCCACCATCTGATCTGGATACGGGCCGGATCCGGCTGACTGCAGTAAACCTCGGGATAAACAGAGAGACTAACATTAGCGTAGATGCCATTCCTCTTATGATGTAACGAGTACATCAGGTGTTATGGGAAGTGTTCCCGGTTCCGGCTGACCTAGTTAATGCAGCCTAACAATTTGAATAGAATATAAATTAAAAATGTTTTATGTGTATGCCATAGTAAAGAGATGCGTTTTTAGTCTAGATTTAAACTGACAGAGTGTGTCTGCTTCCCGAACAATGCTAGGAAGGCTGTTCCAGAGTTTAGGAGCTAAATAAGAAAAAGGATTGACCGCCTGCAGTTGATTTTGATATTCTAGGTATTATCAACTGGCCAGAGTTTTGAGACCGCAATAGACGTGATGGAGTATAATGCGTTAAGAGCTCGCTCAAGTACTGGGGAGCTAAACCATTTAGTGATTTGTAAGTAATTAGCAAGATTTTAAAATGTATGCGATGTTTAATAGGGAGCCAGTGCAGTGTTGACAGAACCGGGCTAATATGGTCATACTTCCTGGTTCTAGTAAGAACTCGAGCTGCTGCGTTTTGGACCAGCTGCAGTTTATTTATTAAGCGAGCGGGGCAACCACCCAGTAGAGCATTACAATAATCTAGCCTTGAGGTCATGAATGCATGAACTAACTGTTCCGCATTTTGCATTGAAAGCATATGCCGTAATTTAGATATATTTTTAAGATGGTAGAATGCAGTTTTACAGATGCTAGAGACGTGGCTTTCAAATGAGAGATTGGTATCAAAGAGCACACCCAGGTTCCTCACTGACGACGAGGACTTGACAGAGCAGCCATCAAGTGTTAGACAGTATTCTAGGTTACTACATGTGGAGTTTTTTTGTCCAATAATTAAAAATTCAGTTTTTTCTGAATTAAGTTGCAGGAAATTACTAGTCATCCAATTTTTTTTATCAGCTATGCATTCCGTTAATCTTGTGAATTGGTAAGTTTCGTCAGGGCGTGAAGAAATATAGAGCTGAGTATCGTCAGCATAACAATGAAGACTAACGCCATGCTTCCTAATGATATCTCCCAGTGGTAGCATGTACAGGGTGAAGAGCAACGGTCCTAGCACTGAGCCCTGCGGTACTCCATATTGAACTTGTGATCGGTGTGACATCTCTTCATTTACTGCTACAAACTGAAAACGGTCAGATAAGTATGATTTAAACCATGCCAATGCAATTCCACTAATGCCAACATAATTTTCGAGTCTATTCAAAAGAATGTTGTGGTCGATTGTATCGAATGCAGCGCTAAGATCGAGTAACACTAACAGAGAGATACAACCACGATCGGATGATAAGAGTAAATCATTTGTAACTCTAATGAGAGCAGTCTCAGTACTATGATGTGGTCTAAATCCTGACTGGAAAACCTCACAGATACCATTTTTTTCTAAAAAGGAGCATAATTGTGAGGACACTGCCTTTTCTAGTATTTTCGACAGAAAGGGTAGATTTGAGATTGGCCTGTAATTGACTAATTCTGTAGGGTCAAGTTGCGGTTTTTTAATAAGTGGTTTAATAATAGCCAACTTAAAAGTTTTCGGTACATATCCTAAAGTCAAGAATGAATTAATGATATTAAGAAGAGGCTCTATGACCTCTGGAAGCATCTCTTTTAGTAGTTTAGTCGGTATAGGGTCGAGCATACATGTTGTTGATTTAGATGATTTAACGAGTTTAGCCAATTCTTCTTCTCCTATAGCAGTGAATGA
Organism: Rhinogobio ventralis; assembly: GCA_039654625.1. Lineage (NCBI taxonomy): Eukaryota > Metazoa > Chordata > Actinopteri > Cypriniformes > Gobionidae > Rhinogobio > Rhinogobio ventralis. The sequence goes on from CM077216.1 coordinate 31,330,052, forward strand.
ATGTAATTTTTCCTCAGTGACACTACAATGCTCTGTCTGATGTGATACAGTAGTAGACGGCTGCATGGTTATAATTTTCTTCCTAATATTATCAATCTTACAAGTAAAGAAGTTCATAAAGTCATTTAACTTTTATAGAATTGCTTTACAGCCAAAACAACATCTGTCCTTTGACTTTCCTATTTTCACTGTAAAATGGTTTTGAAACAATCTGTACTGTAAAAGCACTATATAAATGAAGGAGACTTGACTTGACTACTGAACCACAGCCAAGAACATATGACCAATGGAAGCAAAGGAGCAGCTCATTATAATAACCGAAGCCTATTATTTCGCAATGTTACGATTCTGAGGAAAGGGGATGGCACTTCCTCATAATCTCATGAATATGTATATTAATATGTATAAGAGCAGCGGGACTAGTTGAACTCGAAACCATTGTAGAAGTTGCAGCAGAGGAATTCTCCTTTGGTGTCCTGTCAATCGATCACTGTTGCTACAGTCTTCAGGTTTCAAACTTCAAACTAAGGTATGATATGATTTTCCTACACTATACAAGCACAGTGAAAGCTATGGTAATGCAAGACTTTATTTTCAGTTTGGAATAAACCTGCTATTATTTGTTCATCCTACACGGAAGTACAAGTTGATAGGATTTCGTTCAGTACTGTATAACTGCATAAATACGTTTCTTTTCTTCTAGGCCATGAATTTTGGAGACCTCATTTCATACTCTCGTGGTTTGTACACACACTGGGCGGTGTACACTGGGAAGAATGAAAATGGAAAAGATATGGGTATCGAGTTTACAGGTACAGTGGTTCTCTGTAGAAACTTCAAATCATGGTTTCCTATCTCAGACTAGCTCTGTCTTACTAAAAGTGCTTCTTAAATACTTTTTAAACACGGATACACTCATTCTGCACATCTGTTATCTGTGTTTCAGCTCCTGCTTTATGCAGTAAAGGATTAAAAACCACAGTTATAGTCGATATTTGACACCAGGAATGGAAGAAAAGGGTCATTTATCATATTTTCAGCCACTATAGAGCTTTCAAAAGCATTGTTTTACATGTGAATCGCATGCATAATTGTATTCATGGTCTGTATGCGCGATGCAATGTGAATATGAAACTAATGTTGATTATCAAACTTATTTTAACTGCACCGGTGATCAGTATTACATTCCTGTCTCAAAGCACGACTTCTATTTCCCATGTCCTCATTCCTGTTGTCATAGGCAAGACCAAATGTAAATGCACTGCACCACTGCAATGTATAAAACTGCATAATGAAGAATTAAACAATAGTACCTAGCAACATATTTTGAACATGAGCACATATTCTGAAGTGTGTATTGCAGTAACATGTGTTTTAATAAGGATTAAAAATGCATTTAAACAATAAGACGTGTTTCATAGCCTGTTGTGTAATCGTTCTTAAACATTCTGGTATCGATATAACTGTACAGGGAGTGCAGAATTATTAGGCAAGTTGTATTTTTGAGGATTAATTTTATTATTGAACAACAACCATGTTCTCAATGAACACAAAAAACTCATTAATATCAAAGCTGAATATTTTTGTATCAATATTTTAAGTAGTTTTTAGTTTTAGCTATTTTAGGGGGATATCTGTGTGTGCAGGTGACTATTACTGTGCATAATTATTAGGCAACTTAAAAAACAAATTTATACCCATTTCAATTATTTATTTTTACCAGTGAAACCAATATAACATCTCAACATTCACAAATATACATTTCTGACATTCAAAAACCAAACAAAAACAAATCAGTGACCAATATAGCCACCTTTCTTTGCAAGGACACTCAAAAGCCTGCCATCCATGGATTCTGTCAGTGTTTTGATCTGTTCACCATCAACATTGCGTGCAGCAGCAACCACAGCCTCCCAGACACTGTTCAGAGAGGTGTACTGTTTTCCCTCCTTGTAAATCGCACATTTGATGATGGACCACAGGTTCTCAATGGGGTTCAGATCAGGTGAACAAGGAGGCCATATCATTAGATTTTCTTCTTTTATACCCTTTCTTGCCAGCCACGCTGTGGAGTACTTGGACGCGTGTGATGGAGCATTGTCCTGCATGAAAATCATGTTTTTCTTGAAGGATGCAGACTTCTTCCTGTACCACTGCCTGAAGAAGGTGTCTTCCAGAAACTGGCAGTAGGACTGGGAGTTGAGCTTGACTCCATCCTCAACCCGAAAAGGCCCCACAAGCTCATCTTTGATGATACCAGCCCAAACCAGTACTCCACCTCCACCTTGCTGGCGTCTGAGTCGGACTGGAGCTCTCTGCCCTTTACCAATCCAGCCACGGGCCCATCCATCTGGCCCATCAAGACTCACTCTCATTTCATCAGTCCATAAAACCTTAGAAAAATCAGTCTTGAGATATTTCTTGGCCCAGTCTTGACGTTTCAGCTTGTGTGTCTTGTTCAGTGGTGGTCGACTTTCTGCCTTTCTTACCTTGGCCATGTCTCTGAGTATTGCACACCTTGTGCTTTTGGGCACTCCAGTGATGTTGCAGCTCTGAAATATGGCCAAACTGGTGGCAAGTGGCATCTTGGCAGCTGCACGCTTGACTTTTCTCAGTTCACGGGCAGTTATTTTGCGCCTTGGTTTTTCCACACGCTTCTTGCGACCCTGTTGACTATTTTGAATGAAACGCTTGATTGTTCGATGATCACGCTTCAGATGATCAAGCTTGGCTATTTTAAGACTGCTGCATCCCTCTGCAATATATCTCACTATTTTTGACTTTTCTGAGCCTGTCAAGTCCTTCTTTTGACCCATTTTGCCAAAGGAAAGGAAGTTGCCTAATAATTATGCACACCTGATATAGGGTGTTGATGTCATTACACCACACCCCTTCTCATTACAGAGATGCACATCACCTAATATGCTTAATTGGTAGTAGGCTTTCCAGCCTATACAGCTTGGAGTAAGACAACATGCATAACGAGGATGATGTGGTCAAAATACTCATTTGCCTAATAATTCTGCACTCCCTGTATAGAGTACACTGTGCAGATGTGCTTGTCTCTTGTATATTTTGTTTATTATCCAGATATGGTCAGGCGACTTTTAATTGTTACATCACATTATTATTTTTACTCACAATTACCCAGTTGGGATTTTACTGGATCAATCTAGGTATGGGGAAACAGTTTGGCTTTGACAGTTAAATATTTCCTTTAGGTGAACCTGGATTAAACAGTAAAGAAGGAGCCAAGGTGATGGAAGGTCCGCTCGAGAAAGGTGGCAAAATCAACAATCAACTGGATTGGAAAATAAAACCACAATCTCAAGATGAGATGAAAGCAACTATTGCAAAGATTAAGCGTGATGGCGTCGGAAAATACGATGTAATCGGCAACAACTGTGAGCACCTAGCCACGCTTATTCGCTACGGGACTGCCCAATCACTACAGGTACATTTAAAATCATATTCTATATAACTCTGATTACAATCAGATCCTTCTCTTTAGAACCTGATGCAGGCCTGAAATGACCACAATACTAAATAATAAGGTATATAATAACCCTGCACATGGAACAACAGCTTCTAATGGCCTTATATTGGTCTTTTCTCTCTTGTGCAGGCGGATCGCGCTCTCACTAACCAAAGAAACTTTCAAGACGAAGTGGCAGGGACCTTCGGTGCACCTTTCCACTGACCAATAAGAAATAATTTCTTCAATCTGCATTCCCCCTCCACTGCACTCATGTTACGTAGATTGTAGTGAATGTTTTTTCCCAATCATATTAAAGTTGATTTGGCTCCACAGTGTCTTGATTGTACATAAATATCTTCAGTGTCACAAGAAATATGTAACTTTTAGAGCAGGTTTTTAATGTCACTTTGAGAGGTGTTTTAAAGCAGCGATTCTCTACTTCTCTACACATCTCATCAGGGAGAATGAACCTCTCCCTATGGACACGCTCCAGAGCCACCGCAGAAGAGGAATAACAAGTTACTTTCCCGTTGCCAAACCTAAATGTACCATTACAGGTTGCTATATATATTTTCAGTAAGACTTTATTTTAAGGGTCCAGAATAATGCATTAGTTAAGCATGGACACAATAGTAATTAATGATTAACTTAACATTATAGTAAGGGCATATTAGTGAACTGCTCTGAGGCTTGAAGGGGTAATCCACAATCATAGTCAAAACAATGCATTAGGTCATACACAGGCAAGCAGTCCAAACAGGCAAACAAGGCAGGAGAGACAGGCAAAAGGGTAATCCACGGAACAGGCAAATAATCCAAGACACAAGACACCAGGAAGAGCGCTCAGAAATGCAGTGTAACACTAAACAAGACTTAGCACAGAATGAGAGGGTGAACAGGCTAGATACAGGCAGAGGTAACGAGGTAAATGAGACACAGGTGTAAACAGTGAGTGCTGATGAGGATTATGGGTGATGTAGTCTATGATGGAGTGACAGTCTGGGTTGGAGTGCCCTCTGGTGGTGATCAGGGGCACTCACACTGGTGAATCGTTACAATAAACTTAAAAATCACTCAATAAGTGCCATAATTAATGAGGATATAACTCTCACTTTAGAATAGGGGGTCAAATTGTCTTTATTACACTATTTTAGCAGCAAAATCAGTAGTAGTTAAACATAACTACTAGCTTATTGTTCAGTTCACTTAATAGACACAGAAATATAATTACATCACTACACAAAAATAATATATGGCTTATTAAGTTGTAAATAATGGCTAATATGCCCTTACTATAATGTTAAGTTAATCATTAATTACTATTGTGTCCATGCTTAACTAATGCATTATTCTGGACCCTTAAAATAAAGTGTTACTGCATTTTCTTTTACAAATCAAAGGATAACAATACAAATGTCCCTGTTTTTTTACAGAGAAGGAATGCAATCCTTCACATTGCCCTAAAGCCAATCACAATCTCAATGCAAAAGTAAATCATTCAGAGATTTTATTAAGTTATTAAAAATAAAAATTGATCAATTGATTCGTTTTCAAATTTAAAACTAAAGTGTTAGTTATTTTTCCCTATACTATACAAGCCCAGTAAAAGCAATAGTAATGTCAGACTCTCTTCAGTTTGAATGAAGCTGCTGTTGTGTGTTCATCCCATGCGGAGGTGCACTCAAAAAAATAACTCATTGGACAAACTGAATTTAATTGAGGCAGGTTTTCCATCCAATAAATATGTGTAGCCCCAACTCATAAAAAAAGTAATTCATGCAATGAAATGTAATTGAGTTGGTCCTTTACTTTAAATTAAATATACTTATCAAATGATTTCATGCTTGTCAAACTTGAATTAAAACATTTAATTGGAAAATCAAATATTATAAAGAAATCCTTCTTTGTACCCCACAGACGTAAGACAAATCTTGACAGGTGTGCAATAGTTATTTACTGTAAAATGTATTTATATATTTATTTTAATTATTTAACTAAACAAGCTAGTTGTGTAAGAATATGTATGAACAAGCAGCGAGTCGACAGAACAAAGCATTCCAGATTCACCCTCTCCAAACCATGAACGAATCATAAAAACTAATCCATGGAACCAAATGGCCGGAAAAGACGCCTCGTCTGCCTCATCTCAAACCCATAAAGACCACAGGAGTAAGGACCCCTGTAAGGAACCCTCACACATGAAACCAAAGTGTTATCTGGAAGCAAAAGGTGCGCCCAAACAGGGACACTTTGCCTCCTGACTCTCTGAATACCACACCAAAAGACCTCACAGGACTTTCACACCAATAATGTGAATGAATCCACCCAAACTGTAAGGATGTCGCCCTTGGCTGGACTTGAACCCAGGTCTCTGGTGTTCTACGTGTGGCCTGTTCTCCACTGAGCTAACTCCCAGACCACAAAACCCAAGAGCAGAAGAGTAACGAGTCAAGAGACTTGAGTCTTCCAAAAAATTAAAATAGTCTTTATGTGAGAAACCAAAGCACAAAGTACAAATGAACTAGGAAAGCAGAGCTCCCATAAAACAGAGAAACAAAATAGACACAAGGGTCAAAAAGGTACCATAAAACACAAAACGTATCACATATGAATCTTTATTATCTTCTACCCCAATCATGGGAAACCATAGGCTGTTTGATATCTGCGCGATGCTTAAACGATTTCCATCGTTTTGATGCAAGGTGGATTTGTGTAAACTGCACCATAATCACACTATGACAGTTGGTTTCTTAAAAGTGTTTAACCTAACTCGCAAAGAATGCCAGCACGTGATAATGTGGACATTATGCTAATGATATACCAGGACAGCAGAAGTGGGCGTAAGTGGGCGTAAGACACGCTCAAAACAACAGCCGATTGGTTGGTAACACTTCCAAGGACAAACAAGATGTCTTTGCTTATTGCTTTGCTTCGTGCTTATGCTGACTTCTGCTTTGGTTTGTGCTGGTCTTTCCACCTCCCTGCCTGCACGTTTCAATGCCCTTCGAGCTACCAAGAGCTCTTCACAAACTCCAAAACTCCGTTTGAACCTTGCCGAAGAAGACTTCCTGGAGTCCGCGCAGCCGCTCACCGTGACTCCCGCCGCGTAGCAACCAGCTAACGCTATCCAGGATCCGGCACGACGAGGCTATCCTGCAAAACCAACTATAAATCCCATCACCAAGTGTCCTTCCGAACACAACGACTGACTGCCAGCCAAGCAACTCCGTCCCGAGAGGAACCACAGGAGTATCCAAACGCAAGTACATAACTCTCCATTTTGGCTGAACTGGTGAAAATCGTATCCAAGCGAACAAACTAAGGTTGAATTGATAGTATATTGATTCTCTCAGGTTGCGTTTAAGAAATTGTGTCTGAACGAGACACTTGGGACATTCCTTTCCGTTAACAAACATCACTTTCCCTGCAAACTGTATGAATGGATGCATGCTTGTGTGTTTTAGTAGATTAGATTGTGTGTTAAGAATAGCTCAATAAACCCCTGTTTACCTTTTTATCTATACAGGTGTCTTGTGCTTTGTGTTTATAAGTTACTGCCTAAGCTCACAAACAGTGAACATAAAGTTAATGATATTATTGCCGTTGGCCACGGGGTAATATTCAAGGTTGATAGAATACTGTAATTTCAACGGATCGGTGGACGAATAGTTGATAAAGTGTTAAATATTAATTTTAAATCACTAATATGTAGTTCGGTTCTTTTCACTGTTTACAGTTATTTATTCCGACTCAATTCCTACAGTTGTGACAGTGAAAGTACCTTTTTTCCAGTCTGGAAGCTTGACTATTAATAACAGTCAAAAAAACTTGATTCTAAAATAAGTGCAATAATCACTGATCCATATAATCATATATACATATGCATAGCAGCTTGTCTTAATATCTACTCACTTTTGTTAAGTCAAAACAAACTTGATTATTAAAAACACAATGTAATAATAAAACTTGACCCAAGTAACATACACATGTATGGCCTGATGAATTGTATAACTTGAAAAAAACTAGAACCACTAACTAGAAATACATGTATTGGTTCACTTAGTTTTCCATTTAAAAAAAGAACAAAAAGGTAAGTGTATCAAAAATAAACACATTTGAACTTGATATGTGTGTGTGGTGCAAACAACTTAATTTTAAGCTGTTGGACCTTTGCATTCAGCTTATGTCCATCCAAGTTCATTAGGATTTTCTGGATAAACTCGAAGGTGTATTTGAGGTTGTCAGGAAAACTTAGATCAAGTGCATAAATGAGACCGAACAGCATGATGAATGCCACGATTACGCAGTCTAGGTTGCTCAAAACCTTAATGCCCTCTATCACGATTCCGATATCTGTTCCTGTAGAATGTAACTGAAGAATGTGCAGGACCTGGAGGATTTCTTAAGAACATTGGGCAGTTTAACTGATTCAGTCACTCAAAGTCTTCTGAAGCAAAACACTGAGAGTGTTTTCAAAAAACGAAAAACATATTAATTTTGTTTTTACAATAAACAGTCACTTACAGTCAATCTGTATTCTGTTTTAATATGAAAGATGCATATCACTGAGTGCATGTGTGTGCGATCATTTCCTGGTCAGTGATATGTAGTGTAATGTACACAGCGTTTTGCTTCAGAAGACTTTTAGACTTTGAAAGTCATGGTTGCCATTTACTTCCATTCTATGGACATACAGATCTGAACATTTCTAAAAACTGTATTGTGATCAGATGAACAATGAAAAGCATACATATCTGGGATGAAATAAGGGTGAATAAATGAGAGTTTTCATTTTGGGTGGACGTAGAGTTGTCAAATGTACCAACTTCGGTACCAATCGGTACTAAAATTTTAAAAAATGTATGCTTTGAGAACTGTTGAGTGGATTCATAAACACCTCTGACTGGCCGTTGTGTTATTTAGCTCCTAAACTCTGGAACAGCCTTCCTAGCATTGTTTGGGAAGCAGACACACTCTGTCAGTTTAAATCTAGACTAAAAACACATCTCTTTACTATGGCATACACATAAAACATTTTTAATTTATTATTCAACCTTTGGAGCACTCGTCTGATGTGCTGAACATGTTCCTGGAGAGAGGAAAATATCAGTATGTCGTCCAGGTAGACATAAATGAACTGATCTACCATGTCTCTCAGCATGTCATTGACGAGTGCTTGGAAGACCGCAGGGGAGTTTGACAGCCCGAAAGGCATGACCAAATATTCAAAACTGCAAAGGATAAGTATTCTTTACTGTGATGTTATTCAGCCCTCGGTAATCAATACAAGGTCCCAGAGAACCATCCTTCTTACCGCTTCTTACCTACTTCTTAAAAAAATAACCCTGCCCCTACTGGAGAAGAAGGGCGAATGAACCCGGTTGCTAGAGAATTAGAAATGTATTTCTCCATGGCCTCCCTTTCTGGAGCAGAAAGTGAGTATAACTTGCCCTTAGTCGGAGACATACCTGGCAATAACTCTATAGCACAGTCATAGGGACGATGCAGAGATAGAGAAGCAGCCCAGGACTTACTGAACACTTCCTTCAGGTCGAGGTACGTGCCTAACGTGCCATTAGACAAATTCACCGGCTCATCCTGCAACACAGAACTAGACACAGATGAACAGGCAGACACAAGACAAGAGGCATAACACTGATTACTCCACGCAGAGATGAAACTGTGGCCCCAGTCAACCCTGGGGCTATGTTTCACCAGCCAGGGATGACTGAGGACGATGGGAACCAACGAAGAGTCAGTGATCATAAAGGTTATTTCCTCCATTTGGTTCCCTGATGTGATGAGAGTGATGGTGCCGGTCGTGAATGAAATGTCAGGTAGTTTCTGTCCATTAAGTGCATTGACGGAGATCTTGTGGGTGAGGGGAATGATGGGGATCTGAAGGTGTAGTGCAAACGCTCTGTCCAAAAATTAGCCTCAGCTCCCGAGTCCAATAAAGCCTGGCACTGGTAAAACGTGGATGCCCATTGCAGTCTTACCATTGCAGTCTTACCGAAAACTAGGTGGGAAAAAACATTGTCGTTAACTGAAATAAAAATAAAAACGAGGCATTACAAAAAAACGATAACTAACCAAAACTGTAATGTGTGTTTGGCAAAACGAACTAAAATAAAATAATAGATTAAATGTCCTTAGTTTTTGTCTTTGTCAATGTCTTTCATAGAGCAAATAACGTTCATAATAATTTCCCTTCCCTGCGTCTCTCACTCACGCGTCTCCCTCACATGCGCACACACACACACACAGGTTCTCCCTCCGTGTCCCCTCTGTGCACACCGCATCTCCATGAGAATGAGTGTTCAATGTTGAAAGAAGGTTCACGAAAGGTTGGTATCTCGTGAACACCTTTACACAATCACACATTAAAAAGTGGTATAAAAATATTTTTCATTCTGAATATAATTTTGTCAGTGTGTTAATGTCGACCCGAGAAGCAATTGCTACTTTAGAAAGTTAACTAGTCGCAAGTTTGAGGTAAAATGCACTTGGGTTGTTGATGTCAAAACACTATATAAGCTGTGATTCAAATATTAAATAATGTTATGTCATTTGTTTACTCTTACACTGAATGTTTGCTGCTTCAATCCAGGTGAGTAGGCTATTGTATAGGGTGTGAAAATTGTACAGCTGTGGCTAGTCTGTTGGCTCTTTAGGTTTTTTACTGGCACACGTCACTTACACATTTTGCACTTACTGCAGAGTGTTGAGACTGTTTACATAATTGTGCCCATATGTACATTTACTGGTTTTATTTTTGAATGAGTATTTTCTAAAACTGTGACGTTTTTGTTGAGTTATTATTACACAATACTTTTTCTGACCTTTTTGAATCTTGCCCCTGACAAATAATATCTCGGTTACGTTTGTAACCCTCATTTACTGAAGGAAGGGAACGGAGACATTACGTCAGTTACTGACGAAATGGGGGTTTCGCTTAAGCCAATCGCCTTTAAGCTCTACAAAACGAGCCAATGGCATGAAAATGCCATGGTTCTGCGGAATTTGCATGCCGCAACCCGCCCCACTGCGTGGGTATAGAGCGCGTTGCATGGCAATCTCGCATTATGTTCCCTGCTGAAGAGCCGAGGCATGAGCGCCCGGCCGTTCCAGCGGTACAGCGGAAGTGGCATGAGGACGTAACGTCTCCCTTCCCTTCCGTCAGGGAACGAGGGTTACAAACGTAACCGAGACATTCCCTTTCAGTCAGTACACTACGAGTTACATCAGTTACTGACGAAATGGGGGTCCCAATACAATCTCGCCACGACGGCGTTCTTCCAGCGTCCTGCGCTGACCAGAGCTCCCTGCCATGAGTGGGCTCAGCTTTACCAAGGTACACTGGAAAGCATATCCCATGTGGACAAATGCAACACAATACCTGCCCAAAGGGAGGACTCAAGAATACACCTATGACCCCCGAAGGGACTGCATAAGGAACACTCTGGGGTATCCAGCCGCAGGTGGAAATTTTTCAACCCCAGGCGTGGCAAGGTGTCTTGCCAAGGGAAGACACGCGCTCAGAGAGGCCGTGGAGATACACATGTGGGGGTTACCCAACGGGGGAACCATTCACACGGCGGCAACTAGCCGAACAAGAGGGCTGACCGAGCGGGCATGCACTCTGGTGTCGACATCAACAGTGCTGGAGGAGCTCAGGGCTTACCGTGAAGCTCACCTGAGAAGAAATGCGCAGCAAGCGAAGACACCTGAGCCTGTCCAGTTACTGGCCACTTGGGGCGAGTACACGAGAGAGCAGTGCCAAGGCTGGGTCTGCCTGGGTCCGGCCGGGGTCTCAGGATCACGAGAGAATTAGCTGGCCCGAATTCCAGGCACGCTTCGTCAACCGAAAATGCCTGCAGGTCCACTATCCTCTTGATGGAGGCCAGAGCAATCAAGAGCGCCACTTTCAATGAAAGGAACTTCAGCTCCACAGACTGCAGTGGCTCAAAGGGAGCTTTCTGCAGGGCAGATAAAACCACTGCAAGATCCCAAGAGGGTACTTGAGGCGGGCGAGGAGAATTTAATCCTGCTCCCTGTCCTCCCTGATCCTGCTCCCTGTCCTCCCTGATCTTGCACAGAACCTGTGCGAGAAGGCTCACTGGGGGAAACGCATACTTGCGTGGGCCCTGCAGCCAGCTGTGTGCTAGTGCATCTGTGCCGAGGGTCCCCTCAGTCAGGGAGTAGTACCAGCGGCAATGGGAAGAGTCGTAGGAGGCAAACAGATCTATCTGTGCGTCGCCGAACTGTTCCCAAATCAGCTGAACCGTCTGGGGATGGAATCTCCATTCCCCCGGAAGCGGCTGAAAGCGTGACAGCTCATCGGCTGCACGATTCAGGTCTCCCGGGATGTGAACGGCACGAAGCGACCTCAGATGCTTCTCCATAGGAGGAGATGGCGGGCGAGTTGCGACATCCGGCGGGAGCGTAGACCACTTTGTCGGTTGATGTACACTACTGTCGCCGTACTGTCTGACCGGACCAGCACATGCTTGTCCTTGAGCAGGGCTCGGTAGCGGTGCAGGGCAAGACGTACGGCCAGCAACTCGAGGCAACTGACATGCCAAAGGTGCTGGGGTCCTCTCCAGGAGCACATGGCACCCCAGCTCGTGGCAGAGGCATCTGTTGTCGTGTTGCCCGAGCGGCACAAGGGCTGCCTTAACGACCTTTGTGAAGACGCAAGGGGACAGGGCTAGCCCGAAAGGGAGAACCGTGTACTGATATGCCTGCCCCTCGAAGGCAAACCGTAGAAACGGTCTGTGTCGAGGAAAAATGGAGACATGAAAGTACGCGTCCTTCAGATCAATCGCTGCAAACCAATCCAAAGGACATCAACATCTTGTCAACATGTCAACATGTCAACATCTTGAATGGAAGCCTGTGAAGGGTTCGGAAAGGGGAAGGGGAAAACAAAAGATTCTCCCCCGGCCCTCCACCGGAGGAAGGAGTGGTCCTGCTACCATCTCCTGGAAAAGAACCGAGGTCACCTCCGAGCCGCCCATCTCAGGACCGCTGCTTAGACTGTCGCTTGGCAGGCTGGGGGGCTGGGACGGGCGGGGCTGCCTTCCTGCGGTGTCCTCCGCGCCTCGGCGGGGAATGGACTGAGGCTTCTGAGCCGGCGGCTGGGTGGAAGCAGCAGCTGGCCGCCGGGGCAGAATGTGTTTGATCACCTCAGTGAACTGTTGGGCGAAGTCCTGGACCGCCCCGCCGAATAGCCCATCCTGGGAAATGGGAGAATTGAGCATGGATTGTGTGTTCTGCAAAAGAAAGTTTGAGGTAAATAAATCATTTTGCAAAGTGCTGGTGTTGCGTCTGGTCAAGCAGAAATGCAATTATCTAATCAACCAATCACATGGCAGTTGCTTCAATGCATTTAGGGGTGTGGTCCTGGTCAAGACAATCTCCTGAACTCCAAACTGAATGTCAGAATGGGAAAGAAAGGTGATTTAAGCCATTTTGAGCGTGGCATGGTTGTTGGTGCCTGACGGGCCGGTCTGAGTATTTCACAATCTGCTCAGTTACTGGGATTTTCACGCACAACCATTTCTAGAGTTTACAAAGAATGGTGTGAAAAGGGAAAAACATCCAGTATGCGGCAGTCCTGTGGGCGAAAATGCCTTGTTGATGCTAGAGGTCAGAGGAGAATGGGCCGACTGATTCAAGCTGATAGAAGAGCAACTTTGACTGAAATAACCACTCGTTACAACCGAGGTATGCACCAAAGCATTTGTGAAGCCACAACACGCACAACCTTGAGGCGGATGGGCTACAACAGCAGAAGACCCCACCGGGTACCACTCATCTCCACTACAAATAGGAAAAAGAGGCTGCAATTTGCACGAGCTCACCAAAATTGGACAGTTGAAGACTAGAAAAATGTTGCCTGGTCTGATGAGTCTCGATTTCTGTTGAGACATTCAGATGGTAGAGTCAGAATTTGGCGTAAACAGAATGAGAACATGGATCCATCATGCCTTGTTACCACTGTGCAGGCTGGTGGTGGTGGTGTAATGGTGTGGGGGATGTTTTCTTGGCACACTTTAGGCCCCTTAGTGCCAATTGGGCATCGTTTAAATGCCACGGCCTACCTGAGCATTGTTTCTGACCATGTCCATCCCTTTATGACCACCATGTACCCATCCTCTGATGGCTACTTCCAGCAGGATAATGCACCATGTCACAAAGCTCCAATCATTTCAAATTGGTTTCTTGAACATGACAATGAGTTCACTGTACTAAAATGGCCCCCACAGTCACCAGATCTCAACCCAATAGAGCATCTTTGGGATGTGGTGGAACGGGAGCTTCGTGCCCTGGATGTGCATCCCACAAATCTCCATCAACTGCAAGATGCTATCCTATCAATATGGGCCAACATTTCTAAAGAATGCTTTCAGCACCTTGTTGAATCAATGCCACGTAGAATTAAGGCAGTTCTGAAGGCGAAAGGGGGTCAAACACAGTATTAGTATGGTGTTCCTAATAATCCTTTAGGTGAGTGTATACTGAATATACATACGTCGACACCTTTATTTCTGTAGCATTTATACAATACAAATAGTTTAACATATTCAAATTCTGCTGTAATGCAGCTCTAACATAAGTCAGTTCAGTGTTATTGATTCAGTTCAGCTCAATAACTGTAAAGTACATTAATTATACAACAATTGTGCACGCATACATGTACACTGCACACTGAACAAGCAAAAGACACAACAGAGACATTATTTCACATCCGTGTGAAGTTTAATGTGACTAATCATTTGAGGATTATGTGTAGTTACTATACAAAAACAATTTTTAGAAGAGTTTTGAATGAAGCGTTTGCTTTTGCAAGACATGTTGACTAAACTTTTGTTTTATTCTTTAATTGATTTAAAATAGCCTGATAACCAGCATTGTTTCTTCAGGGGTGATCCGTAATGTACACAAGTTGTTTCTAAACAACCATTTGGATGTGTGTGTGTGTGTGTGTGTGTGTGTGTGATAATTATCACTTTAGAACATATTTTAAAATCAAAAGATTTACCTCAGGTGTTTAACAACCACAGGGAACACTCATGAAAACTAATCTCTGTGTATTTTTCTCACTTAAAACACAACATTTGTTCATACCAAACAAGTACTGTTTTACACATGTTGACTATCTGATTGAGAAATGAAGTGATAGTCTTTCTATTTGATAGTGTAACGTAGTTTGTTGTTATGGGAAGAAGGAGGCGGGAACCGGCTAACATTTTAAAGACTTTAATAAAAATAAATAAACCAAACGAAAGTAAACCGCGGCAGCCCCTCACGGACGACTGCCGCACACACACATACAAAACGCAAACAAAACACAACGTAAATCCAGGCCTGGTCCTCTCTCGTCCTTCACTGTCGTCGCTCCTCCTTTTATGCGTCCGAGCTCCTCCGTGAGAGATCCGAGACCGGTGTGACGCGCAGCTGGCGCTTATAATCAAATCACTCCCCGGCCTCGTGTCGCCCTCCCACGGCTCTCGCTCGCCCGGCTCGTCACAGAGAGTTTTGACTAAATTGATATTTTTAGTGTAACGTTCCATCTGTATACGAAGCGGGATTTCCCCCGCTTTCCTCTTTTAGGCGTCTGCCTTTAGGTTTGATCCATGAACAGTGTGTCGTCATGTTTGTCTCAATAATTCTTCAATAATCAGCAGAATACCAAAATTGTTTAACAACTCTTAATTTTTTACAATTTTAAATGTATGTTCAGCTTAAATATTAGCATCGGTTCATTTCAGTTGTTACCAAATGCTAGTGAAGAGATAATCTACAGAATGTCACAGTCACATTAGAGTCTGGATTCTAGTTTATAGCAAACGATGTTTGTTCTCCCAGTGATCGTGTTCCTGGCACCGGCGCACCGCTGGGAGTATACATATAAACCAGAAAGTTTTTGATATGACCAAGAAAATGAGCATTTAGTTGTAGCTGTATTGGGGTGTTTTGTGTGTGTGTGTGTGTGTGTGTGTTTTCTTACACCCCGCTATGTTTCCTAGAATCTGCTGTCATGTTAGTGAACTCTAGGTGTTCTCTGTGTCTCTTTGTTCACGTGTTCCCTGTACATGTGTTTGCTTTAATGAAATGGTGACTTATGGTACAGACTTAATAATGGTTTATTCAAATTGTAGAATATTGTCTGTATATTTTTGAAAAACCTTTAAAATTATTATTGATACATTGCGTTTTTAATTTTACTTGTGACAATTTAATATGACAATGTCAATAAAAGTATTTAACTGGGCATCTTTGGTAATAGTTAACTTAAAGTCTGCACAATAAGAAATTCCATCCTATCTGCTTTTTTGTTTTTGTTTGTCCAGTTATGATTTGTATGTCATAACTGGACTGAGTTCTCTCTGGGGACATATAGGACTTTCACATGCGGCTACTCTGCCTCTACTTCTGCATCAACAGCAGCAGCTCAAACGTATTGAAAGAAATATATAAAACACAGACTGAAACTGATAAGCATTTTAAGTAGCAGATCTCTGAAATATTTTATCTTGTAAAACCTGTATGTAGTGTTAGAAATCATGGACATACAGTAAAAATAGGACTCTATTGCTTCTTTAAATATTTGAGAATATATTTCTTTAAAAAAATGAGTTGAATCTTGTATAAGTTGAAAATAGCTTATTTTGATGAGTTAAAGCAATGTAAAACATATGATGTCATAACTTATTGATCATATAATTTTGTACAGTGTACAGAGGAAGAGAGTGATCATGTCTGGGTGAGGATGAGGAGTAGTGGGATCAGGACAACGGGGGAAGGAGAGGTAGAGGAGAGAATGTGTGCATTCTTGGCAACGTGGCAACAATCTAAAAGTGAATGAGTCATTACTTTATAGAAAACATTCAACAAAATTAGAGGTTAGATATCTTGACTTTAAATGACTTTATAGTATTTATATTACCGTAAATATATTTTTGGAATGGGAAAGAATGCTCAGACACAATCATATCATCAAGTGAAGTGATTCAGCATTTTATTTCAACAATATATTGTTGAATATACTTTCATACATTGAAGTAGTGAAGAAAATGATAGATTGGCATTACATACATAAAGTAAAACAATAATAATGACATTAGAGACGGTCTAGCCAGAAAATAAAATCTCTGCATGCTATCATGTTTTGGTGTAGTATGTAGTCGACCGTTTTTTCAACTATTTCATCAATGTCAGTGTTCTCATTTTTCGACACCAGTGATACACATAGATCTGTTACAAATGTACACATACAGAGTACTTCGGTAACTCCTAACTCGTCGCTACAATCACACCCAGAACTTTTCTGAGGATTACACTGATAGGCTCTTTGCTAATAAACATGCTCGTCACATCAGGAAATGTCATCCATTTCATTTTTGAGATTTTTTACTTGTTTGGTATCCCCCGAGCAGTCATTATCCTGTTTGCAGGTGGCATTGATAATCTTATGCATCAAGTCAACCATCTGGCCTCGGTAAAGATCTTTAAACATACCTCCTAACATATTTTTTACATGACAATTATTGGCACATCCGCACACCACCGGTTGCTTCTGCACAGCATCGCCAGAACTCAACGAGCAATCGCTCCCCATCAGCTCTTGCGTAGCCATTCCACAAATCTGCAACGTTGAAGACGTCTTCTTCAGAACTCAACTTTGTGCACGGTATAAACTTTGTCCCCTATTTGATGTGGAAAGATTCTAATAGTTCCTGGAATCTCCTGTGAATGAGTCTTTTGTCCACAATTGTCCAGGTCTTGTGCATCAACGCTCTGAAGTTTGGGTTTTTGGGTCTGATCCCTCAAAATGCGAGTAGAAGAAGCGAGGTATGTGTCAGGCTCAGACAAACAGGGATGTTGGCTTTGGAGGTCAGTAAAACAACCAGATAATATTCCTTCAAATTTTGACATTGCAGTAGCACAACCGTTCACACCGATGCAGGGGTCAAACATTAGGAAATCCCGGTTGGTTACTAACTCCATGGTTAATATTACAGCTTGGTTGAAACACTCTTTCTTGCAGTTGAACACATCGAAAACTGTAGCAATGTTTTTCACCAAGTCCAACAATAACTTCAGTGTTGAGCCAGATGTTTTTGTGTCATGGGAAAGGGTGCAGATCGTGTCAGAATGCAAATATCTGGCGGTTTAATTGATTCAAAGTTGTCATTTAAATCAGTAAAGAGTGTAAAGGGGGTCTGTAATCGAATCAAATTCTGCCTTAGTAATTTAAGACACATTCGGCATATAATGTCCACACAGGCAGCAAAAATGTTCACGCACTCTATGATCTTCTCACACATCACTTACTGTTTACCCATTTGGTCACAAGCTAGTGTTACATCTCTGAAACCTCTGCAATCACTTTACAAACGAACTGTACACATTCTGGATAAGAAACCAAGCATTTCTCATCATTGTCCAATATTAGAAAAACACAGATTACTCAGCTGGGAAAACATGGTAAAATATTTAAATCTATGTCTTGTCTATAAAATTATTCATGGTTTATCATCCCCTCCTCTCCACCAGTTTGCTAACATCCGAACATCTGATCATGGCAGAACCAGTGGTGCAGTGAGGGGAGATTGTATCATTCCCTTTAGGAAAAGTGTATTTGGCCAAACCGCTTTTTCTGTTCGAGCTGCTATTGAGTGGAATCTCACACCCATAAACATCAGAAACCTAAACACATATAGTTCATTTAAGGTCCAGTTAAAGCAATGGCTCACTGATAATCAGAGCTGGCAACATTAGTTCAGTACTAGACCTGCTTTCGCTGCCCCTGCTGGCTCCTTTGTGTGCGTGTGTTCATGTATTTGTCTGATTGTTGGTCTGTTGTGTCTCTATTGCACATTTTAGTGCTTTTTCTAAATGTATTGTAATTGTTACATTGTTATGCAAATATGTAACTGTACTTTCTTTTAGGGTGACTTTTTACCATCTGTCTAGGGACTGCAGGTGAAACATAGCCTTCTGGCTAACTCTGGCATATTGATAGAAATGTTTATTAATATACATTGTCCCTGTAACAAATAAATAAATAAAATTCAAAAGCTGATTCTTGATGTCTCTGTGTGTCTAAATGACAGAGAGATTCAAACCTTTTTGGCAAAGTTTCTTGGCTCCTCAGCAGGTAAACATAATGTGATGTTGCCAGCTTGCTTCCTTATATAACCACGCTGTGGGGCGGAGCTCACCTCATGTCAGCGTAAAAACTTTTTTTGCGATATATGGGAGTTTTTGCATTTCTATTGGCCGTATTTTCAATTTGCTATTTCAATTTGTGCAGTTTGAAGGGTATTGGAAACGCGGCTAGAGATGCATCAGTAGAAGGGACACAGGTGGCATCAAATCCTCATGGCCATGTCATACTTCATCACAACTTTTTCTAAGATATATAACTGTCACGGTTCATAGATTCATTGACTCATTCTCTCCCTGTGTGTATGTGAGTGTGTGTGGGTGTGTCTGTTGATTGTGGCTGATCAGCGCCAGCTGCGGCTCATCAGCAGGTCTATTTTATGTCTGTTGCTGTGTTCGGAATCGCCCCCTATACCCTCATTCACTTTTCCCTACATTACTCCATTAATAAGTCCACTTGAAGGAGTAAATGAAAACAAGTGAGTAAATTCAGACACAGAGTGCACAAGGAGGGCTGCCACTTTTGCATAGTTTCTACTTGATAGTTTCTGTTTAATAATTATTTAAACTTGCAGCTCCAGTAGTAATGTCAATATTTGCAGTGGAAACTAGCATGTGTAAACCGTAATTAAACCATTTAAGGTAACACTTTATTTTAAGGGTCCATAATGCATTAGTTAAGCATTAATTAATGATTAACTTGTTCACGATCGATTGCTCCTGTCTGCCCATCGCAGTGTTTGCAGCTCTGTACAGCTTTGCTTTTGAATCTCTATTTGATATCTTTTCTTTGTTGTTTATACTGCTAAATATAACTTACTCATCACCATATATTGTTTAATATTGCCTGTCACGTTAAAATTGACATTGTTAGCTTTTAATCTAAATCACTATCACAACGTGTTAGCATTTCACTAGCCTATTAGCCTGCCATACGTGCATCTGGGTTTCCTGTTTTGTCTCTCGTGCCTTTACTAGTCCATCAAACAACTGTGGTAAGTTGGATTAATCAACAAATACGGTAAGCCATGTCTTCTTCTCCTTTTATTGTCACCTGCACTACATGTTTCATGTTTAGTATATCTGTCTCCGTTGGTGAACAGGGCTTCACATGTGATAAATGTAAGGAGATAGTCAGGCTGACGGAGAAGATTTCAGAATTAGAGACACGCATCCAGACTTTATTTGAGAGTAGTGAGAATGTAACAGCTTTAGACACTGCTTTGGATGCGACTAGCTCAGTAAAATCTGTACATTGTTCGGTTCCGGCTGTAGAGCCCGTGCAGCAGGGCAACTGGGTGACGGTGAGACGGCATAGCCGCGGATCAAAAAACCACTCTTCCGTTCCGATTAGAACATCAAACAGGTTCTCCCCACTCAGTGATGCACCCACTGAGAATCCTGTTGAAAGTGCCCTAGTTATTGGCGATTCTATTACACAGAACGTGAAAATAGAGACACCAGCCACCATAGTCACATGTTTACCGGGAGCCAGAACACCTGACATCAAAGCAAATTTAAAAGTGCTGGCTAATGCTAATCGTAAATTCTCTAAGATTATTATTCACGTCGGCACTAATGATATTCGACTTCGCCAGTCGGAGATCACCAAAATTAACATTAAAGAGGTGTGTGAACTCGCAAGTACGATATCAAATCGGGTTCCCTTTCAGTCGGTCACGTTCGACGTACGTCGGAACTGACCGACGAATTGAGATCTATTTTCAGAGACCAATCTACTTCGAGTGTTTAAAACGAGCCAATGAAGATTGGCATGCGGTCGACGCACTCCACGCACCGCCCCGCAGCGCGGGTATAAATACGGAAGCGGAAGTACTGCATATCGCTTTTTAACTTCGGAGCCGAACATTACCAGAGTTTTTTTCTGAGTCTCGTGAAGACACAGACCGTTCCTACGCTTTGCGTTCGAGGGGAGGGCATTTCAGTACAAAGTCCTGCCCTTCGGGCTGTCCCTGTCGCCTCGCGTCTTCACGAAAGTCGCAGAGGCAGCAATTGTTCCACTCAGAGAACGCGGTGTTCGCATTCTCAACTATCTCGACGACTGGCTCATACTGGCCCAGTCCCGGGAGCAGTTGTGCGAACACAGGGACCTGGTGCTATGTCACCTCAGCCTGTTGGGCCTTCGGGTCAACCGAGAGAAGAGCAAACTCTGTCCCACGCAGAGGATCTCTTATCTCGGTATGGAGCTGGACTCGGTCAACCGGACTGCGCGCCTCACAGAGGAGCGAGTCCGGTCAGTGTTGAACTGCTTGAATACGTTCAAAGGCAGGACAGCGGTCCCACTGAAATTCTTTCAGAGGCTCCTGGGGCATATGGCATCTGCAGCCGTGGTAACACCGCTCGAATTGCTTCATATGAGACCGCTTCAACGCTGGCTTCACGACCGAGTCCCGAGATGGGCGTGGCAGCGCGGCAAGTACCGGGTCTCAGTTACTCCTTACTGTCGCCAAACCTTCAACCCGTGGGCGGACCCTGCCTTTCTACAGGCCGGAGTGTCCCTAGAACAGGTGTCCAGGCATGCTGTGGTCTTCACGGATGCCTCTTCCACGGGTTGGGGGGCCACGTACAACGGGCACTCAGTTGTGGGTCTGTGGACGGGGCCCCAACTGCATTGGCATATCAATTGCCTAGAGCTTCTGGCAGTACGTCTCGCCCTGGGACGCTTCAAGAAGCCGCTCCAGGGGAAACACGTACTGGTCCGTACGGACAGCACTGCGGCCGTTGCGTACATCAACCGTCAGGGTGGTCTACGCTCCCGTTGCATGCTCCGGCTCGCCCGCCATCTCCTCCTGTGGAGTCAGAAGCGTCTGAGGTCGCTTCGGGCCATTCACATCCCAGGTGCGCTGAACCAGACAGCTGACGAGTTCTCTCGTCAGCCGACACCTCCGGGAGAGTGGCGACTCCACTCCCGGAGCGTCCAGCTGATATGGGACCTCTTCAGAGCCACACAGGTAGACCTGTTCGCCTCTCCGGACTCGACCCATTGCCAGTTTTATTACTCCCTGTCCGGGGGCACCCTCGGCACAGATGCACTGGCGCACAGCTGGCCCCGGGACCTACGCAAGTATGCGTTTCCCCCAGTGAGCCTTCTCGCACAGACACTGTGCAAGGTCAGGGAGGACGAGGAGCAGGTCTTGCTAGTTGCGCCCTACTGGCCCAACCGGACCTGGTTCTCCGAACTCTCACTCCTCGCGACAGCTCCTCCCTGGCCGATCCCCCTGAGGAAGGACCTGCTTTCTCAGGGGCGGGGCACTCTATGGCACCCGCGTCCAGACCTCTGGAGACTACATGTCTGGTCCCTGGATGGGACGCGGAGGTCCTAGGTGGTCTGCCGCATGCAGTGACAGACACCATCGCTCTACGAGGCGCCTCTATGCGCTGAAGTGGAACCTGTTCATTGAGTGGTGTTCTTCCCGCCGGGAAGACCCCCGGAGGTGTTCAATTAATGTTGTGCTTTCTTTCCTACAAGATGGGTTGGAGAGAAGGCTGTCTCCCTCCACCCTCAAAGTGTACGTCGCCGCAATAGCGGCGTATTGCGATGTAGTTGAAGGTAAGCACGACTTAATCGTCAGGTTCCTCAGAGGTGCGAGGAGACTGAATCCTCCTCGTCTAACCTCGATACCCTCTTGGGACTTAGCCCTGGTGCTTAGAGCGCTCCAGGGCCCTCCCTTCGAGCCTTTGCAGTCAGCCGAGCTAAACATCCTGTCCATGAAGACAGTGCTCCTGACTGCATTGGCCTCAATCAAGAGGGTAGGGGACCTGCATGCACTTTCGGACAACGAATCGTGCCTAGAATTCGGGCCGGCCAACTCTCACGTTGTCCTGAGACCCCGGCCTGGATATGTGCCCAAGGTTCACACCACTCCCTTCCGCGACCAGGTGGTGAACCTGCAAGCGCTGCCTTCGGAGGAGGCAGACCCAGCCCTAGCTTTGCTCTGTCTCGTCTGCGCTCTTCGCGCCTACGTGGACCGAACTCAAAGCTTTAGAACCTCAGAACATCTCTTCGTCTGTTACGGAGGCCAGCAGAAGGGAAAGGCTGTCTCCAAGCAGAGGTTAGCCCACTGGATAGTGGATGCTATCGTCTTGGCTTACCAGTCCCAAGACGTGCTTTGCCCGTTCGGGGTGGGAGCTCACTCCACTAGGAGTGTAGCCTCCTCCTGGGCGCTGGCTCAAGGCGCCTCGCTGACAGATATATGTAGAGCTGCGGGCTGGGCGACACCTAACACGTTCGCTAGATTTTATAGCCTCCGTGTAGAGCCGGTATCTTCCCGCATCCTCGCCCCTAGTGGCCAGTAGCGCTAAGTGCCCGTTCTAGTGTCGGCTTGCATACGCCACTCCCGCCTCCAGGCCGGATACGTGCGTCTATTGTCTCCAGTTGTGTTCCCCGGAAACGGCTAACCCTGTCGAGCTCCTCCGTCACCCCTTCGGTGTCAGACGTTGCGGCCGTTTGACACCAGGCCTGCACCCGTATGCTTGTGGAACGTGTGTGTAGGCTGGGTTCCATAAGTACATGTGTATTCTCCACGGTACCAGCTACCCTACTCGGCTAGCCCCGTGTCTTTCCCTTGACAGAGCCCGCTCTGTCGTCTCTGGTGGTGTTCTTTCCCCCCTGGGACCAGGTTGGATCCACCCCAGAGACTGCCATAGGTAGCACTACCCTGCTAGGTTAGTCCTTATGAGTATTCCCACCTCTCCTTCCACTGAAGGACGTGGCTCTGCAGCGTACCATCTCCCCGAGACAGGCACGCTTTCCCAGCGTTATCCAATAGTCACGCTGAGTGGGTCTTGCAGGAACAGCAGTGACTGGCCTCCCTGCCCGGAGCCCTGACTCCTGCACCAACGTAGGTGTGGTCCAGCGAGCTCGGTCAGGGCGCTGGAAGGGCCAGCATCTCTGCCGTGTTAGTAGGGATCCCAATTCGTCAGTCAGTTCCGACGTACGTCGAACGTGACCGACTGAAAGGGAACGTCTCAGTTACGTATGTAACCCTTGTTCCCTGAAGGAGGGAACGGAGACGTACGTCCCGTCGCCAGGTGCTGTGCTTCAGCTGTAGGCCGAGTCACCTAGCTCGGCTCCTCAGTTGTAAAGCGATATGCGGTACTTCCGCTTCCGTATTTATACCCGCGCTGCGGGGCGGTGCGTGGAGTGCGTCGACCACATGCCAATCTTCATTGGCTCGTTTTAAACACTCGAAGTAGATTGGTCTCTGGTCCAAAACGCAGCAGCTCGAGTTCTTACTAGAACCAGGAAGTATGACCATATTAGCCCGGTTCTGTCAACACTGCACTGGCTCCCTATTAAACATCGCATACATTTTAAAATCTTGCTAATTACTTACAAATCACTAAATGGTTTAGCTCCCCAGTACTTGAGCGAGCTCTTAACGCATTATACTCCATCACGTCTATTGCGTTCTCAAAATTCTGGCCAGTTGATAATACCTAGAATATCAAAATCAACTGCAGGCGGTCGATCCTTTTCCTATTTAGCACCTAAACTCTGGAACAGCCTTCCTAGCATTGTTTGGGAAGCAGACACACTCTGTCAGTTTAAATCTAGACTAAAAACGCATCTCTTTACTATGGCATACACATAAAACATTTTAATTTATATTTTATTCAAATTGTTAGGCTGCATTAACTAGGTCAGCCGGAACCGGGAACACTTCCCATAACACCTGATGTACTCGTTACATCATAAGAGGAATGGCATCTACGCTAATGTTAGTCTCTCTGTTTATCCTGAGGGTTACTGCAGTCAGCCGGATTCGGGCCGTATCCGGATCAGATGGTGGACCAGCGCCCAGACATTACCAACGCATCCCTGAAGTGTCTGCAGAGACCGTGCCAATTAGTCTACCCTCTGAAATTGCTCATCGACATGGCATCCTCAATGGATCCATCTCCGGCGTGATGCCTCCGATCTTTCGAATATTCTGATCTAATATGACTTCTGAACTATAAGGCTGCCAAAATAATAATTATACACTGTTTGTTAATTGGCCAGAGGAGAACTGGCAGTAACCTTAGTTCACAAACACATACAAGTCAATTCATACTCACAGTTGAGCAGAAACTCAAAGAGTTCTCAACAAAAGAAGGTAGTGTGCGTTCACAATGGCTGCGCAGTAGGCGAGCAAATACAATACAAGTACAGTACTGTGCAAAAGTCTTAGGCACGTTGGTATTTTCACTTGTTTTAAGCCAGTTATTTATATCTTTTACTGTAGTGTCAAGTGTCTGGGAGACGCTGCCTCAGTTCTTCTGGATTTAGTCTGTCTCAGTTTTTTCTGTTTCTTCATGTAATCACAGACTCGATGATGGTGAGATCAGATCAGACCGGCTGCTGTCAAAAAAAAAATCTCACTGGATTATTACAATTAATTGCAAAATGAATGTTTGGAAGTGTAAACTGATATTTCCTACTGACACACTACAGCAAAAGATATAAATAACTGGCTTAAAAACATTTTTCGTGTGAAAATACCAACGTGCCTAAGACTTTTGCACAGTACTGTATGTCCGAATCTTTAGTAATCATAAAAGAGTAGGCGAAAAATCGCCGGATGGCCTACTGCTTCTGCCCAGATTGTGAAGCACTCATCGTCGGATACTTGAGGCCACAGGAAAGGATACGTCATTAGTGAATATGACGGAGAAAAGCGACGCTGGTTTTTAAAAAAATCACGGTTCCCTTGTGTTAAAATTTTGTTGAGCTACTATAGAGTAAACTGTTGAATTGTTGAAGGTGTATAGACGACAGACAGTATAGTATAGCTGTGACTGTACTGTAAAAACACGTTTTATTATGTATAGCTAACAGGGGAGCTCCAGTAACACATGTACGTCTCCAAAGTGGATTTACACACATTCTAAAACATATACATCTTAAAGACTCTTACTCAATGTCTATTTAACATCTGACAGGAAAATCTTCAATAAGTATTGCAGATGAGCACATCACAACATGAAATATACATCTGAGTAATGTATGTGTGCTGTAATGTAGAATTCAATGTCGCAAACACTGCTCACATTAGCTAAATGTATATAATGTAAATAAACACATTTACATAAAGTAACTTAGCATAAGTTATTATCTTATTTGTCCATTAGTACTGTTGATAAATTGAGGAACATTTGTGTTGGATTTAAAGTCATCAGCCACTACCTCACTGTGTAAATGTAGTATTGAGCAGATGAGCACAGAGGTAACGTGAATGTTGTCTGGATGTTACAGGGTCAGATGAGCACATACGCGTGTGTTTATCCAGTGGAGAGTGGCTCATGAAGGAATGCTGCCATCAAAGGCTTTGAGGGAGTATACTACAGAAATGAATTAAAAATCTATTTCAAACTTAAGTTGTATTTTTTATTTTTATTATTGTAACTTACAGCCCTTTTCTGATTCTTTATGTCTGTGCATTTGCTACAGAGCTTTTGTGGTGGAGCAGGGCCTGCAAGGGAAAACCTAAAACAAAAATATAAAGGAAGATTATTTTCTTACCTCTAATACAGAAATCAAATGACATTGTGCTGTTTTAAATCACTACATTTGTATGTTTGTGCATTTTTCTGAAATGCATTTGTGCCTGAGGCACTTTCTAAAAGGATTGTTGACAACATGAATTGTAAAATGTTTTAATCTGTGTTTCACAGGTAATCGTGCTCACGGAGAGCTGGCACAGTGATGTCTGGAGCAGACACAGCGGCAGCCAGATTGTCCCACGCATGTTCTCCCACTCTTTCTTCAAGGTTGTGGGGTTCAGGGGGGCCGACATCAAGGTCTTCCTCATCCTCTGCATCAATGATGTCCCCATTGAGAAGAGCGAGATTGTGAAGAACAGCGCAGCACGTGACCACCTCAGGCACGAAGGCAGGGCTCACCTCTAAGGCCTTGAAGAAAATGGAGCGCCAGCGAGTCTTCATCATGCCAAAGGCTCACTCTACTATGCTTTGTGCACGGGAGTGCTTGCTGTTGAAACGAGCCTGCACGGGGTTTCTTCACAGGCTCTCTGTATGGGGTGATGAGGCAGACGGGTGCACTCAGGCAAGGATAGCCACCATCCCCGAGGATGCACTTGTCTACAGGTGGATAAAGGCTGCCAGCATACACAGGGCTGTTCCTCAGCACCCTGGCATCATGCACAGACCCAGGATATCCCACAAAGACATCAAGGAATTTCCCCCGGTGATCAGTGATGGCCTGGAGTTGGATGGAATGAAATAGCTTCCTGTTGTAGTAACAGTGGGAGTTATTTGCTGGAGGTTTAATTCGGACATGACAGCCGGCTATTGCACCAACTGCTCTGCTGATAGCTGGTGACCCAGCCAGCTGTGCAAATCCTGCTCCCACTGCCTCCAGGTCATCTCCGGTTGGAAAACAAATCACCCTCCTCAAAATTCCCATGATGGCCTTGCTCACTCTGTGCACAATGTCATGCACAGAGGTCTTGGGGATAGCGAAGGTCTGTGACACCACCCTGTATGATGCTGCATGGGCCAGCCAGTACAGGAACACAAGCACCTCGATGTCCCTTTCCCATCCATGGTCAGATTCCAGTCTGACTGCAGCGATGAGGGACATGATGGACGGCAAAGACAGGCAAAGGTCAGATGCTTCATCAAAATAAAGCTGCAGAACTGGTACAGCTCGTTTGAGACGGCAGCAGATGTGGGGTTCACCGCCTGCAAATGTGTGATAGTTTGTTAGAACAATACGTTTAAATAAAGCTTTGTTTCATGTGTTGTTGACTTTTATATGTGTTTATTTGTGATAGTTACTGTTATTCATTTATTTTAGTCATGTCCTATTTTTGTCAGTAATTAAAATATAATAAATTAATTAATTCATGCTTGACTGAAAATGTATGAATTCACATCAGCTGCATTTGTCTAGTGTGTATTCATGCATAGCTATATAATGTGACAAAACAAATTACATTTTGCTTGTTGTACTGAAATATATAAATGTTCAGTTAGAAAATATGTCATACAATTAAGTATTGGTCAGCATTTAACATTATTATAAATGTTGGGGCTGGTTAATTTGCAATGCAATTCAATCAAGTGAAGTCAAGTCAACTTTATTTATATAGCGCTTTTTACAATGCAGATTGTTTCAAAGCAGCTTCACAGTGTTAAACAGGAAAATAATGAACAGAATTTGATTCGGCTGTACAGCCGCTCTGGAGAAAACTCTGATGTCATCAGCTCATTTCAATTATCATATATATTCAAGTAATGTAGTTGATATAGTTAATTTAGTTTAGTAATTAAATTTATTTGGATATTTATTTGAAAATGTTGTGTCCCCAACTGAGCAAGCCAGAGGCGACAGTGGCAAGGAACCAAAACTCCATCAGGTGGCCTAATGGAGAAAAATAGACCTTGGGAGAAACCAGGCTCAGTCGGGGTGCCAGTTCTCCTCTGGCCAATTAACAAACAGTGTATGTTTATTATTTTGGCAGCCTTATAGGTCAGAAGTCATATTAGATCGGATTATTCGAAAGATCGGAGGCATCACGCCGGGTTTATTGAGGATGGCGTGTCAATTAAACAATTATTAAATAGGAATATTCGAAATATCGGAGTCATCACGCCGGAGATGGATCCACTGAGGATGTCATGTCGATGAGCAATTTCAGAGGGTAGACTAATTGACACGGTCTCTGCAGACACTTCAGGGATGCGTTGGTAATGTCTGGGCGCTGGTCCACCATCTGATCTGGATACGGCCCGGATCCGGCTGACTGCAGTAAACCTCGGGATAAACAGAGAGACTAACATTAGCGTAGATGCCATTCCTCTTATGATGTAACGAGTACATCAGGTGTTATGGGAAGTGTTCCCGGTTCCGGCTGACCTAGTTAATGCAGCCTAACAATTTGAATAAAATATAAATTAAAATGTTTTATGTGTATGCCATAGTAAAGAGATGTGTTTTTAGTCTAGATTTAAACTGACAGAGTGTGTCTGCTTCCCGAACAATGCTAGGAAGGCTGTTTCAGAGTTTGGGTGCTAAATAGGAAAAGGATCAACCGCCTGCAGTTGATTTTGATATTCTAGGTATTATCAACTGGCCAGAGTTTTGAGACCGCAATAGACGTGATGTAGTATAATGCGTTAAGAGCTCGCTCAAGTACTGGGGAGCTAAACCATTTAGTGATTTGTAAGTAATTAGCAAGATTTTAAAATGTATGCGACGTTTAATAGGGAGCCAGTGCAGTGTTGACAGAACCGGGCTAATATGGTCATACTTCCTGGTTCTAGTAAGAACTCGAGCTGCTGCGTTTTGGACCAGCTGCAGTTTATTTATTAAGCGAGCAGGGCAACCACCCAGTAGAGCATTACAATAATCTAGCCTTGAGGTCATGAATGCATGAACTAACTGTTCAGCATTTTGCATTGAAAGCATATGCCGTAATTTAGATATATTTTTAACATGGTAGAATGCAGTTTTACAGATGCTAGAAACGTGGCTTTCAAATGAGAGATTGGTATCAAAGAGCACACCCAGGTTCCTCACTGACGACGAGGACTTGACAGAGCAGACATCAAGTGTTAGACAGTATTCTAGGTTACTACATGTGGAGTTTTTTTGTCCAATAATTAAAAATTCAGTTTTTTCTGAATTAAGTTGCAGGAAATTACTAGTCATCCAATTTTTTATATCAGCTATGCATTCCGTTAATCTTGTGAGTTGGTAAGTTTCGTCAGGGCGTGAAGAAATATAGAGCTGAGTATCGTCAGCATAACAATGAAAACTAACGCCATGCTTCCTAATGATATCTCCCAGTGGTAGCATGTACAGTGTGAAAAGCAACGGTCCTAGCACTGAGCCCTGCGGTACTCCATACTGAACTTGTGATCGGTGTGACATCTCTTCATTTACTGCTACAAACTGAAAACGGTCAGATAAGTATGATTTAAACCATGCCAATGCAATTCCACTAATGCCAACATAATTTTCGAGTCTATTCAAAAGAATGTTGTGGTCGATTGTATCGAATGCAGCGCTAAGATCGAGTAACACTAACAGAGAGATACAACCACGATCGGATGATAAGAGTAAATCATTTGTAACTCTAATGAGAGCAGTCTCAGTACTATGATACGGTCTAAATCCTGACTGGAAAACCTCACAGATACCATTTTTTTCTAAAAAGGAGCATAATTGTGAGGACACTGCCTTTTCTAGTATTTTTGACAGAAAGGGTAGATTTGAGATTGGCCTGTAATTGACTAATTCTGTAGGGTCAAGTTGCGGTTTTTTAATAAGTGGTTTAATAATAGCCAACTTAAAAGTTTTCGGTACATATCCTAAAGTCAAGGATGAATTAATGATATTAAGAAGAGGCTCTATGACCTCTGGAAGCATCTCTTTTAGTAGTTTAGTCGGTATAGGGTCGAGCATACATGTTGTTGATTTTGATGATTTAACGAGTTTAGCCAATTCTTCTTCTCCTATAGCAGTGAATGAATGTAATTTTTCCTCAGTGACACTACAATGCTCTGTCTGATGTGATACAGTAGTAGACGGCTGCATGGTTATAATTTTTTTCCTAATATTATCAATCTTACAAGTAAAGAAGTTCATAAAGTCATTACTGCTGTGCTGTTGGCAGACATCAGAAGTTGAAGCTTTATTTTTGGTTAATTTAGCCACTGTATCGAATAAATACCTAGGGTTGTGTTTGTTTTCTTCTAAGAGAGTCGAGAAATAAGCAGATCTAGCAGTTTTTACGGCCTTTCTGTATGAAATCATGCTCTCTTTCCACGAAATGCGAAAAACTTTCAGTTTTGTTTTCTTCCAGCTGCGCTCCATTTTTCTGGCTGCTGTTTTAAGGGCCCGGGTGTGCTCGTTGTACCACGGCGTTGGACTATTCTCTTTAATCTTCTTTAAGCGCAGAGGAGCAACTGTGTCTAAAGTGCTGGAAAAAAGAGAGTCAATAGTTTCTGTTGCAACATCAAGTTCCTCTGGGCTATCTGGGATGCTGAGGAGATGAAACTGATGAGGAAGTTTATTTATAAAGAAATCTTTAGTCTCAGCAGTGATAGTCCTGCCATATTTGAAGCGAGGGGACGGCTTTTTGGCCTTTCCTAAATTAAGTATACATGATACTAGGTAATGATCTGAGACGTCATCGCTCTGCTGCAGAATTTCAACGGTATCAACATTTATTCCATGTGACAATATTAGGTCTAGAGTAAGATTACAGCGATAAGTGGGTCCTGATACGTGTGGCCTAACTCCAATAGAGTTTAGAATGTCTCTAAATGCCAATCCCAATGCGTCTTTTTCATTGTCTACATGGATATTAAAATCACCAACAATTAGGACTTTATCTGTAGCCAGTACTAACTCTGATAAAAAATCAGCAAATTCTCTGATAAAGTGTGTATTGTGCCCTGGTGGCCTGTATACAGTAGCCAACACAAATGTTAAACAGGATTTATCAATTTCACTACATAACGTTACGTAAAGCACCAAAACTTCAAAATAATTATATTTGAAACTAGACTTCTGAGTAATACTGAAGATATTATTATAAATTACAGCAACACCTCCCCCTTTACCTTTCAGACGCGGCTCGTGTTTATAACAATAACGTCCAACGTCTCCTTCGTGCAGACATTCCAACCGTTGCAAACAGTGATGAAAATCGCAGTAGGTAGGGTTGTCGAGTTACTGATGCAGTCAGGTGTTAGTGCACCTGACAATCATAATTATAAAAAAATACCATGGGTTTGCATACATTATATACACAGAAAAAAAGCACAATAACAAGGTTAAATATCTGAATAATTCATCATAATGCAATATATTTTTGAGGGGATGAAACGTTAAATTTAACAAGAAAAAGGGAAATATAAAGGAGATTTAGGCCACTTTTGCTTGTGGGTGAAATTTTTGCCATATAAAATAAAGAAATTAACAACATTCAAGAGATCAGGATTTTGGGGTTTCACAAAAAAAAATTATCTTAAGGATAAAACTGGTCAGATTAGTAGGGTTAAAAAATTTATTGCTTACACTACAATCACAAAATAAATGGGCAGCTGTTTCTTCAACAAGACCACAAAATGAACAAGTTTCATCAATATTAAGATATTTATAGATAGATGAATTAAACCTGTCACTCATATCTTTTTGTTGTTGCGCTCATAGGTCATAGGTCACATGATAACGTCAACATGGCGCATAAAGTGCGGATCGCATTCATACTTAACAGGATCAGGCTATATAGTACCTACTCTTTTAGCGCTCGTTAAGTACTTATTGAAATTAAGTACCTACTCAATGAGTATGCGGTTCCGAACGCAGCCAATGGGTGCTTCTCAATTCTTATTTGTGCATCCTCGTTTCCTTTCCTCGCGTCTTATCTCCACCCCTTCAGGATGCAAGGGAAGGATGCAAGGAAAAGACGTGAGGACGGAGGAACTGAATCAAGTTAAATGATATATCCTCGCTCCCTTTAGCGTCACTTCAAAGCGTCGTCAATTAATGATGACTCTACACCACTGGATTTAGCTTGCACGTCAGGATTCTTGAACATTAGAGATAACTATTTATATTGTAATAGTTTCAACCTCCACAAAATACCACATTTGTCCATATTTTATTTAATATTACCAGTTATTATTAACAACAAATTATTCCCAGTTATTAACTGCTTTTTATTTGTTGTATAGTATTACAGTTTTTTTCTTTCATTTCTTGTGCTTTGATATAATTCTGCAACTGTCAGTTGTTGATATTTGACATACATTTGTGTCTTGTACATGTAAACATAATAATAATAATCAATAAACTGTGGCAAGATGTGAAGGGGGAGAAGAATTAATACGTGCGTCACGTTTAGTCAATAAAACACTTCCGCAAAGGATACAACTGTGTATCCTCGAGGTGCAATTAGAGAATTGAGATGTCCTACAAGATGGCTGAGCTCGGTCGGTTTCCGGGTCATAGATGGAGGACGGAGGAGCGGGGAAACGAGGAGGGATATTGAGAAGCACCCTCTGTGATTTCCCTCTACCAAACAAACTGACTTACTCTGTGGTAGCCGAGCTTATATGTCCTGTTACCCCTGGGCAATAGCGCCCTCGTGCTGCTCCTATTGGTACTACATGTGTCCCAAATATATTACATTAAGGAATCAACAAAGACAATTATTACAATAATAAAACAAGTAACGTTTTGTCCGTTACAATACATTACCTTTATTAAGAATCAATGTATAATTTATACAGTGAAGTCTTTTTTATTTTTATTTATTCATAAAATTGTTTTACTTGAATGCTACTGTTAAATACACCTACTGCAGCTGAAAAGATAAAGCACTGTTGATTTCATCTGTATAATGTGTAGCCTATCTTTTTATTATTTTTTAATAACAAAGATAAAATAATGACAAAGATTTCTATCTTCGCCACTTTGGCCTACATTTCTGCCATTCTTTTTTATTTTATATTTTGTTATTTTGTAAGGCTTTGTTTTTAAAATAGGGAAATTAGTTTGGCTGTAATGCTCAGTCACTTGCAAAATAGTAAAACTAAAATGAATCGTGATAAAATCGTGAATCACACTTTTCCTGAAAAAGATCGCAATAGGATATTTTTACCATACCACCTAATAACCCTAACTTGCATACAGTCGTCTTACAACATACACACTTACAATTTCTTGTCATCACAAAGCATTATGCAATTCAGATTAGGGAAGTGCAATATTGAAAGAAAAATGTGATATGCAATACAAAATTGCTGAAAGTGTGAAAAATCACAATTAAATATAAAATATCAATATAAATGACCACGCCCTACGGTCCAGGTCCGCCCATGCCCACGCCCTACGGTCCAGGTCCGCCCATGCCCACGCCCTATGGTCCAGGTCCGCCCATGCCCACGCCCTACGGTCCAGGTCCGCCCATGCCCACGCCCTACGGTCCAGGTCCGCCCACGCCCTACGGTCCAGGTCCGCCCACACCCTACGGTCCAGGTCCGCCCACGCCCTACGGTCCAGGTCCGCTTACGCCCCAGGGTCCAGGTCCGCCCATGCTCCCAGGCCCGTCCAAGCCATACCAGGGTCTGTGCCCGGTGCCTCTGCACGGGCCTGGCCCGCCATCCCTCCCCCATGACCGCCCCCCTAGACTTCTGTTGGGGCTCTGGTTTCGTTTGGGCGTCTGGGGCCGCCCATAAAGGGGGGGAACTGTCACAGGGTGTTTTGGTTATGTTTCATGTGTTTAAGCTTGCCATGTTCACTGTCATGTCTTGGCATGCACTTCCTGGTCTTGTCATGTGATCCTGCCATGTGCTCCTTTGTCTTGTGGTTTGTTGACAGGTGTGTATTGTCTAGTCTTTAGTCATGGTGTATTTAAGCCCTCATGTTTGCCGTGTGTCTTGGTCGAGTATTGTGAATGTGAATGTGTTCTGTGTAACCCTCTGTTGGTGAGTCTTTGTTTATGCTATGCCATTGTCTTTGTTTAATCTTGCTATGCTATGCCAAGTTAAGCCAAGCCAAGTCCTTGTTTTATGTTTGAGTGTTTAATAAAGCTGCACATGGGTTCACTTCAACATGCCTCCAGTGGATAAATGTCACACTTACATTTACATTTATGCATTTAGCAGACACTTTTATCCAAAGCGACTTACAACTGAGGAGTACAGGAAGCAATCCGTTATGAAGAGGAGAAGAAACACAAAAAGTACCTCAGAGTAGCCTAAGCTAGAATAGGGAGGGTGTAGAGAAGAACAGCCTTCCTAGCATTGTTCGGGAAGCAGACACACTCTGTCAGTTTAAATCTAGACTAAAAACGCATCTCTTTACTATGGCATACACATAAAACATTTTTAATTTATATTTTATTCAAATTGTTAAGCTGCATTAACTAGGTCAGCCGGAACCGGGAACACTTCCCATAACACCTGATGTACTCATTACATCATAAGAAGAATGGCATCTACGCTAATGTTAGTCTCTCTGTTTATCCCGAGGTTTACTGCAGTCAGCCGGATCCGGGCCGTATCCAGATCAGATGGTGGACCAGCGCCCAGACATTACCAACTCATCCCTGAAGTGTCTGCAGAGACCGTGTCAATTAGTCTCCCCTCTGAAATTGCTCATCGACATGACATCCTCAGTGGATCCATCTCCGGCGTGATGACTCCGATATTTCGAATATTCCTATTTAATAATTGTTTAATCGACACGCCATCCTCAATAAACCCGGCGTGATGCCTCCGATCTTTCGAATAATCCGATCTAATATTACTTCTGACCTATAAGGCTGCCAAAATAATAAAAATACACTGTTTGTTAATTGGCCAGAGGAGAACTGGCACCCCGACTGAGCCTGGTTTCTCCCAAGGTTTATTTTTCTCCATTAGGACACCTGATGGAGTTTTGGTTCCTTGCCACTGTCGCCTCTGGCTTGCTCAGTTGGGGACACTACATTTTCAAATAAATATCCAAATAAATTTAATTAATAAACTAAATTATATCAACTACATTACTTGAATATATATGATAATTGAAATGAGCTGATGACATCACTGTTTTCTCCAGAGCGGCTGTACAGCCCAATCAAATTCTGTTCATTATTTTCCTGTTTATCACTGTGAAGCTGCTTTGAAACAATCTGCATTGTAAAAAGCGCTATATAAATAAAGTTGACTTGACTAGAGAAGGATAGATAAAAAAGAATTAGAATTTTTTCTTTTTTTCTTTATTTTCTCTTTCTCACTTAATTCACTGAGTAAGGTCAAGTCTCCCAGTTTAAGATCTTGCCTGTCAACCCCCACATTGTGGCAAGTGGGGCATTTTGACATACCCCAAATTAAAGGGCTGCTGTCCCAAATTAAAGGGCTGCAAGTCTTTCTGAATATACACATAAGTAACATTTATCTAGAAAGGCAACGCTTAAGAGTTTACAGTTCAAGACTCAGAATTACTCAGACTGTTATTAATATGGAGATATATAGGCTTAAACATTAAAACTAAAATAAAAAATATTAATAATATATTTTTAAATGTATAAAAATATTATGTGAATGTAGTATAACAACGTATAACCTTGCTGATCAATTGCTCCTGTCTGCCTCCTGTTTGTGCTGCTGCTGTGCTCGTGTGTGCTCTGTTCACTTTTGAATCTTTATTTGATATCATTTCCTGTTGTTTAAACTGCTAAATATAACTTACCCATCACCATATATTGTCTTATATTGCCTATCACATTAAATCTGACATCGCTAACTTTTAATCGAAATTACTATTATGCGTTAGCATTTCACTAGCCTGTTAGCTTGCCATCTCTGCACTCGGGTCAACTGTGGTAAGTTGGATTAATCAACATGTTTCATGTTTAGTATATCTGTCTCCGAACAGGGCTTCACATGTGATAAATGTAAGGAGATAGGCTGACGGAGAAGATTTCAGAATTAAAGACACGCATCCAGACTTTATTTGAGAGTAGTGAGAATGTAACAGCTTTAGACACTGCTTTGGATGCGACTAGCTTAGTGAAATCTGTACATTGTTCGGTTCCGGCTGTAGAGCCGTGCAGCAGGGCAACTGGGTGACGGTGAGACGGCATAGTCGCGGATCAAAAAACCACTCTTCCATTCCAATTAGAACATCAAACAGGTTCTCCCCACTCAGTGACGCACCCACTGAGAATCCTGTTGAAAGTGCCCTAGTTATTGGCGATTCTATTACATGGAACGTGAAAATAGAGACACCAGCCACCAGTCACATGTTTACCGGGAGCCAGAGCGCCTGACATCAAAGCAAATTTAAAAGTGCTGGCTAATGTTAATCGTAAATTCTCTAAGATTATTATTCATGTCGGCACTAATGATGTTTGACCAGTCGGAGATCACCAAAATTAACCTTAAAGAGGTGTGCGAACTCGCAAGTACGATGGCTAATCACGTTTTTTGCTCTGGTCCCCTCCCCGTTAAAAGGAGTGATGAGATACTTAGCAGACTATCATCACTCAATGGCTGGTTGTCTAAGTGGTGTCCACAAAATAACACAGGGTTCATAGACAATTGGAAAAGCTTTTGGGGCAGACCTGACCTGTTGAAAAGAGATGGTATCCATCCCTCCTGGGGTGTGCTGCTCTTCTCTCTAGTAATTTGGCACATAGTCTTAAAGCTAAACCTTGACTAACAAGGGCCCAGGTCAGGAAGCAGATGGACTGGCTTATCCGACCGTCTGCTAGCTGTCTCGCGTCACAGAAGTCAGATAAATCCCAGCACATAGAGACTCTTTCACCTAGATATTATCACATAGAGACTGTGTCTGTTCCACGAATTAGTAAATACAAAAAACCACCAAAACCATTCAACGGTAAAAATTTAATTGATGTCCAACAAATAAACAACAGATGCTGAATATTCGATCCCTTTCCTCAAAAACGCTTATTGTTAATGATATGATTACAGATAATAATCTAGATGTGCTGTGTTTGACAGAAACCTGGCTAAAACCTGACGACTACATTACTTTAAATGAGTCCACCCCACAAGATTATTGTTATAAACACGAGCCGCGTCTGAAAGGTAAAGGGGGAGGTGTTGCTGTAATTTATAATAATATCTTCAGTATTACTCAGAAGTCTAGTTTCAAATATAATTCCTTTGAAGTTTTGGTGCTTTATGTAACGTTATGTAGGGAAATTGATAAATCACTGCTCTTTTCACACTGCATGACTATCTTGGCCAGCGTTCAGTCACTGCTGTGTTCACACTGACCGATGGATCGGCGACAGGAGGTTTCACACTGCATGACTATCCGAAGAAAACAAAGTTTCAAGAACTGGCAGGTTATGGGGAAAACAAAACATGATGGTCATACGATTTGTGAGGCGGATGAGCACGACTGCTCCGTGAATGAATCAGAGGAAGGTAGGTGGTCAGAAATGGATTGTAGAGAGGGCAGGGATGAGGAGAATGAGGGGGAAAGACGAGGAAGGGAGTTGGATAACCGAAGTAAAAGTAATAAAAGAGTGAGAAGTGACAATGAAGAAAGATCTGGAAGTGAGGACGAGGAAACAGAGCAAAATACACATGAAAGTCATGAAAAATCTATAGTAATACTTAGATTTATTGAGAAAGCTCAAAAGGACATGAAGAAGATCAACCCATTTGTGTTAAATACAGCTCTAGCTAATAAAATTGGGGATATTATAAGTGCAAGAATCCTTAGAGATGGCAATTTACAGATTAGGTGTGCAAGCGAGGAACAAGTCGAAAAAGCACTCAAAGTTAAAGAGATTGGGAAAATAAAGGTAGAAAGTTCAAGGAGGGTGGGAAAGAGAAATGTTGGTGGGTGTAAAGGAGTAATCACAGGAGTGCCAATAAATGTTGGTATGGAGGAGTTCAAGAGGGACGTCAAAGGAGGGGTAATAATAAATGCTCAAAGATTGAAAACAACAAAAGAAGGGAAGAAGAGGGACAGTGAATCAATACTGATTGAATTTGAAGGAAAAGATTTGCCAAAAAAGGTTTTTCTAGGATTTTTGAGTTACCCAGTAAGAATGTATGTACCTAAACCTTTGAGGTGTTTTAACTGTCAAAGATTTGGTCATACAGCAACAATTTGTAGAGAGCAGAGAAGATGTGCGATATGTGGCGGAGATCATGAGTATGGAAAGTGTGGTACAGGAGTACAACCAAAATGTTGTAACTGTGGAGGAGATCATAATGTGGCGTATGGGGGATGTGAGGTGATGAAAAGAGAGAATAATATCCAAAAAATAAAAGTTGAAAGAAGGATCACATATGCAGAAACTGCAAGGGTTGCAAAAGAGCAGAACAGCAATGTAATTGTGCTTGAAGAAATGAAGGAACAAGAACAACAAAAATGCACAGATGACAGGATTTATGTGGATAAAAGGGACTTGGTAACATTCATAGCAGGGGTAATTAACAGTACAGCTGAAGTAAAATAAAAAAATGATAAAATACAGCTGGTAGTGAAAACAGCAGCGAATCACCTAGGGTTGGTAGGGCTGACATGGGAAGAAGTGAGGGACTCCCTTACGAAAAATAACCATGGTTTTATTATAGTAAAAGTGTAGTAACCATGGTTTTTTGGCTAATTGATTACCATTTATATAACCCCAGTTTTACCACAAATACCATGGTTAAACTATGGTTAGAATAGCAAAACCGTGGTTAATTTGTGGTTACCATGGTTTAACTACAATAACCATGGTTTTTTGGTTTTATTTGTAGTAAAACCATGGTTTATTTTCGTAAGGGCTGTCACAGGGTGTTTTGGTTATGTTTCATGTGTTTAAGTTGGCCATGTTCACTGTCATGTCTTGTCATGCACTTCCTGGTCCTGTCATGTGATCCTGCCATGTGCTCCTTTGTCTTGTGGTTTGTCATGTCATTGGTTTATTGGTTTATTCATTGTTCACAGGTGTGTCTTGTCTTGTCCTTAGTCCAGGTGTATTTAAACCCTCATGTTTGCCATGTGTCTTTGTCTGATATTGAGTGAATGTATGTTATCCTCTGTTGGTGAGTGTTAATCATAGTTGTATGTGTGTCAAGTCAAGTCAAGTCAAGTCAAGTCAAGTCAAGTCAAGTCAAGTCAAGTCAGTTTTATGTTGTTAAGATCTGAATTAAATAAAAGACTGCACTTGGGTTCTTCACCTTGCCTCCAGTGGACTAACAATTGTTACAGGGAGAACCTCACGAATCAGTCAAGTCAGGAAACATTATGGAATGGTTCATTTTAATTATGGTAATCCTACTGCAATGGAATGCAAGGAGCCTAATGGCAAATGGACAGGAATTCAAACATTTTATTAATACATTTGCTGTGAAACATGATATAATATGTATCCAGGAAACTTGGTTGAAATCCAATCTAGAGTTTTTAATTCATGGTTATTCACCAATAAGGAATGATAGGAAAATTGGAAGAGGAGGAGGGTGTGCTACATTTATAAAAGAAGGAATTCCGTTTAGAGAATTGGGAAAGGAAAATGATCAAGAATGTATAGTAGTGGAAATATGGGAAAGAAGGGAAAAGATAACTATTATCAATTATTATAATCCTTGTAAAAGCTTGGAATTGGAAGACCTA
This sequence comes from Rhinogobio ventralis, assembly GCA_039654625.1. Classification (NCBI taxonomy): domain Eukaryota; kingdom Metazoa; phylum Chordata; class Actinopteri; order Cypriniformes; family Gobionidae; genus Rhinogobio; species Rhinogobio ventralis. Next base: position 31,369,825 of record CM077216.1, read on the forward strand.
TTAAATATACAAGGGCAAAACAGAGGCAAAGTTGTGTGGTGTGCAGATTTCAATGCACATAGTGTATTGTCGGGGGGGATCAGTCACAGATTTAAATGGAAGGATAATTGAAGATCTGATGGAGGAAAGAGATTTAGTCTGTATAAATGATGTAAGAAGAACAAGAGTTAATTTAACTACGGGAGGCGAGTCTGTGTTAGATCTAACCCTAGTGTCTAGCTCCCTAGCTGGTATATGTAGCTGGGAGGTATGGACTAATAATACAGTGGGCAGTGATCATTACCCAGTTTCTTGTTCGGATGGAGAAAGGGAAGAGAAGAGACCAGAAGGGGGAATATCAAAACTGATTTTTGGTAAAGCAGAATGGGGAAAATTCCGGGAACTGACTGAGGAAGCAATGGAAAAAAATTGATTTATCTAAAGAGGTAGATGTAATGAATGAACAGTTTATTTCAGAAGTTATAATGGTGGCAGAAAGCTCTATACCTAAAAGTAGAAGTAGGATGGAAAGGAAACTGGTGCCATGGTGGACAGAGGAGTGTCATAAGGCAGTGAAAAACAGAAACAAAGCATTTAAATTAGTCAAAAAGACGCATCATTTGCAAAATATGATACAATGCAAGAAGGCACATGCGTTAGTGAGGAGAACAATACGTAAGGCAAAAAGGGATTGCTGGAGAAACTTTTGTGACAAAATAGGAAGAACTACACCTATTGGAGAAGTATGGGGAATGATTAAAAGAATGGGGGGAGACAGAAGGGAATGGAGATACCCAGTTATAACTACCGGGGAGGAAGTGGCAGTGTCAAGTAAAGAAAAAGCAGAGGTTATGGCCAGGGGCCTCATTTATAAAACTTTGCGTAGGATTTGCGTCAGAAGTGGCGTACGGATGAAACATAGGACGTGCGTATGCACAGAAATATTCGGATTTATAAAACCGTGCGCACGCACATCCTACGCAGTTTTCCCTTAATAAATCACAATCAATTCTAAATGTAGTGCAGCTTTTGCGGCTTCATGTCACAGCCACAGTTGCCCATAAATAGTCTGTGAAACGCCCACAAGTTAATATTCATCGATTGCGAAATCATGGCAAACACAGAGAGGAAACCAAAAAAATGTAACTTCATTCAATGTGAAGTAGAAGTTATCGTTGGCGAGGTGGAAAAGAGGAGAAAAATGTTGTTTGGAGGGCACAGTGTGGGCATTACTGATGCCAAAAAGGCACTTGAGTGGCAAAAGGTTGCAGACGCCGTAAATGCTGTAGCCTCACAACCTCGGGCCGTGGCCGAAATAAAAAAGAAATTTAAATTCCATTTAATTGCATCTGACAAGCTACAGATGTCGGTTATAATCTACGTGGAAATGGGAAAAAGTTCAGTGCAAATGTAATTTCTTGCAGCTTCCTGAATGGTTGAGACATACGTCATACGTTATTTTATCAAAAATAAAACAAACTAAAGGCATATGCATGAATACCATGATTCCGTAGCTGATGAACAAATTTTTACTATGAAAACAACTTTCCCCAGTGGAAAATTAATACATCTATCTATCTATTTATCTATCTATCTATATATCTCCCTAATTATCTATCTATCTGTCTATCTAATTGTATCTATATCTGCTCCGCCAGACGGACACATTGACGAGAATATCAGTTTTGTACATTATTTCGTTCTGTTTACCATATTATTTATGAGGACGAATTGCATAACATGCCAATATTATTGCATAACATATTTCACTTTTCTTTTTGCAAATATGTGTTAATTTGCATTTCTGTTGTAATTTTCGTTTGATTTTGTTTGTTTTACACCGCAGATCGATCATTGCGTGAAGGACCGCACATTTTCCCGTCAAGTTTGCTTTTTATAAATACCAATTATTGCGTAGAGAGCGGCGTACGCCTTCTTTTGTGCCTACGCAACGTTTATAAATGAGGCCCCTGAACATTTGTAAAGATACATAGTCCAGAAAATTTATCAGAAGAAGGAAGAAGGAAACGAGAAAGCACGTTGAGTCAATATCCAGGGGTATTAGATGGGAAAGAGGAAATAAATAACACAATTGATGAACCATTCACATTGGAGGAGATGGAAAGAGCAATAAAAAGATCAAGACAGACATCTCCAGGGAAAGATCAGGTAAGCTATGTAATGTTAAAAAAATTAGGGAAAGGAGCACTATTGAAGTTGTTGTATATTTATAATAAAGTGTGGGAGGAAGGTAGACTGCCAAATGCGTGGAAAGAGGCAATAGTAGTTCCAATAAGGAAACCAGACCCTTCAAAACCAACCAGTTATAGACCCATTGCCCTTACTTCTAATGTGTGCAAAATAATGGAAAGAATGGTCACAGAAAGACTAACATATGAACTTGAGAAAAAAGGAATGCTGGCTAGTTATCAGAGTGGATTTAGGAAAGGAAGAAACACCATGGACTCAGTGATAAGACTAGAGAATGAAATACGGAAAGCTCAGGCAAACAAAGAAGCAGTAATTGCAATATTTTTGGATATAGAAAAAGCTTATGACATGATGTGGAAGGAAGGAGTGTTAATTAAACTTCATAGGATGAGAGTTGGTGGGAGGGTTTTCAACTGGGTAAAGGATTTTTTATTTGGTAGGAAAATCCAAGTGCGAATAGGTTCAGAAGTGTCAAATCAGTATACTGTTGGAAATGGCATTATTAGCCTGTTACTCTTCATAATAATGATCAATGACATATTTTTTAAATTACCAACTGATATAGGGAGGTCACTTTTTGCAGATGATGGGGCCTTGTGGAAAAGAGGGAGGAATGTGGAATTTATAGTTAGGAAAATGCAAGAAGCAGTGGATGAGGTGGTCAAGTGGGGATATGATTGGGGATGCAGATTTTCAGTGGAAAAAACTCAAATGGTAATCTTTACCAATAAAAGAGTAGAAGATAGACAAAGTAAGGATATATGGGGAAGAAATAGAAAGGGTTGGAACATTTAAATATCTTGGAGTTAAATTTGATTCTCGAGTAACATGGGCAGAGCATATAAAGAGAATAGAAGGAAAGTGTAAAAAGGTAATAAATATTATGAGATGTTTGAAAGGAAGAGAATGGGGAGCAAGCTGTGCATCTTTGAAAAGAATATACACTCACCTAAAGGATTATTAGGAACACCATACTGATACTGTGTTTGACCCCCTTTCGCCTTCAGAACTGCCTTAATTCTACGTGGCATTGATTCAACAAGGTGCTGAAAGCATTCTTTAGAAATGTTGGCCCATATTGATAGGATAGCATCTTGCAGTTGATGGAGATTTTGTGGGATGCACATCCAGGGCACGAAGCTCCCGTTCCACCACATCCCAAAGATGCTCTATTGGGTTGAGATCTGGTGACTGTGGGGGCCATTTTAGTACAGTGAACTCATTGTCATGTTCAAGAAACCAATTTGAAATGATTGGAGCTTTGTGACATGGTGCATGATCCTGCTGGAAGTAGCCATCAGAGGATGGGTACATGGTGGTCATAAAGGGATGAACATGGTCAGAAACAATGCTCAGGTAGGCTGTGGCATTTAAACGATGCCCAATTGGCACTAAGGGGCCTAAAGTGTGCCAAGAAAACATCCCCCACACCATTACACCACCAGCCTGCACAGTGGCAACAAGGCATGATGGATCCATGTTCTCATTCTGTTTACACCAAATTCTGACTCTACCATCTGAATGTCTCAACAGAAATGGAGACTCATCAGACCAGGCAACATTTTTCCAGTCTTCAACTGTCCAATTTTGGTGAGCTCGTGCAAATTGTAGCCTCTTTTTCCTATTTGTAGTGGAGATGAGTGGTACCCGGTGGGGTCTTCTGCTGTTGTAGCCCATCCGCCTCAAGGTTGTGCGTGTTGTGGCTTCACAAAAAATATTTACTGACACACTACAGTAAATAACTGGCTTAAAAACATTTTTCGTGTGAAAATACCAACGTGCCTAAGACTTTTGCACATTACTGTATGTAAAGACATTTGGCCCTCTCAAGTGTAATTACACAAGTACACACTCACAAATCACAATCATGTCATAATACCTGCAATCTGCTGCTGTTAAATTTTGTAAATATTGCACAAATAAATAAAAAAAAAGCATTTATGTGTATTTGTGTCATTGTAAACTGATGCGGTCCCTCACATGTGTGTAACATTACCTGTGATGTGTTGCTTTCCAACACCTCGGGTGCCTGGATGGGATCAGTCTGGGAGAAATTCTCCTCATAGCATGCATCAAGTAAGGTTGTCTGTATATATGGAAAAGTATATCAAATGTCAATAATGGTGGTGTCCACCCTGATAATACATGATTGTGTCTCTCTCCTGTGGCCTTCTGCACTGAGGGTAAAATTCCAGCCAAAGAAATTATAGTAAATTGCATCTGACGTTAACACATCTAACTTCACTAAGCTAAACTATATGGATCCATTTTGTAAAGACAATGAATGCCAAAGCTCATTCTAAAATATTACACTGCATAAAATGCTGTTCTTACTTAGTATTTTTGCCTTCAAATAAAAATTCTTACATTAAGAAGCATTTACTAGACAAGCTAAAGTTTTCGTCTTGTTTTGGGGAAAAATAACTAAAAAATCAAGTGAGTTTTTGCTTAAAATAAGCAAAATAATTTGCCAATGGGGTAAGCAAAATAATCTTGTTTTCTGCTTGAATTAAGATTATTTTGCTTATCCCATTGGCAGATTATTTATCTTATTTTAAACAAAAACTCACTTTGAGTTTTGAGTTATTTTCCCCCAAAACAAGACAATAATTTTTGATTGTCTAGTAAATGCTTCTTGTTTTAAAAGATTTTTTAGATGTTTGGACTAGAAACAAGACAAAAATACTAAGTAAGAAAAGTTTTTTTTGGCAGTGTACATGTATTACATATGCAAAGGTGAGACATCTGAAGATATTTGAAATAATTCTGTTAAACTGCATCTGAAATTTGTAAAATTGGAAGCATACTGACCTGTAGCACTGGTTTTCTGCATGACGTAAGGGTAGCCTCATTGTGAAGTGACTGATTTATGACCTCAGACAAAAATGAAATAACATTATTACATTATAACATCATTGATTGCTTATAAATTATTATTTATAAGTTCAATTTAAAACTTATTTGTGTGTGTGTGTATAAACTAATTTTTATTGCATTTTATAAATTAAAGTAACATTTGAATTGTACTAATTGCATAAAAATGTTTATGAAAAAAAGTGGCAAAAGTAGGCATATAAAAAAGAGACAAATTCTTACCTTTGACTGTGTGCAGAAAAGGTCTGGACATATGTTCTCTTTTTCTAAGAAACGTTTATAGGTCCTTCTGTTTGAAACCTGTCAAATTAAATGAGATGTGTCAGAGTTACACTATAGCCTACCTTCTTTAATATCAACTAAAAACATATAGTCTTCTAATGGTAATAATAATAGAACTAAAAAAGTTTATCATCATCTTCATCAACAACATCCATAATAATAATAATAATTACTTACCATTTTTTTCTGTACTTAGTTGCCCTTGGTTCATCGTCATTGTTGTTTATATATGTTTTGTAATTCCTTTTTGTACGATTCATAATGGACTGCTTACTTAACGATTTGTAAATTCTACTTTAATTATCTCTGCAACATTGGCCCAAAATTCCCGGTCACACTTTGAATACAACGCATGCGAACGTCATGTAATTGGTCAATTCAGAACAATGAAACCATAACGCTAACTAACTAGTGACGACGAAGATTGTGTGCATTTGCATCCTGACGCATTTAGGTAAATATTAATAGAAATATTCACATACGTTTTGATAAAATGATGATGTAAAAGAAAAAGACGTCCGCACATTCTTCGATTTCTGTTGAGTTGTAATTTGCCCTTTATTTTAGTGGGATTTCCAGCAACTTGTGACAGTTATTGTGTGATATTGTGAAGGATTGACGGGAGATGAAAACTCAGAGGAAAGGAAAGGTTTGTCAAATGCTTTAATATGATTTTTTCTCCCCATTTATCTGTGTTAAGATGTATGTGTAACTATTTCATGTGAAAATACATCAGAACTTGGCCAAAAACATATTCTACTAAAGTACGTTACAGTTGATAACTTTAACTTTAAAACGTTTTTCTGAGTGCTGAACTTTATGTTGTGTTTCTGTTTTAAAATGTGTACCATCTCCATCAAAGAGTGGAGCATTAATTTTTACTGATGCTGAAAAGAAATTACTTTTGGGTTTTTGATGTCATCGTAGTATTATTTAGTAGTGAATATATATATATATATATATATATATATATATATAGTGCAGAACAAAGTGATTTTATAGGAATGAATACAAGATGTCAGTATACACTTTTTAACTCTGCAGACAGACTTTGATTTATCCCTACTTACAAGGAACATACAGATGTTAAATGTCATTAAATAATGTTAAGTGCCCTAGTAATTCAGTAATCAGGAACTGTTCCAACTGTGTGATTCCAGTACACTGTTTACTTGTCAACTGCTTCTAATTCTTAAGGTTCTCTTCAAGACGTCACGCATGGAAGCTGCTGGATTACGAGCTAATCCAAAGAAATCAGCAAAGGTATGTGTGTAAAGTTAATTCTGAAATAAAAATATTATTCCAAAGCAATCTAGCATTGGCGAATTGTAAAGATTTGTAAATCTACATTTTCTTAATTGGTCATCAGAAACTATTACTACAAGCAACAACCTTAGATATTCACCCTACTAAATGAATCAGATGTAGGAAAACAGTTTAATTAGATACATTAAGTGTATCTGATGCACAGAAGCCAATGGCACATGTTGCTATGCTTAGTGACACATTGACATTGTCACGACACGCTGAAATGACACCTGACTGACTCTGAGTCACAGAACATGTCCCGTATGTTGTGATACCTCCAGTAGTGACTGACAGATGAGTTGAGCAGCTTTACTGACATAAATAAATAACCTAATTTAGTGATATTTTAAGTATCAATAAAAGGTGGGATCAGTAGTTTTTGAAATATGCTGTTGGCCAACACACCCCCTCTTCTTTGCCACCTCCAAAACTCACAATCCAATCCTAACAGCCCTGCTCCGAGACAGTCTCGAACCCTGATCCGCCTGCAAGTGAGTCGAGTGCACTAACACTGACGTTAAACACCGCATTCACTAGCAGTCGTCAGCGGGACTCTCACTAACTGGCCTCCGTTACACACGCAATCCAAGAGTGGATGTCTGCTTACAGAAACGTAATAGAATAATGCGTCACAAAAATTTTTTTTATGTACAGTAAACAATAGTATTGATTGTTAGTTGCCAACAGCACAGCAGCTCCAGACACACGACACTTAAACCCAGTGTTACCCATTGTTTCTCACCTGTTCCTCAGTGTTCCCCAGTGTTCCTCATTGTTTCTCACCTGTTCCTCAGTGTTCCCCAGTGTTCCTCAGTCTTACCCATTGTTCCTCACCTGTTCCTCAGTGTTCCTCACCTGTTCCCCAGTGTTCCTCAGTGTTACCCATTGTTCCTCACCTGTTCCTCAGTGTTCCTCACCTGTTCCCCAGTGTTCCTCAGTGTTACCCATTGTTCCTCACCTGTTCCTCAGTGTTCCTCACCTGTTCCCCAGTGTTCCTCAGTCTTACCCATTGTTCCACACCTGTTCCTCAGTGTTCCTCACCTGTTCCTCAGTGTTCCCCAGTGTTCCTCGGTCTTACCCATTGTTCCTCACCTGTTCCTCAGTGTTCCTCACCTGTTCCCCAGTGTTCCCCAGTGTTCCCCATTGTTCCTCACCTGTTCCTCAGTGTTCCTCACCTGTTCCCCAGTGTTCCTCAGTCTTCCTCAGTGTCCCTCAGTATTCCCCAGTGTTCCCCAGTGTTCCCCAGTGTTCCCCAGTGTTCCTCAGTGTATCTCAGTGTTCCTCAGTGTTCCCCAGTGTTCCCCAGTGTTCCTCAGTGTATCTCAGTGTTCCCCAGTGTTCCTCAGTGTTCTCCAGTGTTCCTCAGTGTTCCCCAGTGTTACGCATTGTTCCTCGGTGTTCCTCTGTGTTCCTCAGTGTTCCCCAGTGTTCCTCACCTGTTCCTCAGTGTTCCTCAGTGTTCCCCAGTGTTCCTCAGTGTTCCCCAGTGTTCCCAGTGTTCCCCAGTGTTCCTCAGTGTTCCCCAGTGTTCCTCAGTGTTCCTCAGTGTTCTCCAGTGTTCCTCAGTGTTCCTCAGTGTTCCTCAGTGTTCCCCAGTGTTCCTCAGTGTTACCCATTGTTCCTCAGTGTTCCTCGGTGTTCCCCAGTGTTCCTCAGTGTTCCCCAGTGTTCCTCACCTGTTCCTCAGTGTTCCTCAGTGTTCCCCAGTGTTCCTCAGTGTTCCCCAGTGTTCCTCAGTGTTCCTCAGTGTTACCCATTGTTCCTCACCTGTTCCTCAGTGTTCCTCACCTGTTACCAGTGTTCCCCAGTGTTCCCCAGTGTTCCTCAGTGTTATCCAGTGTTATGTCTCATCTCTACATCTCATCTCTATATCTCTATTTCTGCAGTCTTTCTTTAGTTCAAATCTCCCTCTTGATCATTCTCTCTCCTCCACCATCATGCGTCCCCTAATGCTGATTGGCTACACGTTTGTTGTTGTGTCGGACCGACTAACATCCAAACAGCATATTTCAAAAACTATTGATCCCACCTTTAAACGCATTAAAGTCAGTCATATTTTTTTTGAAACATGTTATGTGTCACGTCTGTATTTACGTGGCATGTGCCACTGAATGTTTTGTAATACCAGTGCAAGTTTATGTTGTTTATCACGCAAAGTTGCAAACTGCCCATTCTAGGAAAGACATAAAGAAAAGGAAAGAATAACGCATTAGCAATCTCGTCCGTTACAGTAAACCTTTATTTTTACATGATGCTGTATGGACGCACGCCAGTAGGTGTGCAGCATCATGTAAAAATAAAGGTTTACAGTAACGGATGTGGAACAGAAAACATGTTTAAAAAAATATTACTGAGACGTAATTAATCATCTTTTTTACTCTGAATATAGTCATAAATGCATCACTAATACTCAAGTGTTAGCTAGTCACTATGGGGGAACTACTAGTGATCTGGACCATTATTTGAAAGTGAAAAATATGTTGTTGTTTTTTTACTTTAAAATAATGGTCCAGATCACTAGTAGTCCTTGAAGAGTGATTAGGTACTTGAGTAATTAGTGATGCATTACCACATTGAGAGTAAAAAAGACAATTGCTCACATCTCAGACACGTTAATGTTGTGATTAGTGATTAATTAGTAATTCTTTATAATTTGTCATAGTTACCTATTAGTTCTTAGTGATGCCAATCTCATTCAGTAATTATTGATTAACCTAATAAGGAACTATCTTAGTCCTAAATTTGATATTACTTACTGATTAGTCCAGCTTGTTTCTATATTAGTTAATAGTAGTAGTTGAAGTTTTAATGTAGTGATACTCATAAGTCCTGCATTACTTCCTGCATAGTTACCTATTAGTGACGTACCATTATTCTAAAGTGTTACCCAAAACACTTTTGTTGGTATTGAGGTGGGATACGGGTAAAGTTAGGGACAGGTGTGGTGGTATGGCAAAGTGTAACAATGAGGGTTATGCTAAAAAAATTCATGAAAGTGGTGTGTTTAAAGGTGATAATAATTAAGTGACCATTATGTAATAGTCTGAAGTGACCTACCAAAGGGTTAGTTAATTTAAAGTTTCTTTATTTGTTGTCTGTAATGTTAGTGGTTCTGTCTGTTGTTAAAATGTTAAAAATTCATACTGCAAGTTAACTTAAATTTTAAAGAATTGAATTATGCAATATTGATACTTGTTTGATTCTAATTTTGTAATATTAAACTAAGATCTTGTTTTTTGTTTTCTAAATTATTTGTTTGTTTGGACATATAAAACTTTATTCATTATTCAGTCATTAAATTTACTTTTGCAAAACAAAATTAGATTCATAATTTTTTGATTACCAAATTGTTTTATTGTCAGTGTAAGCATTGTGTTTTTTGTTTGTTTGTAAAATCAGTCTTAAGTTCAACTGATTGCATATAATGTAAAGGTAATTTTTTTTGCAAATATGCATTTGTGCTTTAAACATTACATTTAATTAAGAATTAAGTGTACTGTTAATTTACATTAAAGTATGTTTTAGTCCACATTAATTGCTTGTAAATACATTGAGAAGTGCACTTTAATTTAATTCAAGACACTAGAAGCAATTATGAAAGTAAATATAAAGTTGTATTAAAGTCCCACTTAAGTTGTTCCAAAAAATCACTCTTAATGGCAACTTATTGCATTTTATTTCAAATTTATATGTGATACATTTGAAATCAATTACATTTAATATGTATTAAGTGTCGAAAACATTGCATTTAATTCACACTTTAATGTCAGCTAAAAAATACACTTAAGTATATTTTAGTTCACATTATTTGCTTGTCAGTACATTGACTAGTGCGCTTTAATTACATTAAGACACTAGAAGCGATTATGAACGTACATATAAAGTTGTATTAAAGTCCCACTTAAGTTGTTCCAAAAAATCACTTTTAATGGCAACTTATTGTATTTTATTTCAAATTTATATGTGATACATTTGAAATCAATTACATTTAATGTGTATTAAGTGCGTAGAAAACATTGCATTTAATTCACACTTAAGTGTATACCTTTTAAGTATATTATTTGTGTAATAAGTACACTTTATAAAAGTACTGTTACGGTGTGTAGTGCAGCAGGGAAGAGAAGATCCAGGGCTTCCACAAAGATGGGTTTTTATTTACAAAGGAATACAGAACACGACACACATAGGCATAACACATAAGAACGGACAAGGAGTGCAGGGAAGTGAGATCAATATAAAGGGAGTGCTGATGATGATGACCAGGTGCAGGGAATCCAGGGAGAGTGGGAGAGATGAGGAGTGAGTGATTTCAGGTGAGAGACAGGGAGGATCATGGGAAATGGAGTCCAGGACAGGCGTGGATTGTAACATTACTTCCCCCTCCCGGTAGGCGCGTCCTCGCGCCTTAGATGAAACACCGGGGAGGGGGGGTGGGCGCCCTGGAGACCTACACGCAGGTGCGGGGGAGGTGCAGACAGGTACAGAGGTCTCCAGGGCGGGACTAGGACATCGGGCGGCCACGGCGGGTCAGGAGCCTCGGGAGTCCACGGCGGATCAGGAGCCGTAGGATGCCACGGCGGATCAGGAGCCTCGGGATGCCATGGCGGATCAGGAGCCCCACCCACATGTGCTCCACCCACATGTTCCCCACCCCCGGGTATATAGCCCCCCCCCAAAACTTTCTTGGGGGAATTCAGGGGTAGTATGGAGGGCACGCGGAGCGGGATCCAGGAGACTCGGAGCGGGATCCAGGAGACTCGGAGCGGGATCCAGGAGACTCGGAGCGGGATCCAGGAGACTCGGAGCGGGATCCAGGAGACTCGGAGCGGGATCCAGGAGACTCGGAGCGGGATCCAGGAGACTCGGAGCGGGATCCAGGAGACTCGGAGCGGGATCCAGGAGACTCGGAGCGGGATCCAGGAGACTCGGAGCGGGATCCAGGAGACTCGGAGCGGGATCCAGGAGACTCGGAGCGGGATCCAGGAGACTCGGAGCGGGATCCAGGAGACTCGGAGCGGGATCCAGGAGACTCGGAGCGGGATCCAGGAGACTCGGAGCGGGATCCAGGAGACTCGGAGCGGGATCCAGGAGACTCGGAGCGGGAACAGGGAAGCCTGGAGCGGGAACCGGGAAGCCTGGAGCGGGAACCGGGAAGCCTGGAGCGGGAACCGGGAAGCCTGGAGCGGAATCCGGGGAGACTCGGAGCGGGAACAGGGAAGCCTGGAGCGGAATCCAGGAGACTCGGAGCGGAATCCAGGAGACTCGGAGCGGGAACAGGGAAGCCTGGAGCGGGAACTTGGAAGCCTGGAGCGGAATCCAGGAGACTCGGAGCGGGAACTTGGAAGCCTGGAGCGGAATCCAGGAGACTCGGAGCGGCAACTGGGAAGCCTGGAGCGGAATCCAGGAGACTCGGAGCGGGAACTGGGAAGCCTGGAGCGGAATCCAGGAGACTCGGAGCGGGAACTGGGAAGCCTGGAGCGGAATCCAGGAGACTCGGAGCGGGAACTGGGAAGCCTGGAGCGGAATCCAGGAGACTCGGAGCGGGAACGGGAAAGCCTGGAGCGGAATCCAGGAGACTCGGAGCGGGAACGGGAAAGCCTGGAGCGGAATCCAGGAGACTCGGAGCGGGAACGGGAAAGCCTGGAGCGGAATCCAGGAGACTCGGAGTGGGAACGGGAAAGCCTGGAGCGGAATCCAGGAGGCTCGGAGTGGGAACTGAGGCGGCAGGATCGCTCCAAAAGTCGATCAACCAGAGGTCCTGTGGCTCTGGCGTGGCGGCGGCCATCCTAGCCGGAGACGAGGGCTCTGGCGTGGCTGCGGCCATCCTAGCCGGAGACGAGGGCTTGGCGTTGGCCCTCCTTCTCTGCTATTTGGTTTTGTGGACAGGCAGGACAACACGGGAAGGCCCACTGGAGGGATATGTGGAGGGAACTGGCTGTGGGTGAACTGACCAGGCCGCGTGCTTCTCTGAGGGGACCGGACGAGGAAGACACTCATTCTCTTGAACCTCTTCAATTTCGAAATTGGAACAATTTAAACCGAGAATCAGATTCATCGACTCGACTAGGGAAAAGGAACAGGCAGGTTCAATATATCGAATAGTGTCCTCGTCCAGGCCCATCAGAAAACACGCGTTAAGTGGTGCATCTGGCCAGTTCACCAAAGACAGCTCAGCGAATTCCTCCACGTACCTCTCCAGCGGGCGACCGCCCTGCCTGAGACCCCACAGGCGATCCACCGCTGACGTGTCTTTAAGGGGGGACACGGGAGAGATTGGGGTCAGGAAGATTCCCATCTTCACAGCAGTCCTGGCAGTTTTTGGTCCGTTCTTCTGTTACGGTGTGTAGTGCAGCAGGGAAGAGAAGATCCAGGGCTTCCACAAAGATGGGTTTTTATTTACAAAGGAATACAGAACACGACACACATAGGCATAACACATAAGAACGGACAAGGAGTGCAGGGAAGTGAGATCAATATAAAGGGAGTGCTGATGATGATGACCAGGTGCAGGGAATCCAGGGAGAGTGGGAGAGATGAGGAGTGAGTGATTTCAGGTGAGAGACAGGGAGGATCATGGGAAATGGAGTCCAGGACAGGCGTGGATTGTAACAAGTACACTAAAATGCACTTTTTTTCACAAGGGTGAGCATGCACTCTAAAGATCTTGGTGTGACCGCACGTGCAGTAGCAGCGTTTAGTGTTAGCGCACACACATTGTTGCGCTGTAGTGAAAGTCCATTCCCGTTCTTCTAGTTATCATCATAGAGATTGTATTGTGTTATATTTCACCTTCATTAACAAGTGTTTCACCAAAGCTTTATGAGTATCGTGTTGTGTTTATATCTTTATTTATATTTGTATTTTGTATTCTTTATTTACAGAACCACACATCTATGCACATTTAATAAAGACTTTATTTGGATTATAACCTGAGTGAGACATCATTGTTCTGACCGGACAAACTGTATTCTTCAACCAAACCCGAACTAACAATTAGAGTGAAGACTCACAAGATTTTACATTCAGCAAACAACATCCTTTCCATCTATTGTTCATTTCCTGAGTCAGTTCGTCAACATTACAAACAGCCACTTGGACATTTGTTTGCAGGCTGATGTGGCTTCATTGCACTTGCACATTGCAAGTACTGTTTCACTTACTACTCCACCATGAAAGTCTAAACTGTTTGGTGTTTCCCTGGCAACTGAATGGCTGTGTATGTTATGTGCTTGCTGACTGTATGCTGATTTGTTGCTCACTGTTTGTTGAGGATTAAACTTAATACGCATGGCTCATGTCAAGTCTCTGGTTCCCCAATTTCTTTAAGCAGCATCACATCAATGTTCTGAAAGCAGGTGTTACGGTACGTCATGAAGCTCAGTGCAAACAGTCCATGACTGTGTGTGGTCCTCAAGGTCCACTGTCCTGATCAATCCCTGTGAACTTAGCACTGCAAACATGTGTTGTGACAGAGAAAAAGATCAATATTCAGCAGAAAATGAGCAAAACATTAACAGCAAAACAACCTCTGTCACAGAGGAGATACAGGATTAGATTAGATTCAACTTTATTGTCATTACACAAGTACAGGTACGAGGCAACGAAATGCAGTTTGGGTCTAACCAGAAGTGCAATAGCAGCAAGTGCAGGACATGAATATGTACTGAATAAATATAAAGATGGCTATTACTATAAATAGAATTTACAGATAGATATGTATAGAATATAATATACAGATGGATGTTGCTATAAACAGTTTGCAGATAGATATATACTGAACAGAATTTACAGATAGATATGTACTGAATATATATATACAGATGGCTATTATTGTAAACAGAATTTACAGATAGATAGATATATACTGAATGTAATATACGGATGGATATTACTATAAACAGAATTTACAGGGTAGATATGTACTGAATATATATACAGATGGATATTACTATAAACAGAATTTACAGGGTAGATATGTACTGAATATATATACAGATGGCTATTACTATAAGCAGAATTTACAGATAGATGTATATAATGATATGTTAGCTAAGATAGGCAGTATAGCAATGAACGATATAGTGCAAATGAGCATATTCTAGTTAGGTAGTAGTGCAAGATGCATATATGAACAGGTGTTACTGTAGTAACAGTCGATAGTGCAAATGAGCATATTCCAGTTAGGTAAGTAGTGCAAGATGCATATATGTACAGGGTTACTGTAATAAACAGTCGATAGTGCAAATGAGCATCCAGTAGTGCAAATAACAAGTGAAGGCAGATGTGAGGGGGAGAGGAGGGTTATCAGTATATAGGGGGAGTGGGATCAACGAGGGTTAGAGTTCAATATGGAGACAGTTCTGGGAAAAAAACTGTTCTTAAGTCTGCTGGTCCTGGTCCGGAGGCACCTGAAACGCCTACCAGAGGGCAGGAGAGAAAACAGTTTGTGGGCTGGGTGAGAGGAGTCCTTAAGGATGCTGCGAGCTCGATGCAGACAGCGTTTCCTCTGGATGTGGTCGATGGCAGGTAGTGGAGTCCCTGTGATGCGCTGGGCGGTTTTCACCACCCGCTGTAGTGCCTTGCGCTCTGCAGCAGAGCAGCTCCCATACCATACTGTAACACAGTTGGTCAGGATGCTTTCTATTGCGCAGTGATAGAAGTTCACCAGTATAGCCGAGGATAGCTGATTCTTCCTCAGTGTCCTCAGGAAGAAAAGACGCTGGTGAGCCTTCTTGACCAGGCTGGAGGTATTGGTTGTCCAGGACATGTCCGCCGAGATGTGGATCCCCAGGAACTTGAAACTGGAGACACGCTCAACAGCCGTACCATTGATGTGGATGGTGTCGTGTGTGCCTCTTGCCTCTTTCCTGAAGTCCACGATGAGTTCTTTTGTTTTGGTGGTGTTGAGGAGCAGATTATTTTCAGTGCACCATGTGGCCAGGTGCTGGATCTCCTCCCTATAGGCGGTCTCATCGTTGTTGCTGATGAGTCCAATCACCGTAGTGTCGTCCGCAAACTTGATGATGGAATTAGATCCATACACAGGCTTGCAATCGGAGGTGAAGAGGGAGTAGAGAAATGGGCTTAGCACACAGCCCTGTGGTACGCCAGTATTGAGTGTGGTGGAGGTGGAGTAGGTGGAGCCTGATCGAACATTCTGGGGTCTGTTGGTCAGGAAGTCCAATATCCAGTTGCACATTGAGGTGTTGATGCCCAGGTCTCCAAGTTTGGCTATTAACTTGGTTGGGATGACAGTGTTGAATGCTGAGCTGAAGTCAACAAACAGCATACGTGCATACGTGTTCTTATTGTCCAGATGTGTAAGCACAGAGTGCAGTGCCAAGGAGACTGCATCCTCTGTGCTCCTATTGCTACGGTAGGCAAACTGGTGTGAGTCCAATGTGGATGGTAGAGAGTCTTTTAGATGTGCCAAGACCAACCGCTCAAAGCACTTCATAACGATGGGTGTGAGTGCTACAGGGCGGTAGTCGTTAAGGCATCTCGGGCTAGAGTGTTTTGGTACTGGCACAATGGACGTGCATTTAAAGCATGTTGGTATGGTTTCTTGGGCAAGAGACAAGTTGAAAATGTCTGTAAAAACCCCAGCGAGCTGTTCTGCACATGCCCTGAGTACTCGTCCAGGGATGTTGTCTGGTCCAGCAGCCTTGTGCGGGCTGATTCGACCCAGTGCATTGCAGACGTCTGTGGAGGAGAGTGTGATTGGCGGGTGGTCAGCAGAGGGTTTGGCCTTGGTGGCAGTTTCTCTGTTGTCTCTTTCAAAGCGAGCATAAAAGTAATTTAGCTCGTTCAGGAAGTTGATGTCAGTGGCTGCGGGGGTGGAGTGGGTGGGTTTGTAG
This sequence comes from Rhinogobio ventralis, assembly GCA_039654625.1. Taxonomy (NCBI): domain Eukaryota; kingdom Metazoa; phylum Chordata; class Actinopteri; order Cypriniformes; family Gobionidae; genus Rhinogobio; species Rhinogobio ventralis. The sequence goes on from CM077216.1 coordinate 31,386,336, forward strand.
TCACTGATGGCCTGAATGCCCTGCCACATGCGTCGAGGGTCAAAGTTGGAAAAGTGTCCCTCTATCTTTAGCTTGTAGCAGTGCTTGGCCTCTTTGATGCCCCTCTTCAGGTTTGCTCTGGATGTGCTGTAGGCTTGTGCATCTCCTGATCTGAAGGCAGCATTGCGTGTCTTCAACAGGAGTCGTACTTCCCTGTTCATCCATGGCTTCTGATTAGGGTATGTGGTGATCTGCTTCTGGGTTGTAACACTGTCAGTGGTGGTGTTGATATAATCCAGTACAGAGGAGGTGTAGCAGTCAATGTCTGTGTGAGAGCCACTGGTGGCTTGGGAAGCAAACATACTCCAGTCTGTGTGTAGAAACCTTTCCTGGAGTATGAGATCTGCCCCCTCAGGCCACACCTTGATGGTCTTCACTGATGGCTTCACACGGTTGATGAGGGGTGCATATTTGGGGGTGAGGAACAAAGAAAGGTGATCTGACTGTCCCAGGTGGGGGAGGGGTGTCGCAACGTAAGCTCCAGCCATGTTTGTGTAAACATGGTCTAAAGTTTTGTTTCCTCTGGTGTGACAGGAAACATGCTGGTGAAATTTCGGTAGCACTGACTTTAAGTTTGAATGATTAAAATCACCAGCAACAATAAACGCAGCTTCTGGGTGAACAGTCTGTTGTTTACTGATGGCTGTGCGAAGTTCTTTCATAGCAAGCTTAGCATCAGCATCCGGGGGAATATAGGCTGCAGTTATAATGGTGGAGATGAACTCCCGCGGTAGATAAAACGGTCTACATTTAACCATGAGAAACTCAAGGTTAGCTGAACAATGTCTCCCAACAATAGCAGAGTTTGTGCACCAAGCTTTGTTAATGTAAATGCACAATCCACCACCTCTGGTCTTACCGGAGCCATCTAATGTTCTATCTGCCCGGAGTGTGTGGCGTCCCGCTAGCTCAATAGCGTTGTCCGGTATTCCGCTGTTTAACCATGTTTCCGTGAATATTAAGACGTTACAGTTCAAAAGTCTCTTGCTGTGTGTGATACTGAGTCGAATCTCCTCCATTTTGTTCACCAGCGACCGTACATTGGCAAGGAAAATGCTGGGTAAAGAGAGCCGGTGTGGTGTTAGCTTTAGCTTAGCTCTTAGTCCTCCGCGCTTCCCCCGCCTTTGTTTACGATCTCGACGCCGCCTGCGAGCACTTCCGCCTGGACGGGTAGAGTGCATAGCATCGGGTGTTCTGGTGATCTCAGGAAGGAGTCGAAGGTTGTCCATAAAACTGTCGGAAATTCGCAAACCAATATCCAAAAGCTCACATCGGGTGTACGATGTAAAGGCACAACTGTTCTGCATGAACAGACCCGAAATGAGCAAGAAATATACCGCAACATTGCAGAATCTGGAGAGAGCCCGAGCCTCGCGATGTACTCGCGCCGCCATCATGGCACGAGTACATGTACGATGAACCATACACGGGGATAATGTACGGATTATCATATAGGACATGAAATATCTCTTGGCAAAAGCTGAAGTACAAGCAGGTGAAATGTTTGAAAATGTCTTTTAGCACAGCAAAGCACCAGTTTCACTAAAATTATATATTAAAGTTTATATAGCCTACTTTTACATTTTGGCTGCTGTTCTAAAATGTTTTCTCCATTGCCTCACAAAAGCGTTGGATGCTTGAGTCTGAGTGCAGGAGCTGTAGTTTACCACAGAAACGCAAGTGGTTTACTGTTGATTGCTCTTGTGACTCTGAATGCACTTTGTCAAGTCAAGTCAACTTTATTTATATAGCGCTTTTTACAATGCAGATTGTTTCAAAGCAGCTTCACAGTGATAAACAGGAAAATAATTAACAGAATTTGATTCGGCTGTACAGCCGCTCTGGAGAAAACAGTGATGTCATCAGCTCATTTAAATTATCATATATATACTATATATATAATTTCTCCAGAGCGGCTGTACAGCCGAATCAAATTCTGTTCATTATTTTCCTGTTTATCACTGTGAAGCTGCTTTGAAACAATCTGCATTGTAAAAAGCAGATTCAAGTAATGTAGTTGATATAGTTAATTTAGTTTAGTAATTAAATTTATTTGGATATTTATTTGAAAATTTAGTGTCCCCAACTGAGCAAGCCAAAGGCGACAGTGGCAAGGAACCAAAACTCCATCAGGTGTCCTAATGGAGAAAAATAAACCTTGGGAGAAACCAGGCTCAGTCGGGGTGCCAGTTCTCCTCTGGCCAATTAACAAACAGTGTATGATTATTATTTTGGCAGCCTTACAGGTCAGAAGTAATATTAGATCGGAATATTCGAAAGATCGAAGGCATCACGCCGGAGACGGGTTTATTGAGGATGGTGTGTTGATTAAACAATTATTAAATAGGAATATTCGACATATCGGAGTCATCATGCCGGAGATGGATCCATTGAGGATGCCATGTCGATGTAGCAATTTCAGAGGGTAGACTAATTGACACGGTCTCTGCAAACACTTCAGGGATGCATTGGTAATGTCTGGGCGCTGGTCCACCATCTGATCTGGATACGGCCCGGATCCGGCTGACTGCAGTAAACCTTGGGATAAACAGAGAGACTAACATTAGCGTAGATGCCATTCTTCTTATGATGTAACGAGTACATCAGGTGTTATGGGAAGTGTTCCCGGTTCCGGCTGATCTAGTTAATGCAGCCTAACAATTTGAATAAAATATAAATTAAAAATGTTTTATGTGTATGCCATAGTAAAGAGATGTGTTTTTAGTCTAGATTTAAACTGACAGAGTGTGTCTGCTTCCCGAACAATGCTAGGAAGGCTGTTCCAGAGTTTAGGTGCTAAATAGGAAAAGGATCGACCACCTGCAGTTGATTTTGATATTCTAGGTATTATCAACTGGCCAGAGTTTTGAGACCGCAATAGACGTGATGGAGTATAATGCGTTAAGAGCTGGCTCAAGTACTGGGGAGCTAAACCATTTAGTGATTTGTAAGTAATTAGCAATATTTTAAAATGTATGCGATGTTTAATAGGGAGCCAGTGCAGTGTTGACAGAACCGGGCTAATATGGTCATACTTCCTGGTTCTAGTAAGAACTCGAGCTGCTGCGTTTTGGACCAGCTGCAGTTTATTTAATAAGCGAGCAGGGCAACCACCCAGTAGAGCGTTACAATAATCTAGCCTTGAGGTCATGAACGCATGAACTAACTGTTCAGCATTTTGCATTGAAAGCATATGCCGTAATTTAGATATATTTTTAAGATGGTAGAATGCAGTTTTACAGATGCTTGAAACGTGGCTTTCAAATGAGAGATTGGTATCAAAGAGCACACCCAGGTTCCTAACTGACGACGAGGACTTGACAGAGCAGCCATCAAGTGTTAGACAGTATTCTAGGTTACTACTTGTGGAGTTTTTTTGTCCAATAATTAAAAATTCTGTTTTTTCTGAATTAAGTTGCAGGAAATTACTAGTCATCCAATTTTTTATATCAGCTATGCATTCCGTTAATCTTGTGAATTGGTAAGTTTCGTCAGGGCGTGAAGAAATATAGAGCTGAGTATCGTCAGCATAACAATGAAAACTAACGCCATGCTTCCTAATGATATCTCCCAGTGGTAGCTTGTACAGGGTGAAAAGCAAAAGTCTTAGCACTGAGCCCTGCGGTACTCCATACTGAACTTTTGAACCTGAACTTTTTGGTCTGCTCCTGATCGATTGCTCCTGTCTGCCTCCTGTCTGCCGGTTGCAGTGTTTGCAGCTCTGTACAGCTTTGCTTTTGAATCTCTATTTGATATCTTTCATTGTATTTTATACTGCTAAATATAACTTACTCATCACCATGTATTGTTTAATATTGCCTATCACGTTAAAATTGACATAGTTAGCTTTTAATCTAAAACACTATCACAACGTGTTAGCATTTCACAACGCGTTAGCATTTCACTAGCCTATTAGCCTGCCATACGTGCATCCGGGTTTCCTGTTTTTGTCTCTTGTGCCTTTACTAGTCCATCAAACAACTGTGGTAAATTGGATTAATCAACAAATATGGTAAGCCATGTCTTATTCTCCTTTTATTGTCACCTGCACTACATGTTTCATGTTTAGTATATCTGTCTCCGTTGGTGAACAGGGCTTCACATGTGATAAATGTAAGGAGATAGTCAGGCTGACGGAGAAGATTTCAGAATTAGAGACACGCATCCAGACTTTATTTGAGAGTAGTGAGAATGAAACCGCTTTAGACACTGCTTTGGATGCGACTAGCTCAGTGAAATCTGTACATTGTTCGGTTCCGGCTGTAGAGCCCGTGCAGCAGGGCAACTGGGTGACGGTGAGACGGCATAGTCGCGGATCAAAAAAACACTCTTCCGTTCCGATTAGAACATCAAACAGGTTCTCCCCACTCAGTGATGCACCCACTGAGAATCCTGTTGAAAGTGCCCTAGTTATTGGCAATTCTATTACACGGAACGTGAAAATAGAGACACCAGCCACCATAGTCACATGTTTACCGGGAGCCAGAGCGCCTGACATCAAAGCAAATTTAAAAGTGCTGGCTAATGCTAATCGTAAATTCTCTAAGATTATTATTCATGTCGGCACAAATGATGTTCGACTTCGCCAGTCGGAGATCACCAAAATTAACATTAAAGAGGTGTGTGAACTCGCAAGTACGATGGCTAATCGTATTTTTTGCTCTGGTCCCCTCCCCGTTAAAAGGAGTGATGAGATACTTAGCAGACTATCATCACTCAATGGCTGGTTGTCTAAGTGGCATCCGCAAAATAACATAGGGTTCATAGACAATTGGAAAAGCTTTTGGGGCAGACCTGACCTGTTGAAAAGAGATGGTATCCATCCCTCCTGGGGTGGTGCCGCTCTTTTCTCTAGTAATTTGGCACATAGTCTTAAAGCTAAACCTTGACTAACTAGGGCCCAGGTCAGGAAGCAGACGGACTGGCTTATCCGACTGTCTGCTAGCTGTCTCGCGTCACAGAAGTCAGATAAATCCCAGCACATAGAGACTCTTTCACCTAGATATTATCACATAGAGACTGTGTCTGTTCCACAAATTGGTAAATACAAAAAAACACCAAAACTATTCAACAGTAAAAATTTAATCGATGTCCAACAAATAAACAACAGATATAATACAGATGAACAAATGATAAAGCTCGGGCTGCTGAATATTCGATCCCTTTCCTCAAAAACGCTTATTGTTAATGATATGATTACAGATAATAATCTAGATGTGCTGTGTTTGACAGAAACCTGGCTAAAACCTGACGACTACATTACTTTAAATGAGTCCACCCCACAAGATTATTGTTATAAACACGAGCCGCGTCTGAAAGGTAAAAGGGGAGGTGTTGCTGTAATTTATAATAATATTTTCAGTATTACTCGGAAGTCTAGCTTTTGAAGTTTTGGTGCTTTACGTAACGTTATGTAGTGAAATTGCTAAATCCTGTTTTACATTTGTGTTGGCTACTGTATATAGGCCACCAGGGCACAATACACACTTTACCAGAGAATTTGCTGATTTTCTATCAGAGTTAGTACTGGCTACAGATAAAGTCCTAATTTGGTGATTTTAATATCCATGTAGACAATGAAAAATACCCATTGGGATTGGCATTTAGAGACATTCTAAACTCTATTGGAGTTAGGCAACACGTATCAAGACCCACTCATTGCCGTAATCATACTCTAGACCTAATATTGTCACATGGAATAAATGTTGATACCGTTGAAATTCTGCAGCAGAGCGATGACATCTCAGATCATTACCTAGTATCATGTATACTTAATTTAGCAAAGGCTGCAAAGCCGTGCCCTCGCTTCAAATATATCACTGCTGAGACTAAAGATTTCTTTATAAATAAACTTCCTCACCAGTTTCATCTCCTCAGCATCCCAGATAGCCCAGAGGAACTTGATGTTGCAACAGAAACTATTGACTCTCTCTTTTCCAGCACTTTAGACACAGTTGCTCCTCTGCGCTTAAAGAAGATTAAAGACAATAGTCTAACGCCATGGTACAACGAGCACACCCGGGCCCTTAAAACAGCAGCCAGAAAAATGGAGCGCAGCTGGAAGAAAACAAAACTGGAAGTTTTTCGCATTTCGTGGAAAGAGAGCATGATTTCATACAGAAAGGCCGTAAAAACTGCTAGATCTGCTTATTTCTCGACTCTCTTAGAAGAAAACAAACACAACCCTAGGTATTTATTCGATACAGTGGCTAAATTAACCAAAAATAAAGCTTCAACTTCTGATGTCTGCCAACAGCACAGCAGTAATGACTTTATGAACTTCTTTACTTGTAAGATTGATAATATTAGGAAAAAAATTATAACCATGCAGCCGTCTACTACTGTATCACATCAGACAGAGCATTGTAGTGTCACTGAGGAAAAATTACATTCATTCACTGCTATAGGAGAAGAAGAATTGGCTAAACTTGTTAAATCATCTAAATCAACAACATGTATGCTCGACCCTATACCGACTAAACTACTAAAAGAGATGCTTCCAGAGGTCATAGATCCTCTTCTTAATATCATTAATTCATCCTTGACATTAGGATATGTACCGAAAACTTTTAAGTTGGCTATTATTAAACCACTTATTAAAAAAACGCAACTTGACCCTACAGAATTAGTCAATTACAGGCCAATCTCAAATCTACCCTTTCTGTCAAAAATACTAGAAAAAAGGCAGTGTCCTCACAATTATGCTCCTTTTTAGAAAGAAATGGTATCTGTGAGGATTTCCAGTCAGGATTTAGACCGTATCATAGTACTGAGACTGCTCTCATTAGAGTTACAAATGATTTACTCTTATCATCCGATCGTGGTTGTATCTCTCTGTTAGTGTTACTCGATCTTAGCGCTGCATTCGATACAATCGACCACAACATTCTTTTGAATAGACTCGAAAATTATGTTGGCATTAGTGGAATTGCATTGGCATGGTTTAAATCATACTTATCTGACCGTTATCAGTTTGTAGCAGTAAATGAAGAGATCTCACACCGATTACAAGTCCAGTATGGAGTACCGCAGGGCTCAGTGCTAGGACCGTTGCTCTTCACCCTGTACATGCTACCACTGGGAGATATCATTAGGAAGCATGGCGTCAGTTTTCATTGTTATGCTGACGATACTCAGCTCTATATTTCTTCACGCCCTGACGAAACTTACCAATTCACAAGATTAACGGAATGCATAGCTGATATAAAAAATTGGATGACTAGTAATTTCCTGCAACTTAATTCAGGAAAAAAATTATTTTTAATTATTGGACAAAAAAACTCCACATATAGTAACCTAGAATACTGTCTAACACTTGATGGCTGCTCTGTCAAGTCCTCGTCGTCAGTTAGGAACCTGGGTGTGCTCTTTGATACCAATCTCTCATTTGAAAGCCACGTTTCTAGCATCTGTAAAACTGCATTCTACCATCTTAAAAATATATCTAAATTACGGCATATGCTTTCAAAACTCTGGCCAGTTGATAATACCTAGAATATCAAAATCAACTGCAGGCGGTTGATCCTTTTCCTACTTAGCACCTAAACTCTGGAACAGCCTTCCTAGCATTGTTCGGGAAGCAGACACACTCTGTCAGTTTAAATCTAGACTAAAAACGCATCTCTTTACTATGGCATACGCATAAAACGTTTTTAATTTATATTTTATTCAAATTGTTAGGCTGCATTAACTAGATCAGCCGGAACCGGGAACACTTCCCATAACACCTGATGTACTCGTTACATCATAAGAAGAATGGCATCTACGCTAATGTTAGTCTCTCTGTTTATCCCGAGGTTTACTGCAGTCAGCCGGATCCGGGCCGTATCCAGATCAGATGGTGGACCAGCGCCCAGACATTACCAACGCATCCCTGAAGTGTCTGCAGAGACCGTGTCAATTAGTCTACCCTCTGAAATTGCTCATCGACATGACATCCTCAGTCGATCCATCTCCGGCGTGATGACTCCGATCTTTCGAATATTCCGATTTAATATTACTTCTGACCTATAAGGCTGCCAAAATAATAATCATACACTGTTTGTTAATTGGCCAGAGGAGAACTGGCACCCCGACTGAGCCTGGTTTCTCCCAAGGTTTATTTTTCTCCATTAGGACACCTGATGGAGTTTTGGTTCCTTGCCACTGTCGCCTCTGGCTTGCTCAGTTGGGGACATTAATTTTTACCACGATCGGATGATAAGAGTAAATCATTTGTAACTCTAATGAGAGCAGTCTCAGTACTATGATACGGTCTAAATCCTGACTGGAAATCCTCACAGATACCATTTCTTTCTAAAAAGGAGCATAACTGTGAGGACACTGCCTTTTCTAGTATTTTTGACAGAAAGGATTTGAGATTGGCCTGTAATTGACTAATTCTGTAGGATCAAGTTGTGTTTTTTTAATAAGTGGTTTAATAATAGCCAGCTTAAAAGTTTTTGGTACATATCCTAAAGTCAAGGATGAATTAATGATATTAAGAAGAGGATCTATGACCTCTTAAGTAGTTTAGTCGGTATAGGGTCGAGCATACATGTTGTTGATTTAGATGATTTAACGAGTTTAGCCAATTCTTCTTCTCCTATAGCAGTGAATGAATGTAATTTTTCCTCAGTGACATTACAATGCTCTGTCTGATGTGATACAGTAGTAGACGGCTGCATGGTTATAATTTTTTCTTACAAGTAAAGAAGTTCATAAAGTCATTACTGCTGTGCTGTTGGCAGACATCAGAAGTTGAAGCTTTATTTTTGGTTAATTTAGCCACTGTATCAAATAAATACCTAGGGTTGTGTTTGTTTTCTTTTAAGAGAGTCGAGAAATAAGCAGATCTAGCAGTTTTTACGGCCTTTCTGTATGAAATCATGCTCTCTTTCCACGAAATGCGAAAAACTTCCAGTTTTGTTTTCTTCCAGCTGCGCTCCATTTTTCTGGCTGCTGTTTTAAGGGCCCGGGTGTGCTCGTTGTACCACGGTGTTGGACTATTTTCTTTAATCTTCTTTAAGCGCAGAGGAGTAACTGTGTCTAAAGTGCTGGAAAAGAGAGAGTCAATAGTTTCTGTTGCAACATCGGGTTCCTCTAGGCTATCTGGGATACTGAGGAGATGAAACTGATGAGGAAGTTTATTTACAAAGAAATCTTTAGCAGTGATAGTCCTGCCATATGGGGATGGCTTTGCAGCCTTTGCTAAATTAAGTATACATGATACTAGGTAATGATCTGAGATGTCATCGCTCTGCTGCAGAATTTCAACGGTATCAACATTTATTCCATGTGACAATATTAGGTCTAAAGTATGATTTCGGCGATGAGTGGGTCCTGATACGTGTTGCCTTACTCCAATAGAGTTTAGAATGTCTCTAAATGCCAATCCCAATGCGTCTTTTTCATTGTCTACATGGATATTAAAATCACCAACAATTAGGACTTTATCTGTAGCCAGTACTAACTCTGATAGAAAATCAGCAAATTCTCTGATAAAGTGTGTATTGTGCCCTGGTGGCCTGTAAACAGTAGCCAACACAAATGTTAAACGGGATTTATCAGTTTCACTACATAACGTTACATAAAGCACCAAAACTTCAAAATAATTATATTTGAAACTATACTTCTGAGTAATACTGAAGATATTATTATAAATTACAGCAACACCTCCCCCTTTACCTTTCAGACGCGGCTCGTGTTTATAACAATAATCTTGTGGGGTGGACTCATTTAAAGTAATGTAGTCGTCAGGTTTTAGCCAGGTTTCTGTCAAACAGCACATCTAGATTATTATCTGTAATCATATCATTAACAATAAGCGTTTTTGGGGAAAGGGATCGAATATTCAGCAGCCCAAGCTACACAAGATTATTGTTATAAACACGAGCCACGTCTGAAAGATAAAGGAGTTGTGGCTGTAATTTAGAGTACCGACGAATAGGAATCCCTACCAAAGTGCCATGGCCTCTGCCCCCATCCAGTGCACTGTGTGAGCCTCCTGCTCTCTTACCTGATGAGACGGGGCTCACACAGAGAAGTCCATCACTGCTGTTCCGCATGACCCGTTCAGTGACTATTGGATAACACTGGGAAAGCATGCCCTAGTGAAGGGAACGCTGCGGAGCCCACATTGTACCCCGAAGGAGTTATGTGAGTACAATGCTGAGCTGTAGCCCGCAATGGAGAGAGGGGGCTCAGTCCCACTGACGGGAAGGCTCTCCCAAGGTAAAGACACGGGCTTCCTGTAGGAGCGACCGTGGAGAAATATATGGGATCACCGGAGGGTCACTCATATAACCCCAGCCCAAAGCCGGTTCTCAAGGATTCAGCGACAAGGGGCCTGATGCCAGATGCATCGAGGGTGATGGAGGACACCGACGGTGATGGAGTTTGCTTCTGGAGAATGTAGACAAGAGCCAGGGCCTCTCAATGCTTCTACCCATTTGAGGTGAGAACACAGGAGGAAACCGGCTCTACACGTAGGCTATAGAATCTAGCGAACATGTTGGGTGTCGCCCAGCCCACAGCTCTACAGATGTCTGACAGCAAGGCGCCACGTGCCAGCGCCCAGGGGGATGCAACACTTCTAGTAGAGTGTGCTCGCACCCTGAGCGGACAGGGCACACCTTGTGCTTGGTAAGCCAAGGTGATGGCATCCACTATCCAGTGGGCCATCCTCTGATGCTGCAGCTGCCATATGCCCCAGGAGCCTCTGAAACTGTTTCAGTGGGACCGCCATCCTGCCTTGAAACGTGTTCAGGCAGTTCAGCATCGACTGGACGCGCTCCTCTGTGAGGCGCGCTGTCCGTTCGACCGAACTCCATACCAAGAAAAGAGATCCCCCGCACGGTGGTGAGTTTGTTCTTTTCCCAGTTGACCCGAAGACCCAACTGGCTGAGGTGTCTGAGCACCAGGTCCCTGTGTTCGCACAACTGATCCCTGGACTGTGCTAGAATGAGCCAGTCGTTGAGATAGTTGAGGATGCGAATGCCCTGTTCTCTCATGGGCACAAGGGCTCCCTCCGTGACTTTTGTGAAAGACACGGAGGGACAGGGACAGCCCGAAGGGCAGGACTTTGTACTGATATGCTCAACCTCGAACGCAAAGCGCAGAAACTGCCTGTGTCGAGGAAGAATCGAGACATGAAAGTACGCGTCTTTCAGATCCATCACTGCAAACCAATCTTGGGGACGGAAGCATTCGAAAATGCGTTTCTGTGTGAGCATCTTGAACGGTAGCTTGTGAAGGCTCCGATTCAGGACTCGCAGGTCCAAGATCGGACGTAACCCACCGGTTTTCTTGGGTACAATGAAGTACGGGCTGTAGAAGCCCATATCAAGTCTTCATATTGGCTGGAGGGCAGGACGTGGGCATCTGCGGAGTTCATTAAAGTGAAGCAGACGCCCTTGATCCTGGAGGGGGGCGCCAGGGGAACTGAATCGCATAGCCGAGCCTGATGGTCCAAATGAGTTAGCGAGACGGACTGGGGAGCGCTAGCCAGGCTCGCAGAGACCGTGCAAGCGGGACCAAAGGGACCACCGGTGTACCGGGCTCGGGCGGCTGTCTCGTGGAGGTGGCCCGCAGCGAGGTGTGAGTGTGCTGTGCAACACTTACCTGATTCCACCGGGGGATGGGCCGGTGCAGTCACCGTCTCCAGAAGAGCAGTCCTCCCCATCTCCGGGTCGTCCGTCTCAGGGCCGCTTGCCCTTGCTCTTGCCACCCCTCTTGGCAGAGGCCTGGACAGGTGGGGCGGTCTGCTTGCGCCCGGCTTCACGACGTCAAGGCCGCCGCTCTCGGCGACGAGCAGGCTGAGGCGCTGCCGGCGGTGGGGTGGAGACAGCAGCTGTCCACCATGGCAGGATGTTACTGATCGCCTCAGTCTGCTTCTGTGCGGCCGTGAACTACTGGGCGAAGTCCTGGACTGCGTCGCCGAAGAGGCCGCTCTGGGACACGGGGGAATTAAGGAACCTGATCTTGTCGGTTTCCCTCATGTCAGCCAGACACAGCCAGAGATGGCGTTCCTGGACCACCATAGTGGACATTGCACGACCCACTGCCCGCACCATAACCTTTGTCGCACGAAGCGTGAGGTCCGTTGCAGTTCTCAGTTCCTGGAGAACTGCGGGATCGTGACCACCCTCGTGTAAGGTCTTCAGTGCCTGGGCCTGATGGACCTGCAACAACGCCATAGCGTGTAAGGAGGAGGCAGCATCTCCACAAGCCTGGTAGGCCTTCCCGATCAGATCGGACGAGTACCTACAGGCCCGGGAGGGGAGACATGGGTTCCCCCTGGATGTGGCGTTAGGGCACAGTTGCATAGCAACGGCCCGTTCCACGGGAGGAACCTGCGTGTAACCCTTCTGCGCTCCTCCATCGAGGGTGGTGAGGGAGGAGGAGCCAGCCACTTTTGTGAGAGGAAAACAAATAAAATAGTTGACGTTTCTTTTAAACATGCTTTTTAAAAGACATGTGTTTTGGTAACAGGATTGAGAAAAATGCATCCATCTCCCACTTTGAAACCTCTTAAAAAATGAAATAAAGTTACCTGAGATTGACCAATATAAAATTTGAACAGTTAAATATGTATTTTATTAGATTCAGTGTAGTTATTAAAGTTAGTAAAAGTAGTTAGTAAAATAGTTTAATTTTTAAAAGTTACAACAGGCAAATGTCACCCATTTGGTGAAATGGCTCAATAATCTAAACGTGTTGTTACAAAGGCATGAATCACTGTTTGGAAGTTACGCTGGGATAAAAACAGTTTCACTTTAGAGAGTTGGTGAAGATGGAAAAAACATGATTTCACAACAGTACTGATTTGTTTATCAAATTTTAGGTTGTGATCAAACAGAACGCCTAGATTTCTAATGCATTGAGTTTCGTGTGGAGCAAGAGAACCACGGTCAACATCAAACGCACAGTTTTCCTTAGGCCCAAATAGAATTATTTCAGTTTTATTTTCGTTTAAATTTAGAAAATTACTTGAGAGCCAAAGCTTGAGTTCTTTTAAACAGGCCAACGGTTGTAAACCATTTTTATCATTGTGTTTTAAGGGAAAATAGATCTGGGTATCATCAGCGTATAAATGAAAGGATACTCCATATTTGTTAAAAATGGAAGCCAAAGGTAGCATATACAGGGTAAACAAAACCGGCCCAAGGATTGATCCCTGAGGGACTCCACAATCAAGAGGTATATTTGAGGACAACTGATGACCAATACGAACACTGAACAGAGCCGAACCACTGTAAAACTGCGCCACGAAGGCCCACGGATACCTAATTTCACTAATTTCACTCATTTTATCACTAATTTCATTTAATAGAAAACAATGCAAGATGTTTCAAAACCCCTTGTTTCTGAATTAATTACAGTAACACAGGGTACAGTTGCCACATTAGAACATACACTTACATTACCTAAATTACATAACACAAAACCCATAATGTTTCTAATGGTATCTATTCAGTGTGCTATCACAAGGTGTGAAGTATGACACAGCCATGTGTTGTGCTAGAACAGAGTTTGCTGGCAATACAGGGAGTGCAGAATTATTAGGCAAATGAGTATTTTGACCACATCATCCTCGTTATGCATGTTGTCTTACTCCAAGCTGTATAGGCTGGAAAGCCTACTACCAATTAAGCATATTAGGTGATGTGCATCTCTGTAATGAGAAGGGGTGTGGTCTAATGACATCAACACCCTATATCAGGTGTGCATAATTATTAGGCAACTTCCTTTCCTTTGGCAAAATGGGTCAAAAGAAGGACTTGACAGGCTCAGAAAAGTCAAAAATAGTGAGATATATTGCAGAGGGATGCAGCAGTCTTAAAATAGCCAAGCTTCTGAAGCGTGATCATCGAACAATCAAGCGTTTCATTCAAAATAGTCAACAGGGTCGCAAGAAGCGTGTGGAAAAACCAAGGCGCAAAATAACTGCCCGTGAACTGAGAAAAGTCAAGCGTGCAGCTGCCAAGATGCCACTTGCCACCAGTTTGGCCATATTTCAGAGCTGCAACATCACTGGAGTGCCCAAAAGCACAAGGTGTGCAATACTCAGAGACATGGCCAAGGTAAGAAAGGCAGAAAGTCGACCACCACTGAACAAGACACACAAGCTGAAACGTCAAGACTGGGCCAAGAAATATCTCAAGACTGATTTTTCTAAGGTTTTATGGACTGATGAAATGAGAGTGAGTCTTGATGGGCCAGATGGATGGGCCCGTGGCTGGATTGGTAAAGGGCAGAGAGCTCCAGTCCGACTCAGACGCCAGCAAGGTGGAGGTGGAGTACTGGTTTGGGCTGGTATCATCAAAGATGAGCTTGTGGGGCCTTTTCGGGTTGAGGATGGAGTCAAGCTCAACACCCAGTCCTACTGCCAGTTTCTGGAAGACACCTTCTTCAGGCAGTGGTACAGGAAGAAGTCTGCATCCTTCAAGAAAAACATGATTTTCATGCAGGACAATGCTCCATCACACGCGTCCAAGTACTCCACAGCGTGGCTGGCAAGAAAGGGTATAAAAGAAGAAAATCTAATGATATGGCCTCCTTGTTCACCTGATCTGAACCCCATTGAGAACCTGTGGTCCATCATCAAATGTGCGATTTACAAGGAGGGAAAACAGTACACCTCTCTGAACAGTGTCTGGGAGGCTGTGGTTGCTGCTGCACGCAATGTTGATGGTGAACAGATCAAAACACTGACAGAATCCATGGATGGCAGGCTTTTGAGTGTCCTTGCAAAGAAAGGTGGCTATATTGGTCACTGATTTGTTTTTGTTTGGTTTTTGAATGTCAGAAATGTATATTTGTGAATGTTGAGATGTTATATTGGTTTCACTGGTAAAAATAAATAATTTAAATGGGTATAAATTTGTTTTTTGTTAAGTTGCCTAATAATTATGCACAGTAATAGTCACCTGCACACACAGATATCCCCCTAAAATAGCTAAAACTAAAAACTACTTAAAATATTGATACAAAAATATTCAGCTTTGATATTAATGAGTTTTTTGTGTTCATTGAGAACATGGTTGTTGTTCAATAATAAAATTAATCCTCAAAAATACAACTTGCCTAATAATTCTGCACTCCCTGTACAGTAACTGTTCTCACTGTGCCATATGACTGAATCTATACTGCAGAGGTGGGGGACTCGAATCACATGACTTGACTCGAGTCAGACTTAAGTCACACATTTAGGACTTGAGACTTGCTTGACAAATATTAATAAAAGACTTGACTTTGACTTGATATTCATGACTTGAGACTTGACTCGGACTTAAATGACTCAAAATAACTTGTTTTTGTTTAATAAATATCTGTTTTTGAACATACCACAACCTAACTACGTGACGCAGCAGGCAAGCAGAGAGAGCTAACGTAAGAACACTGACAGTCGTGAGTGACTGGACATGGAGGGCGCTACGGCAAGTTTCCATGGTAATCAGTCATCAATCATGGATCACGGCAAGCCCATGCTCGCACCCGCGCTCAGTGTTGCCAGATTGGGCGGGTTCCTGGCCGCACTGTATCCATCATTTTCATACAAAGAGGTCGCGATGATGAGTTCAAAATTGCAACAACAAAAAAAACAACTCTTCACTACGAAAACGTCAAGCAATGTAAGTTGAAATGTGTATCCGAATTGTGTTGCACAAGGTTGGATAACTGCATATTTCTCTTGTTGAATAATTAACCAGTTTGGCTGAAGACGCCTACTGTGAGCATTTCGACAGCGTAGCGTTTTGTGTGTGTGTGTGTGTGTGTGTTATATGGAATATCCATGTTACTATTATCTCAGTTCACAGATTGTTTCTGTATTGTTTCTATATTAAAATGTCGACACAATGTAAAGTATTTGCTCTGGCTCTTGTTTTTAATCATTTTGCTCTGTTTTTATGCTTGTCGTCAATTGTTGACATTGTACAAGCAAAATGTGGCAGTTGTTCAGTGTTATATTTGTGATTGGATGGCTGGGTTAAAGTTACTAAACCATTTCTGAGCGTGTTCTGCATTGGAGCTGATTTTTGACAAATGTTGTAACAAAGTAATTTTTATAGTCTCCCAATGATTGAAATTATACAAATAATAAATGCTGAAATCCCGCCAACACTGCACAAATGTAAAACATTTTAGTAAAACATGATTAAAGTGAGTAATATTACATTTTGTCTATTTTTTTTTTCATTTCAGCAAACTTTATTTGGGGTCAAAAAGACCCAGATAGCTTAAATTAACCCTCTGGAGTCGGCAATCACGCCGGTGTGATCAACTCGCTTTTTTTCTTATCAGTGCCAAAGAGACTCAAATAACTCTGTCAATTTTTATCATTCAGGCAAGTGTTATACATCATTATAATCTGTTATGTTTCAATTTTCGAAAAAAACAGATTGTTGTGTTTTTTGCAAAATAAAGAAAACAAACATGATGCACGATCTGCAGCCTCTCTCTCAAAGACGTTAATTCAGAAAGTCTTCAGAAAAGGAACTAACTTAGTGAATACTTGTCTCACAAACATGACATATGTCTAAATGTGACGAAGTGGTACAGGTTTTGACACAAGGATAAGATAAGTATATATTTTTCTTGTTTTGTTGAAAGTAAAATCAAAATGAAGTGAGTTTTTGCTTAAAACATGCAAATTTATCTGCCAATGGGGAAGAAAAATAATCTTGTTTCTGACTGAAATCTTGTTTCTTGAGTCTGTCCCAAACAGAAATAAGATTATTTTTCTTACCCCATAGAACATTTTACTTATTTAGTAAATGAATATTTATTTAAGAATTTTTTGATATTTGGACTGGAAACAAGAAAAAATACTAAATAAGAAGAGCATTTTTTGCAGTGTAGTCAAATCTTTTGATAATTTAAAATATAATAGGCCTTTGTAATGTGCCTTTGTTGACTACATTCTAAATAAACTACAACAAAATATATTTCTTTTGTCCTGTTGCTTAGCCCTCAGTTACATACCTGAGGCTCATTCATTATGCAGCTCATTATGCGGGTTCTTTTGTTCTCTCAGGTGTGATTCACAGCATTATTCATGATCATTCACACCCCTTCGCATACGGCCTTTGTAAAGAAAAAGTGTCTTACAAAATGTAAATCAATATATTGTGTTGTGGGAATAAGTAGGCACAATGATTCTCACATCAGTTTGAAGCAAAAACTCTAGGCAACATCACCCATTAGTCAAAAGTCTTGTGGACACATATCTATTGTGTGTTTTGAGGCCTTAATTTTAAAACAAAAATTTTAGTTTTCTCAAAAACCATGCATACACATTACGCATGTACATACATGTTGCTCACATATTATGGTAGCCCAGTTTGTGCTGAATACAGTGTAATTACAGCCATTACTGTGTTTATAAGCAACTGAAAAAAGCACAAATGTCAGAGCATGTCAAAACTTCTAAAGGGCCCAAAAACAGCTCAGACTTCAGAGGGTTAATAGCATTTTAAGCCAATTAAGCAAAAAAATATATAATTAAAAATAAAACCATCAATTAGACACAGGTCAGAAAAAACTGGTATAACACTTGACATTCTGACCCCTCACGTTTGAAATGACGGCTACGCCCCTGCTTGGACATGTTAAGAGTTGATAAAAATCAATAATCCAAAGCACTTGAATATTATTGAAGAAATATAAAAAGCCTCCATTTCATCATGGCTTTAATATTTTAAAAACAGGTGACAAGTAGTGGACACATACGCATTGCGGCTAATGAGCCTTCGTCAGGGTGTGAGCAGCAAACACAAACCTGAGTTCTGTTAAGGTAATTAGTCATATGACAAGGTCACGCTGTACAAGACAAGCAGGAGAGAGAACGTTCAAATAATACTAACTAATTTCAGTGACATTTACATTTTAGGCTATTTAGTTTTAATTTTAATTTAAACTATTTTATTTTAATTTTTAGATTTGTATTGTATTAACAACTCAGCTGTATGTGGACACCTTTTGAGTAGAAATGCATATTGCAATTTTTGTTGCAAATAAAACTCCCATAGTCCATAACTACTGTAGTTTCAGCTTATTTTAATATATAATATTAATATTTTAATCATCAAGCATTTGTATGACTTGCCAGTGACTTGCTTGACCCAAGCTATGGCTTGACTTGACTTGACTTGACTTGCTTGATTCTCACAAAAATTGACTTGGACTTGCTTGAGACTTGAAGGTTAAGACTTGAGGCTTGCTTGTGACTTGCACATGTGTGACTTACTCCCACCTCTGCTATACTGTACTTGATCTTCACACCGTTTTTAATTTCTGTGGTGTACTTTTCACAAGCAACTGGCACTAAAATCACAACAGATCATCAAACATTTCAGCATATTTTCAGCTGTGTTAGAACAATACACAAAATCACAAAGTATCCTTTTCACTACACAAAATAAGAGTTTCATCTATATAAATATAAATGTTCCATTTACAGCAACTGCCTTTCACAAAGCTAATTCAACTTGTTTTAATTAACATATTTAATCAATTCTACTCCGCACCTCACACAAAATGATTGTATACTGCCAGAAAGCATTTCAAGGTCAAAGGGCATTGACTCAGGCCACTGGCCACCTCCCCCTCCAATCTTTCTCAACATTTCCCCACAACCCATGTTTTCATGAGTCATTCCCTCAGTAGTAGGACTATAAATATCACTACAGCTTTCTGATCAGCTTCAGACTCACCATATCAAGAACAGAGACTCCAGGTAAGATGTGATTTTAGGCCGTGTCAGTGTGAATGTGTTGGAGTGAAGGTTGAGTGAAGCTCCACAGCAAATCAATCTACATGTTCACTGAAAGGAAAAGTTGTGAAACCATGAAGTTGACTCTGGAGAGACTAGAAAGTGCAAGGTTATATTTAACTATTATATCATATTTTAACTATTATATTAGTGTGTGTGTGACCCGAGCTGGCAGAATGAGTTGTAATGCTAATTCTGAGCTACTGACAAAACAAGTGGAAAAATGTGAGGTTTTCACAAAAATGAATTCCTTGACAAATCTAAACAAAATTAATTTGCATTCAAATTCAGTTAAGATACATTTAATTTTAATCAGACTACACTACACTGTAAACATGATTGACTTTTAGTTAGGTGAACTCTGAACTTACAGTCCAACTACACAGTGAGTTACAACAACTTCAACTTGAACAGAAATGGAAAACATTTACAATCAACATTTAACCATGCACCAAATATCTACTAATAAAAATACTACGTCATGATTTTGAAAAATGCGCTGTCCGCCATGTTTGTGTTATCGCGATGCGTGAGGAAACTGAAGCTGATCAAACGAAGAAAACAATGGAGTGCCACGTTTGGATCATTGGTTGATTGCAGATGAGACGTTATATGCTGCAAATAACCAGTCAAGTAAGTATATCTTGATATTTTGTGGCGGGAAGAGCAAACGACAGACACAGTGGGTGTGGTGTCAGGCCTTGAGGAGGTGTTTATTAACATAAATAAACACAAATATGCTCAAAAAGGGGAATAAAGTGTCAAACAAACAGGGCATCTGGTGTCCTCGGCATGACAGGGAATCGTGAAGGAAGGGTATTGATCGAAGAGGATGAGGTAAGGGGCGGCGGCTTCGACATGGCAGCTCGTCCTCTTTAGGCCACGGTAACTGAGGGGAATAGCAGCTCCCTTCCTGGACGCATCCTGTCTGATCCCTTCCTACCCTTCCATCACGATTCCCTGTCATGCCGAGGACACCAGATCCCCTGTTTGCTTGACACTTTATTCCCCTTTTTGAGCATATTTGTTTTAATTTATGTTAATAAACTCCTCCTCAAGACCTGACGCCACACCCACTGTGTCTGTCGTTTGCTCTTCCCGCCACAATATGCTTTCTTTATTTTTCATTTTCACCATAAACATGGCAGTTCTTATTGCGATTTAAGAGTGTATTTAGTTTAATCGCTGTAACGTAGTTCGTATGTTCAGGGAAGAAGGAGGCGGGAACTGGCGAACATTTAACAACTTTTTAATAAAATAAACCAACAAAATAAAATAATTATTTATGTTAATTATTTATGCCTGGTCCTCTCTCGTCGTGCACTGTCGACGCTCCTCCTTTTATGCTCCCGTCACTCCTCCGTGAGACGAGACCGGTGTGGTGCGCAGCTGGAGCTCATTATCACTCGACACCGGCCCGCTCTCACGGTCCCTCGCCTCACTGCTTGCCACAATCGCATAAAGCATAGAGGCAATATGGACTCAGGAAGTGAATAAATCATGTTTCCTATAATTTATCTATGATTGCATTATAATAATTTCTTATATCGGAATGTGATCGTGTGTGTGGGCGTGTTCGAGGAATTTGGCTGATGAAAATACAATACAATACAATACAAAACTAAATTACTTAAAATTTAATTTGCTGAGCGAAATTCAAAGCTCCGGTCTAGTAACATTAGAAGACATTTATATACATTTAATCCATATAATCACGACCATTAATACTCAATATATCGCCCATCTCTAGAAATAATGCTTGTAATGTATTTTTTTCTTTTATTTTTGCATTTGAAGAGTACAATGTTAAGTTACTATTTGTGTTTGTTATATTGTGTGCTTATCTGGAGTTATTTATTCATTTTGTAGGATCAAATACAGATTTGTTATTGGAAATCCAGTGCAAGCTGTGTGAAACCATACTGATGAGGTGATGTTAGGAGTTTTGTCATGAATTCTTGCCCAGCCATGACACCCTGATCACACACTAGTCTATAGCTCTTAAATGCTTTGCATCTTTTCCATTTGCAAGTAATAAATTCCCACCTGTGCATTTACAGATCCCCCTAATCGTTATATATTTTAAAGGTAACAAATCAAAGGAATGGGGCCACAGCATTGTCGCCTCTGGCTTGCTCAGTTGGGGACACTAAATTTTCAAATAAATATCCAAATAAATTTAATTACTAAACTAAATTATATCAACTACATTACTTGAATATATATGATAATTGAAATGAGCGGATGACATCACCGTTTTCTCCAGAGCGGCTGTACAGCCGAATCAAATTCTGATCATTATTTTCCTGTTTAACACTGTGAAGCTGCTTTGAAACAATCTGCATTGTAAAAAGCGCTATATAAATAAAGTTGACTTGACTTGACATTGGTGTGCCAGCCGTGGTGAATACAGGAACATCCTTCATGGAGACGGTGCGTGGTAAGCTGAAACTTGCAAGGCAAGATGAGGAAATATTTTTTAAAAATTCTCAATTTGAATAGGTCTTAAGTTATGTTTAATTCCCTGTAAAGTAGGAATAAAAACGATTATTAAAATGTTCTCTATTTTTAAAGCCCAGTGTCAGTTAAGATGATGTGGTCAGAGGAATCCTGTTGTTTGTGGGAAAGGTGAAGGAACCTCTCCCAGCAATCTACTGTGATGTTGCCCTGACGACTGAGGTAATTCATCAAGTCAAGTCAACTTTATTTATATAGCACTTTTTACAATGCAGATTGTTTCAAAGCAGCTTCACAATGGTAACAGGAAATTAATGCAACAGAATTCAATATAAAGTAATATAATTAAATATTTAGTGTCTCCAACTGAGCAAGCCAAAAGCCAAACGCAACAGAGACGACAATCTCCAGAACTCCTTCAGGGCCAGAATGGAGAAAAAAACCGTGGGAGAAACCAGACTCAGTCGGGGTGCCAGTTCTCCTCTGGCCGACGAACAAACAGTGCATTATTATGATTCTGGCAACATTAAAGGTCAGAAGTCATATTAGATCGGAGCATTCAGAGTAGTTGTCCAGTTCCATCTGGTTGAAGATTGGAGTCATCACGCAGGAGACGGGTTTGTTGATGTCAATGAGGCCGTCACAGGGGGAGTTTAATTGACACGGTCTCTGCAGACACTTCAGGGATGAGTTGGTCACGTCTAGACGCAGGTCCACCATCTGATCTGGATACGGCCCGGATCCGGCAGACTGCAGTAAACCTCGGGATAAACAGAGAGACTAACATTAGCGTAGATGCCATTCTTCTTATGATGTATTGACTGTTTCACACTGCAAGCATGAGCAGTGTGTGAGCAGCTGCAGACGCGCAAGAGTATTCACACTGTAAGCGTTTGTATGGCATCACAGCAGTGGCTCCAACGCTACATATAATGCTCACTTATATCATATAAGAAACAAACCCAAGAAACCAAGAAAACCGCTCTGATCATGTGGTTTCATTCATACTTCGATATGTTCACAAGACTTTGCGGACAAAAAAAAACAACAACACGCACTCTGGTTTAATTCAGGTTGTGCTAGAGCCTATATATCTGTCTAAGTATTACATAATAAACTAAAAGAAAGTTTATCATATTTTCTGGCTAGTTTATTTTTTATAATCATAACCATACTTTAACCCAAACTGAATAATTAAAACAAGTTTAAATAGGTAAATCTTCTACAAATACTTATTCTTTATTTTCTTTTCTGACATACTCCAGTTCCCTTTCAGTCAGTACACTAAGAGTTACGTCAGTTACTGACGGAATAGGGGTTTCGCTTAGAAGCCAATCGCCTTTGAGCTCTACAAAACGAGCCAATGGCATGAAAATGCCATGGGTCTGTGGAATTTGCATGCCGCAACCCCGCCCCACGCGTGGGTATAAAGGGCGTTGCGTGGCAATCTCGCATTATGTTTCTGCTTCAGAGCCGAGTATTACTACCTGAGTGTTTTTTCTCTTCAAGACGAGTATCTCTCCAGAGTTTTGGTGTTACGGCGCGTTCCAGCGAGTTCCGCATTCCTGTCTGATCTGTGCCGTGATCTAGCACAGCGTGCGCGTTCTCCCTGGGCGCTTCAGCATTTCTGTAGAGTAAACACTCTTCTCTAAAAGAGCTGCACGCGGCACGGCTCCAGCGGTCGGCTGGTGGCTCCGTTTGACGGGCATGATCGCTGTTTGGCATGCTTGGGTCTCGTGCACGTCGAGCGCGCGTTCATGGATGAGTCATGTTCCCACTGCGGCCATCGCAGTGTTGCGATCGAGACTCCGTGATCTCCGTAGTGGAGGGAGAGTCCCCTCTACCACACCCCAATCTATTTCCTCCACGAGAGGGAATACTTTGGCTGGTGGTCAGGGTGATCTGAGGGTGACGGTGTGGGCCAACCTGACGAATCCTCCTCGGGCCACACCCCCCTCTAGCACACTGCAACCTGTGGTGTTGCCAGATGAGGGCGCTGGGGCTTCCTGTCCGGGGCCCTGCGTTTCATTTGGCGCACCGGCGGAGGACTCCATGTCGATCGCCGCATCAAAAGGTGGGCTGGATTCCTCCGGAGATGACGATTCGGCTGTGTTGCCTCCCTCGGGAGCTCCAGCATTGCCCGAGTCCGATCCGGAGCTCACAGCCATGCTTTCCCGGGCGGCCGAGGCTCTTGGGCTTGTGTGGAACCCTCCGCCATGTCCCGAGCGTTCTCGGTTAGATGATTGGTATCTGGGGGCGGCCCGTGCCGAAGGTGCCCGTCAGCCCCCAGTGCCATTCTTCCCGGAGGTGCATGAAGAGGTGTCGAAATTGTGGAAGTCTCCCTTGACTTTTCGCGATCGTTCGGCAGCCACTTCCGCCTTCACTGCCCTCAATGGCGGCGCGGTGAAAGGGTACACTGGGGTTCCCCCTGTTGAGCGCTCTGTTGCGATGCAACTGTGTCCGCAGAGCGCTGCGACATGGCGTGGTGACCCAAAGCACCCGTCCAAGGCTTGTAGGTTTACGTCTACTTTGGTGGCGAAGACCTACAGAGCTGCGGGCCAGGCCGCGTCCGCCCTGCATGCGATGGCCACCGTACAGGTCTATCAGGCCAAGGTGCTCAGAGACATGCACGAGGGTAATGCTGACCCCGCATTAATGCAGGAGTTGCGGGCGGCCACCGACCTCACTCTACGAGCGACGAAGGTGACCGCTCGCTGTCTCGGTCAGGTGATGTCCATTTCGGTGGTCCAGGAGCGGCATTTATGGCTCAACCTGGCTGATATGCGAGAATCTGAGCGAACCCGTTTCCTCAATTCTCCCATTTCCCAGGACTTCGCCCAACAGTTCTCGACCGCTCAGAAACAGACTGAGGTGATTAAGCACATTCTGCCCCGGCGGCCAGCTGCTGCCTCCACCGAGGCGCCGGCTCAGAAGCCTCAGTCTGCTCCCCACCGAGGCCGCCGTCCTGCGGCTTCCGCCCCTCCCGCCCGGCTCCAGCAGCAGCCTTCACCCGGGCCGAGGCGCGGAGGATGCCGCAGGAAGGCAGCCCCACCCGTCCCAGCCCCCCGGCCTGCCAAACGGCAGTCTAAGCGGCAGTCCTGAGACGGGCGGCTCGGAGGTGACCTCGGTTTTTTCCCAGGAGATGGTAGCAGGACCACTCCTTCCCCCGGTGGAGGGCTGGGGGAGAATCTTTTGTTTTCCCCTTCCTCTGCTGGCCTTACGGCCGGCGGTACCCTATCCATGGTTAAAGAAAGAACTGACATTCTCACCTCCGAGCCTCAAGAGGGCGCGGCTGGCAGTGTGCGACGCCCAGCAGCCTCGCCACTCTCGGCCCCCACTGTCGCCAGCCCCCTGGCAGATGAGACCCCCGTGGAACGCTGGTCCTTCCCTGGTCTCCTCTGTCAGGGCGCGGAATTCGACCCTGCCCACACCTCGGAACGCCCCCACGCCTCCCATGTCTGGGCCGGTCATTCCGCCTCGCTGCCCCATCGGGGGTACGCCTGTGGTTCACATGACCCCTCTGGTTCAGTTCTTGGGAGCCTGGCTAGCGCTTGCACCATCAGGTTCGGCTATGCGATTCAGTTCGCCCGGTCTCCTCCCTGTTTTCGGGGAGTCCGCTATACCGTGGTGGGTGGCAATGCCCCTGTCATGCGTGCGGAGGTATCGAGATCGTTCCTCCATCCGAGATGGAGTCCGGCTTCTACAGCCCTTACTTCAATGTACCCAAGAAAACCGGTGGATTACGGCCAATCCTGGACCTGCGCGTCTTGAACCGAACCCTTCACAGGCTTCCATTCAAGATGTTGACAGCCAAACGCATCTTCGAGTGTGTTCAACCTTTGGATTGGTTTGCAGCGATCGACCTGAAGGACGCGTACTTTCATGTCTCCATTCTTCCTCGACACAGACCGTTTCTACGGTTTGCCTTCGAGGGGCAGGCATATCAGTACACTGTTGTCCCTTTTGGGCTAGCCCTGTTCCCTTGCGTCTTCACAAAGGTCGTCGAGGCAGCCCTTGTGGCGCTCAGGCAACACAGGGTTCACATCCTGAATTATCTCGACGACTGGCTGATTCTAGGCCACTCTCGGGATCAGGTTTGCGAACACAGGGACCTGGTGCTTCAACACCTCGCCCATCTGGGCCTTCGGGTCAACTGGGAAAAGAGCAAACTCTCCCCAGTGCAGAGGATCTCTTTTCTCAGTATGGAAATCGACTCGGTCGCCATGTAGCTTATGAGCGAGCGCAGTCTCTGCTGACTTGTCTTCGCCAGTTTCAGGACAAGAGTGAGGTTCCACTGAAACTTTTTCAGAGGCTCCTGGGGCAGGGTTAGGGTTAGGTGACGCCGCTCGGTTTGCTTCATATGAGACCGCTTCAGCACTGGCTTCGCGATCGAGCCCCGAGATGGGCATGGCAACACGGCACGCTCCGGGTCCCAGTGACTCGGGCCTGCCATCAGACCTTCACCCCGTGGTCGAACCTCAGTTTTCTACGGGCAGGTGTTCCCCTAGAACGAGTTTCCAGGCATGTTGTTGTAACAACAGATGCCTCTGCCACGGGCTGGGCCGCCATGTGCAATGGACATGCTGCCGCGGGCTCCTTTGGCACTCAATTGCCTCGAGTTGCTAGCCGTCTTGCCCTGCACTGCTTTTGAGCCCTGACTGGTCCGGTCAGACAGTACGGCGACAGTAGCGTACATCAACCGACAAGGTGCTCTACGCCGGATGTCGCAACTGGGAGACCTGAATCGTGCAGCCGACGAGCTGTCACGCTTTCAGCCGCTTCTGGGGGAATGGAGACTCCATCCCTAGATGGTTCAGCTGATTTGGGAACAGTTCGGCGGCGCACAGATTTACATTTACATTTATGCATTTGGCAGACGCTTTTATCCAAAGCGACTTACATTGCATTCAAGGTACATATTTTTACATTTTTTGTCAGTTCTTGCTTCCCCTGGGAATCGAACCCATGACATTGGTGTTGCTAGCGCCACGCTCTACTGTCTGAGCTACAGGAAAGCCAAATAGCCTCCCACGACTCTTCCCATTGCCGCTGGTACTACTCCCTGACCGAGGGGACCCTCGGCACAGACGCACAGGTTCTGTGCAAGATCAGGGAGGACAGGGAGCAGGTCCTTTTGGTCGCCCCATATTGGCCCGGCTGGACCTGGTTCTCAGAACTCATACTCCTTGCGACAGCCCCTCCCTGGTCGATCCCTCTGAGGAAGGACCTCCTGACTCAGAGACGGGGCACCATATGGCACCCACGTCCCGACCTTTGGAACCTCCATGTGTGGAACTTGGATGGGTACGCGGTAGGTTTGAGTACCCTGCCACCTCAGGTGGCGGCTACCATCACTTCCGCTAGGGCCTTGTCCACGAGACACGCCTATGTGTTGAAGTGGAACCTCTTCGTCACCTGGTCCCCAGGAAATGCCCGATTGGGTCTGTGCTCTCCTTCCTCCAAGAAGGGTTGGAGCGAAGGCTGTCTCCCTCCACCCTGAAGGTCTATGTGGCCGCTATTTCGGCCCACCATGACCTGGTGGACTCAAAAACGGTTGGAGAGCACGACCTGGTCAGCAGGTTCCTTAGAGGTGCGAGGAGATTAAATCCTCCTCGCCCGCCTCAAGTACCCTCTTGGGATCTTGCAGTGGTTCTATCTGCCCTGCAGAAAGCTCCCTTTGAGCCACTGCAGTCTGTGGAGCTGAAGTTCCTTTCATTGAAAGTTGCGCTCTTGACTGCTCTGGCCTCCATCAAGAGGGTAGGGGACCTGCAGGCATTTTCGGTTGACGAAGCGTGCCTGGAATTCGGGCCGGCTAATTCTCACGTGATCCTGAGACCCCGGCCTGGATACGTACCCAAGGTTCCCACCACTCCCTTCAGGGACTAGGTGGTGAACCTGCAAGCGCTGCCTGTGGAGGAGGCAGACCCAGCCTTGGCACTGCTCTGTCCAGTACGTGCCCTTCGCGCTTACGTAGACCGGACGCAGTGTTTCAGGACCTCAGACCAGCTCTTTGTCTGTTACGGAGGGCAGGAGAAAGGGAAGGCTCTCTCCAAGCAGAGGTTGTCCCACTGGATAGTGGATGCCATTGTCCTGGCATATCAGGCTCAGGGCATGCCATGCCCCCTTGGGGTAAGAGCACACTCCACCAGGAGCGTTGCTTCCTCTTGGGCTTTAGCGCATGGCGCCTCGCTGACAGACATTTGTAGAGCTGCAGGCTGGGCGACACCCAACACATTCGCAAGATTTTATAATCTCCGAGTGGAGCCTGTGTCCTCTCGTGTACTTGCCCCAAGTGGCCAGTAACTGGACAGGCTCAGGTGTCTACGCTTGCTGCGCCATTCCACTCTACGGACGGGATACGTGTGCATTTCTTCTCAGGTGAGCTTCTCAGTAAGCCCTGAGCTCCTCCAGCACTGTTGATGTCGACACCAGAGTGCATGCCCGCTTGGTCAGCCCTCGTGTGCAGCTAGGTGCCGCCGTGTGCATGGTTCCCCCATTGGGTAACCCCCACATCTGTATCTCCACGGTAAGTCTCTCTGAGCGCGTGTCTTCCCTTGGCAAGCGGCCACGCCTGGGGTTGAAATATTTCCACCTGCGGCTGGATACCCCAGAGTGTTCCCTATGCAGTCCCTTTGGGGGTCATAGGTGTATTCTTGAGTCCCCCCTTCGGGCAGGCATTGTGTTGCATTTCTCCACGTGGGATATGCTTCCCAGCGTACCTTGGTAGCGTTGAGCCTAGCCCCTCGTTCGTCCTGACACTCACGGCAGGGAGCTCTGGTCAGCACAGGACGCTTGAAGACAGCCGGCGTGGCGAGATTGTATTGGGACCCCCATTTCGTCAGTAACTGACGTAACTCGTAGTGTTACTGTGATGGATGTTCGGGTTGACTAGCTAATTCTACCAGTTTTTCATCATCAGTTTGGACTGGGATTAATCAACGTCGTCATTACTGTCTTTGCAGTGCACTGTAAAAAATATTTTTATATATAAATAATTATTGAAATAAATAATTATTTCAACAAATTTTTTTCAGTGGAGATAACTAGATTGTCCAGAGGGACAATTATTACAGGGACAATCCCCCTGGAGCAACATGGAGTAAAGTGCCTTGCTTAAGGACACACTGGTGGTGGCGACTGCTGGGATCAAACCATCAGTTAAGTGGTTTAATCAACTAGACCACCATCACCTACTAGACTGAAAGTTAAAGGGGGGGTGTCACACACTGTTTCTGTCAATCTCATGTCAATCTTGAGTACCTATAGAGTAGTATTGCATCCTTCATATCTCCGAAAAGTCTATAGTTTTATCATATTTATAAAAGAAAGATACCCTGTTCCGAGTCTTTTCGAATAAAACCGAGCGGATGGAGGCGCATCGTGTGGGTGGAGTTAAAGAACGACTAGTGCGTGCAGCGCATTGATCGTTGTTGTGTTGAGAGTGTCTGAAAGCTGTGACATTCTTAAACATGGGGTAAAAACGTTATACAAAATAAACGATGGCTATCGATCAGATTCAGCCATACATATACGTGGAGAGGTGAAAGGGAACACTTCCGGAAACACTCGAGCGGAGGCTAGCGGAAGCAGCGAACCGTGTTTGTGTGGCCGTCGGTCGGATTATTGACGGAATAGCAGGCAGTGCAAGTGACAATAACAGGAAATGATGACATGACTTACCGTGTTTGTTGACTGATCCAACTCACCACAGTTGTTTGATGGAGAAAAACAGGAGACCCAGATGCATGGATGGCAGGCTAACAGGTCTTTAAGCTGGAGTCTGAGTCAAGTCTGAAGTCTTTATCACTGGAGTCCGAGTCAAGTCAAGTCAACTTTATTTATATAGCGCTTTTTACAATGCAGATTGTTTCAAAGCAGCTTCACAGTGTTAAACAGGAAAATAATGCACAGAATTTGATTCGGCTGTACAGCCGCTCTGGAGAAAACGGTGATGTCATCCGCTCATTTCAATTATCATATATATTCAAGTAATGTAGTTGATATAGTTAATTTAGTTTAGTAATTAAATTTATTTGGATATTTATTTGAAAATTTAGTGTCCCCAACTGAGCAAGCCAGAGGCGACAGTGGCAAGGAACCAAAACTCCATCAGGTGTCCTAATGGAGAAAAATAAACCTTGGGAGAAACCAGGCTCAGTCGGGGTGCCAGTTCTCCTCTGGCCAATTAACAAACTGTGTATGTTTATTATTTTGGCAGCCTTATAGGTCAGAAGTAATATTAGATTGGATTGTTCGAAATATCGGAGTCATCACGCCGGAGATGGATCCATTGAGGATGCCATGTCGATGAGCAATTTCAGAGGGTAGACTAATTGACACGGTCTCTGCAGACACTTCAGGGATGCATTGGTAATGTCTGGGCGTTGGTCCACCATCTGATCTGGACACGGCCTGGATCTGGCTGACTGCGGTAAATCTCGGTATAAACAGAGAGACTAACATTAGCGTAGATGCCATTCCTCTTATGATGTAACGAGTACATCAGGTGTTATGGGAAGTGTTCCCGGTTCCAGCTGACCTAGTTAATGCAGCCTAACAATTTGAATAAAATATAAATTAAAAATGTTTTATGTGTATGCCATAGTAAAGAGATGTGTTTTTAGTCTAGATTTAAACTGACAGAGTGTGTCTGCTTCCCGAACAATGCTAGGAAGGCTGTTCCAGAGTTTGGGTGCTAAATAAGAAAAGGATCGACCACCTGCAGTTGATTTTGATATTCTAGGTATTATCAACTGGCCAGAGTTTTGAGACCGCAATAGATGTGATGGAGTATTATGCGTTAAGAGCTTGCTCAAGTACTGGGGAGCTAAACCATTTAGTGATTTGTAAGTAATTAGCAAGATTTTAAAATGTATGCGATGTTTAATAGGGAGCCAGTGCAGTGTTGACAGAACCGGGCTAATATGGTCATACTTCCTGGTTCTAGTAAGAACTCGAACTGCTGCGTTTTGGACCAGCTGCAGTTTATTTATTAAGCGAGCGGGGCAACCACCCAGTATAGCATTACAATAATCTAGCCTTGAGGTCATGAATGCATGAACTAACTGTTCAGCATTTTGCATTGAAAGCATATGTCGTAATTTAGATATATTTTTAAGATGGTAGAATGCAGTTTAACAGATGCTAGAAACGTGGCTTTCAAATGAGAGATTGGTATCAAAGAGCACACCCAGGTTCCTCACTGACGATGAGGACTTGACAGAGCAGCCATCAAGTGTTAGACAGTATTCTAGGTTACTACATGTGGATTTTTTTTGTCCAATAATTAAAAATTCTGTTTTTTCTGAATTAAGTTGCAGGAAATTACTAGTCATCCAATTTTTTATATCAGCTATGCATTCCGTTAATCTTGTGAATTGGTAAGTTTCGCCAGGGCGTGAAGAAATATAGAGCTGAGTATCGTCAGCATAACAATGAAAACTAACGCCATGCTTCCTAATGATATCTCCCAGTGGTAGCATGTACAGGGTGAAGAGCAACGGTCCTAGCACTGAGCCCTGCGGTACTCCATACTGAACTTGTGATCGGTGTGACATCTCTTCATTTACTGCTACAAACTGATAACGGTCAGATAAACCATGCCAATGCAATTCCACTAATGCCAACATAATTTTCGAGTCTATTCAAAAGAATGTTGTGGTCGATGGTATCGAATGCAGCGCTAAGATCGAGTAACACTAACAGAGAGATACAACCACGATCGGATGATAAGAGTAAATCATTTGTAACTCTACTGAGAGCAGTCTCAGTACTATGATGCGGTCTAAATCCTGACTGGAAAACCTCACAGATACCATTTTTTTCTAAAAAGGAGCATAATTGTGAGGACACTGCCTTTTCTAGTATTTTTGACAGAAAGGGTAGATTTGAGATTGGCCTGTAATTGACTAATTCTGTAGGGTCAAGTTGCGGTTTTTTAATAAGTGGTTTAATAATAGGCAACTTAAACGTTTTCGGTACATATCCTAAAGTCAAGGATGAATTAATGATATTAAGAAGAGGATCTATGACCTCTGGAAGCATCTATTTTAGTAGTTTAGTCGGTATAGGGTCGAGCATACATGTTGTTGATTTAGATGATTTAACGAGTTTAGCCAATTCTTCTTCTCCTATAGCAGTGAATGAATGTAATTTTTCCTCAGTGACACTACAATGCTCTGTCTTTAATCTTCTTTAAGCGCAGAGGAGCAACTGTGTCTAAAGTGCTGGAAAAGAGAGAGTCAATAGTTTCTGTTGCAACATCGAGTTCCTCTAGGTTATCTGGGATACTGAGGAGATGAAACTGATGAGGAAGTTTATTTATAAAGAAATCTTTAGTCTCAGCAGTGATAGTCCTGCCATATTTGAAGCGAGGGGACGGCTTTGCAGCCTTTGCTAAATTAAGTATACATGATACTAGGTAATGATCTGAGATGTCATCGCTCTGCTGCAGAATTTCAACGGTATCAACATTTATTCCATGTGACAATATTAGATCTAAAGTATGATTACGGCGATGAGTGGGTCCTGCTTCCTGACCTGGGCCCTAGTTAGTCAAGGTTTAGCTTTAAGACTATGTGCCAAATTACTAGAGAGAAGAGCGGCACCACCCCAGGAGGGATGGATACCATCTCTTTTCAACAGGTCAGGTCTGCCCCAAAAGCTTTTCCAATTGTCTATGAACCCTATGTTATTTTGCGGACACCACTTAGACAACCATCCATTGAGTGATGATAGTCTGCTATCAGTCAAGTCTGAAGTCTTTATCACTGGAGTCTTTATCACTGGAGTCTGAAGTCAAGTCTGGAGTCTTTATAACTGGAGTCCCAGTCTTTCTGAGACACTGATTGAGCGATTACACCAGAAATGTTCACCTTTCATCTGGAGTCCGAGTCAAGTCTGAAGTCTTTATCACTTTATCACTCTGTTGTTTATTTCCACAGTTGTTTGATGGAGAAAAACAGGAGACCCAGATGCATGGATGGCAGGCTAACAGGCATCAAAATGCTAATGCGTTGTGATAGTGATTTAGATTAAAAGCTAGTGATGTCAAATTTTACGTGATAGGCAATATTAAATGATATATGGTGATGAGTGAGTTATATTTATCAGTATAAACAACAAGGAATGATATCAAATAGAGATTTAAAAGTAAAGCTGCACGGAGCTACAGACCAAACACTCAGCAGCAAGGCAGACAGGAGCAATCGATTTCACATCAGCAATCATCACATAGGAGATGCAGTTGTGGTCAAGAATTTATGTACACCTTGCAGAATAAACTGCTTCATCAGGGCAGTACTAAATAAACAGACAACATGCATTTTATGATCCCTCTTATTGCTAATATTAACATTTATTATCAGATACTGCAGTGTGAATATAAACTTTGGAGCGCAACTGTACATCTATTGCTTTCATTTAATTGAGCCAATTATAATAATGGATAGATCTGTTTTATAAACAATTGTTTTCTTTCTATTTTTTTTTCTTTCCTGCCTCTTTGGAACATGTCCATTCACATCTACTGTGGAGAGATGATGCGCAGCTTCATGGACATGTGAAGTGTTCTGCTGATGGAGAGCTTCTGGGACATTGACATAAACAGCACTTTCCAACAACTGCAAAATAGTTGGTGACAAACCAACAGTTTGAGTTTTATTTTTCTTGTTTTTGTGCCTTTGGAGTTCTTCAGGTTTGTTGTAAACTTTCATTCACTGTAACGCTGGAATACGGTTTTAGAATAAACCTTTTGGTACTAATTTTGGTGCTAGTAAAAGTTTATGAGCTTATAAGTTCGGTAAAACTTTACAATAAGGTCTCATTTGTTAACATTAGTTAATGTATTAGCCAACATGATCTAACAGTGATGAGCATTAATCTATGTTGACCTTAGTCAATATAGTTCAAAGCTAGTTAATGAAATGTATAGTCATTGTTGATGTAAGTTGCATTAAAGGGTTAGTTCACCCAAAAATGTAAATAATGTCATTTATTACTCAACCTCATGCCGTTCCACACCTGTAAGACCTTCGTTCATCTTCGGAACACAAATGAAGATATTTGTGTTGAAATCCGATGGCTCAGTGAGGCCTGCGTAGCCAGCAATGACAATGCCAAAAAAAACGACTTATATAGTGAAAACACTGCTTCCTGAAGCTTTGGAGCGTTAAGAATCAGTGTGTCAAATCAGCGGTTCGGAGCACCAAAGTCACGTGATTTCAGTAGTTTAGCGGTTTGACACGCGATCCGAATCATGATTCGATACACTGATTCATAACGCTCCAAAGCTTCCGGAAGCAGTGTTTTGAAATCGTCCATCACTATATAAGTCGTTATTTTTATTTTTTTTGCCGTACCAAAGATATTCTTGTCGTTTTATAATATTAATATTAATATTGAACCACTGCACTTGCATGGACTGATTTAAATATATTTAAATATTTTAGTACATTAATGGATCTTGAGATTGTAAATTACATTGCTGGCTATGCAGGCCTCAGATTTCAACAGGTCAGATTTCAAGGTCTTATGATTTTGGAAGGATTTGAGGGGGGAGTAATTAATGACAGAATTTTCATTTTTGGGTGAACTAACCCTTTAACTGTCAGGACTCTTCAAGAGATAGGACCCAGATGCAAATCAGCAGTAAGGGTTTTTTTTAGTAACAAGACTGAGACAGCAGGAGAGTGAGACATGAGACAGATCAATCTGAAGTTAGGTGACACGAGGACTGACAGGAGGGATGACCACGGAAACTGTTGGATGGACAGTGTGCATGAGAGGCGGCACCAAGCAGGAGCACACAGGACCCAAAGCTGGTAGTTGATCTCAGATGTGGCCCCAGTCTTGCTGCCAGGTCGAATCTCACAGAACCTTTAGAGGCTTGTTAGGCTACTGCCAGGAGGTGAGTCCGTAGCCAGACACAAGATAAACAAGACGAGACTCAGGACAAGACAACAAGAGCTAACAAAACTAATAAGAAACTAAATAAAACTGGAACTAGCAAAGGGAAATAAATAAAATTATATAATGAATAACTGGAACTAGCCAACAAAAGTAAATAAAAGAGAAGTTAACAATAAAAGTAAAACAAGCAAAACCAAAAAAGAAACCAAAAAATAGAGCTTGGGAAAACTAGAGCAAAATAAAGACTGAAAACTTTACTAGACTTAATATAAAGGGATCAGCACATGAGGATCAGGTGAGCACAATTAGTGAAACTAATTGACAAGGACTAAACGAGGGGAGGAAACAAGGAGGTGGGACTGGAGGATCACATGGCCAACGCAAATGTGGTCAGACACAAGATAAACAAAGAAAAATTAAAAATAGAGACAAGACTGTCAGGGCAGGACCCTGACATTAATTAATTAACATATACAACTCTTGATTTTAAGTTTGCATCAGTAATAGGGGTGTAACGGTACACAAAACTGACGGTTCGGTTCGGGTTCGGCAGGGGAGAAAAAAATAAATATAAAATTGTTTATTGTTTAATTAAGAAGTGGTTTACTGAACAAATTGTGATTGCCCTTAAATGAATGCAATTATAACTAAAAGTTTCTTAAAGACATAAAAATGATCTCTGCTAATGCTGTAAAATGTAAGCTATATAGGGAACCCTTACTTGCACTTGAATTGAATGCAAACTTCACATAAGGCAGTTTTTGCATTAACTTCTAAATCTAATTATAGAATTATGTTTTTACTCCAATAAAAACGTTGTTAAAATATAATCATTTATACACAGTGGCTGTCATTTTCATGACAGATTTATTTAAACATACATTAGATAATCAAGTCAAGACAAGTCAACTTTATTTATATAGCGCTTTTTACAATGCAGATTGTTTCAAAGCAGCTTCACAGTGTTAAACAGGAAAATAATGAACAGAATTTGATTCGGGTGTACAGCCGCTCTGGAGAAAACGGTGATGTCATCAGCTCATTTCAATTATCATATATATTCAAGTAATGTAGTTGATATAATTTAGTTTAGTAATTAAATTTATTTGGATATTTATTTGAAAATTTTGTGTCCCCAACTGAGCAAGCCAGAGGCGAGACATCATCACTAACAGGTTAAGTAGAATATAATGAATAGGCTAATATAGTGCATATATTTAGTAAAAGAGTTGATTTCTCTAACAGCTGTGGACACTGAATGACTTCTGAGGTAAATGTGATGCTACGTGACATTGTTCACAAGCTGTTTTATTGATGTCTTTCTGAGACACTAATTGAGCGATTACACCAGAAATGTTCACCTTTCATCTGGAGTCCGAGTCAAGTCTGAAGTCTTTATCACTGGAGTCTAAAGCCAAGTCTTGAGTCCTTAAGCTGGAGTCCGAGTCAAGTCTGGAGTCTTTATCACTGAAGTCTGAGTCAAGTCTGGTGTCTTTATCACTGAAGTCTGAGTCAAGTCTGGAGTCTTTATAACTGGAGTCTGGAGTCTTTATCACTGGAGTCTGAAGTCAAGTCTGGAGTCTTTATAACTGGAGTCCGAGTCTTTCTGAGACACTGATTGAGCGATTACACCAGAAATGTTCACCTTTCATCTGGAGTCCGAGTCAAGTCTGGAGTCTTTAAGCTGGAGTCAGAGTCAAGTCTGGAGTCTTTATCACTGGAGTCTGAAGTCAAGTCTGGAGTCTTTAAGCTGGAGTCCGAGTCAAGTCTGGAGTCTTTAAGCTGGAGTCAGAGTCAAGTCTGGAGTCTTTATCACTGGAGTCTAAAGCCAAGTCTGGAGTCTTTAAGCTGGAGTCCGAGTCAAGTCTGGAGTCTTTAAGCTGGAGTCAGAGTCAAGTCTGGAGTCTTTATCACTGGAGTCTGAAGTCAAGTCTGGAGTCTTTATAACTGGAGTCCGAGTCTTTCTGAGACACTGATTGAGCGATTACACCAGAAATGTTCAACTTTCATCTGGAGTCCGAGTCAAGTCTGGAGTCTTTATCACTGGAGTCCGAGTCAAGTCTGGAGTCTTTATCACTGGAGTCTAAAGCCAAGTCTGGAGTCTTTATCACTGGAGTCTGAGTCAAGTCTGGAGTCTTTAAGCTGGAGTCCGAGTCAAGTCTGGAATCTTTATCACTGGAGTCCGAGTCAAGTCAAGTCAAGTCAACTTTATTTATATAGCGCTTTTTACAATGCAGATTGTTTCAAAGCAGCTTCACAGTATTAAACAGGAAAATAATGCAACCGAATTTGATTCGGCTGTACAGCCGTTCTGGAGAAAACGGTGATGTCATCTAGCTCATTTCAATTATCATATATATTTAAGTAATGTAGTTGATATAGTTAATTTAGTTTAGTAATTAAATTTATTTGGATATTTATTTGAAAAATTAGTGTCCCCAACTGAGCAAGCCAAAGGCGACAGTGGCAAGGAACCAAAACTCCATCAGGTGGCCTAATGGAGAAAAATAAACCTTGGGAGAAACCAGGCTCAGTCGGGGTGCCAGTTCTCCTCTGGCCAATTAACAAACAGTGTATGTTTATTATTTTGGCAGCCTTATAGGTCAGAAGTAATATTAGATCGGAATATTCGAAAGATCGGAGGCATCACGCCGAAGACGGGTTTATTGAGGATGGCGTGTCGATTAAACAATTATTAAATAGGAATATTCGAAATATCGGAGTCATCACGCCGGAGATGGATCCATTGAGGATGCCACGTCGATGAGCAATTTCAGAGGGTAGACTAATTGACACGGTCTCTGCAGACACTTCAGGGATGCATTGGTAATGTCTGGGCGCTGGTCCACCATCTGATCTGGATACGGCCCGGATCCGGCTGACTGCGGTAAACCTCAGGATAAACAGAGAGACTAACATTAACGTAGATGCCATTCTTCTTATGATGTAACGAGTACATCAGGTGTTATGGGAAGTGTTCCCGGTTCCGACAATTTGAATAAAATATCAATTAAAAAAATTTTATGTGTATGCCATAGTAAAGATATGCGTTTTTAGTCTAGATTTAAACTGACAGAGTGTGTCTGCTTCCCGAACAATGCTAGGAAGGCTGTTCCAGAGTTTAGGTGCTAAATAGGAAAAGGATCGACTGCCTGCAGTTGATTTTGATATTCTGGGTATTATCAACTGGCCAGAGTTTTGAGACCGCAATAGACGTGATGGAGTATAATGCGTTAAGAGCTCACTCAAGTACTGGGGAGCTAAACCATTTAGTGCTTTTGTCAGGTTTTAGCCAGGTTTCTGTCAAACACAGCACATCTAGATTATTATCTGTAATCATATCATTAAAAACAAGCGTTTTTGAGGAAAGGGATCGAAAATTCAGCAGCCCGAGTTTTATCATTTGTTCATCTGTATTATATCTGTTGTTTATTTCTTGGACACAATAAAATTTTTACCGTTGAATAGTTTTGGTGGTTTTTTGTATTTACTAATTCGTGGAACAGACACAGTCTCTATGTGATAATATCTAGGCGAAAGAGTGACGTGAGACAGCTAGCAGACAGTCGGGTAAGCCAGTCTGTCTGCTTCCGGACCTGGGCCCTAGTTAGTCACGGTTTAGCTCTAAGACTATGTGCCAAATTACCAGAGAGAAGAGCGGCACCACCCCAGGAAGGATGGATGCCATCTTTTTTCAGGTCTGCCCCAAAAGCTTTTCCAATTGTCTATGAACCCTATGTTATTTTGCGGACAACCAGCCATTGAGTGATGATAGTCTGCTAAGTATCTCATCACTCCTTTTAACAGGGAGGGGACCAGAACAAAACATTTTACATGACATCGTACTTGCGAGTTCATACACCTCTTTGATGTTAATTTTGGTGCTCTCCGACTGGCGAAGTCGAACATCATTAGTGCTGATGTGTATAATAATCTTAGAGAATTTACGATTAGCATTAGCCAGCACTTTTAAATTTGCTTTGATGTCAGGTACTCTGGCTCCCGGTAAACATGTGACTATGGTGGCTGGTGTCTCTATTTTCACGTTCCGTGTAATAGAATCGCCAATAACTAGGGCACTTTCAACAGGATTCTCAGTGGGTGTGTCGCTGAGTGGGGAGAACCTGTTTGATGTTCTAATCGGAATGGAAGAGTGTTTTTTTGATCCGCGACTATGCCGTCTCACCGTCACCCAGTTGCCCTGCTGCACGGGCTCTATAGCTGGAACCGGACAATGTACAGAGTTCACTAAGCTAGTCGCATCCAAAGCAGTGTCTAAAGCTGTTTCGTTCTCACTACTCTCAAATAAAGTCTGGATGCGTGTCTCTAATTCTGAAATCTTCTCCGTCAGCCTGACTATCTCCTTACATTTGTGAAGCCCTGTTCGCCA
This sequence comes from Rhinogobio ventralis, assembly GCA_039654625.1. Lineage (NCBI taxonomy): Eukaryota > Metazoa > Chordata > Actinopteri > Cypriniformes > Gobionidae > Rhinogobio > Rhinogobio ventralis. The sequence continues at coordinate 31,424,885 of CM077216.1, forward strand.
ACGGAGAAAGATATGCTAAACATGTAACATGCAGTGCAAGTGACAATGACAGGAGTAGGATCTTATTGGATTCTTTAAATCTTATTGGACATTGCGTTTTTATTTCATGGAATTTCACTTTGTCCTGTGGGATCTTGTTGGATTCTTAGAATCCTATTGGACATTCTAATTTATTTTAATGGAATTTGAATTTGTCCTGTAGGATCTTACTTAGAATCTTATTGGACATTGTGTTTTTATTTCATGGAATTTTATTTTGTCCTGTGATATTTTTTATTATTACTTATTATAATAAATAAATTACTAATCAATGAATTACTTTTTAGAGTCACCCTGAAATGAAAATAAAGTCACCCTTCTGTTGGCCATATGTCCTTCTATCTTTTTCGGACCTCATAAGCAGAAATAAAATACAAAAACGTCTTGCACTCGCTCCTCCATGGCAGTGAAATCCAGGCTAAAACATGACAAAAAAGGATACAAAAGTATCACGCAATGATACAGGGAGACGCACGCCATATATGGAAAGTGTTCAGGAGGGAAATCACTTGCTCCAGACGAGCTCGGCCGTTACTCTGTGCGCGTTCCTGTGAGTGTGTGTGAGCCATATTACTATAACTTGCACTGTTGTCATGGCACCCAGGATAAGCACACACACACACACGTCAATTAGACTCCCCCCTGAAATTGCCTCACCGACACGCCATCCTCATAAACCCGTTCCTGGCGTGATGACTCCGATCTTTCGATAATTCTATTTAATAATTGTTTAATCGACACGCCATCTTCAATAAACCCGTCTCCGGCGTGATGCCTCCGATCTTTCGAATATTCCGATCTAATATTACTTCTGACCTGTAAGGCTGCCAAAATAATACTCATACACTGTTTGTTAATTGGCAATTGAAACAATCTGCAATGTAAAAAGTGCTATATAAATAAAGTTGACTTGACTTGACACGCACCATTTTGAGAAATCAGACTCAATAGAAACAAACGTGACTTGTCTCTTTTATAAGGTAAATAATAAGAAATAATACAATAATACTATAATGAGGTAAACCTCCTGAGGTGAATGCTTTGTGCCGGTTGTCATGACAACATTGCGTGAGCACTGACGGCTCGCACACACTCAGAGGAACACGCGCACAGAGTAACGGCCGAGATCGGTATTTTGACTGAATAATACGGTTTCTTGCTTGCAAAACCTTGCAATGCTGCGTTCACACCGAACGCGAATAGAGCGTCTGGAGCGAGTGATTTCCCTCCTGAACACTTTCCATATATGGTGCGCTTCTCCCTGTATCATTGACTGATACTTTTATATCCTTTTTGTAAGCCTGGATGCCATTCACTGCCATCAAAATTTCAAAAAAGATAGGACATAGGGCATTGGAACAGCAGCAGGGTGAGTAAAAGATGGTTTTATTTTCATTTCAGGGTGAACTATCCCTTAAACTTTTTAGAGTAACGAGAGAGAGACCCAATTGGATTCCATTAAAATCTTGTAGAAATTATCCTACAGGATATTTATGTATTGTCTTATAAGACAATTCCCACAGAATCAAAAAGGAATTAGATGAGAATCTTATAGGACAAGACATAAATATCCTATAAGACTATTTCTCACGGAATCCTATAAGAACAGTTCCAAAATATGATAGAAATTCTAAATGGAATCCTGTACAGGTTTCTTATTGGAATCCTTTAGGATTTTTTGACTAGGGAAGGCTTATTCCTCACTGCGTATTCCTCCAAACTTGATGAAAAGCAGAGGAATGATGGCAGAAAGCGCACCCTGTTTGTTTTCTTTATTTTACAAAAGTACAATATTTTGTTGTTATTGTGAGTGTACAAATATAAGTAGACACTTAACAATTTTGAAAGATGTATTACTCGTTCCTGTTTTGACAAAAATGAGAGAGAATTTTAAGTTTATTTTGCGGCTATATGGAAAAAATCTACCAAAACATGCCTGGCTGTCAGCATGTTAGTCGACCCCAGAGGGTTAAATACACATTAACATTAACAACGCAGAACCTTGAACTGAGGTGCTCAAATACACGTGGAATGATAATCAACAGAAAAACTGTGCACAATCACAAACAACAAACAAACAATGAGAAATCGGGCAAATGGTGACAGAAAAAGCAGAATATGACAATGAAACTAAACAAGATAAGGTCGTGGTATGCATCTCCTTCACTGACCTTCACACAGGTCTCCTTGTTGGCGATTCCAAGATGGCGGCACTTATGATGTCCCTGAAGCAGCCGAGCTGGATCTACTGTACATGTTTATGGTTGGCAGCCCTAGCTGTGATGAATGCACAGGTAAGTGCACTCTCTCAGACAAAATGAGGAAGTGTAACAAGATGTATTTCATGAGATGAAGGATAAGCAAACCTAATGATTTTATGAACCATTCTTTCAAAAATAGGAAGTGTTACAACCCAAACCTGATAAGCTTCAGATTTTAACTGAAGACACCAAAGGAAACACAAAATATCCAGGTAAGATTGAAACATTACAAAACGTGAATATGCTATCAACAATACCACAGGGACAGATTCAAAATCATTAGAAGGGCAAATTGTCTCAGGTTATGTATGTAACCCGGTTCCCTAAGAGGGGAGCGAGACGCTGCGTCATGGTGTTGATGATATGGGAATGCCTGCTGCAGAACCGGTTGTCACATGTCTGTCTTGTCTTGTTTAGCACATGTTGTGTTTTTGTTATTTTCTGTGCATGTGCTTGTGTCAGTCAGGTTTTGGTGTGGTCATGTCTCTTGTCTATTATCCTGACCCCGCCCCTCTTGTTACCTGATCACTGAATTATTGGCCCCACCTGTTCTCCCTCGTCACCTGCCTCATTTGTCACCTATTTAGTCTCCTTGTGTTTGCTGTGCTGTTTCGTTGTTTTTTGTTCCTGTCGGTTGTTCTCAGTCTGGCGTTTTGTTCTCCCGGTTCCTGGTATGTTTTACAGTCTGTTTGGTTTTCCCCCTCGTGGGTTTTTTAGTTGTGTTTGTTTTATTTTTGTTATTTAAATAAACCACCCTTTTCTTCTGCTCTGGAGTCCTCGGCTCTTCTCTGCACCCACAACCGTGACACCGGTGTCTGAAGCATGTGTGCCAAAAAACACACATTAATTCTGAGGTCCGGTGACATAGTGTGACGCTTCAGCGAGATCATAAATGGGCATGTATGTCACAGAATACCCAGATTCTAATTGTCTGAAGGAAGACCTTCTCTTCCTATGGTGATTCATGCAGTGAAAGGATGAAGACTTGAAGTACAATCGGATGGCCGGTCATACAATTTTCTTGTGCTGGGCGCTCTGGACTTTAAAACTGTCAACATCCTCAGTTGAGAGAGTGGAATCTATGAGCCGTAACTACACCGTCACTGCAGCTGCAGACACTTGGGAGTATTCACACAATGCGTTTTGTGTCACAGCAGCTTAGTGCTTAGTGAGCATTTCTTTACAAAGACAACTTTTTCTTTAGAAGTTGGTCATTTATAAACTTGATAGTCTTGAAAGTTTGTTAACACAGGGAGTGTACAACATTCACATGTAAATAGTAAACAACAAACACAACCAAGAAAACAGCTCAGATCACATTGTTTCAGTCATACTTCGATATGTTTAGAAGTGTTTTAACACCTTCTACCTTATTTTAATTATTCTCAGGTTAGGTAAAGCAAGTAAATTCTGTAGTGTCTGGACTGAATCACGACGAGTCAATTCGGCTCTATGCTTCAGAATGCTTTTAGCCTCTTGACTTTTGAATATAAATTATTGTCCGGCTCCAAGGAGGCTGAAGTAGATTACGTCTGTGTCAGTTTTGTGGCTTTGGCCGAGGCTAAGCAGAAACATCCTCGAAGAGTCATGGTGACTTCAAAGAGATTGTAATCAGCAATATTGCCCTCTGGGAGAGCAGTTTGGTTTCTGCCCAGAGCAGGAATAGGGCCTGAAGAGGGGGTGTAAACACAGCCCGCTCTGGTGATTGATGTAAGAGACTCTATTGTAAGTTGCTTTTGATGAAAGCATATATTAGATTTGTAAATGTAAATCTAGCATTTTATATGATTTTGTATATTCTGACTGGAAGGCTGAAAGTTTGATTCTGTATTTGTCTTTTTGTATTTGTATTTGTTGAAACTCTGGTGATGGACTCTACTAAACACATCTACTCCATCTGTGTTTTGATCATTGTTCTGAATCCCATCTGGATGTAATCTTTGACAAAAATAAGTTTTGCTCAGCTTCTTTTTTTTTGTTCAAAATGTTTTTTACTAAACTTTACACTTTAGTGTCTGTTCTTTCTTTTGATATATTGCATGTTCAAATATTCATTCAACTAAATATTCTGGGGGCCATGAAACCTTTGTGTAAATTAACAAAAATACTGGTGGAGGCTGGCAGCTTTTAAAAAAATGCTGATGGGGGAAAAGGTTAAACATTATTCATTATCACCAGATGTTATTTTGTTCATATATATCATAAATATAATATAGAGTATAAATATTACCTTTTATTTGTTATTTACTGCAGCCTTGGCATCAGAGCCCATTGAAGTGGCAGCTCTAGGAAGATCTCTGTTTCCTGGTATGCTGTATGACTGCCGCAAAGATACCTTCATTCCAGGTGCTGTACCAAAATAAATAAATTAAAAAAAAAGTTTCTTTTCCCCTCTTCACCAAATGTTGCATCACTAGTACTTGTGTAACAACACATTAAAACCTGCATGTTTCTTCAACAGTATATTGTGTCCTCATACGCGACTGTTAAAGCCATTTCTCATTTCAGGTGTTACTCTGTGGGATAAGAAGTCACTGAGTGAAGATTTGGACACCCGTTCACAGCCCAAGACACATTTTGATATCAGTAGCTCAGACTCTCTCTCTAGTAAGTCCAGTCTCCTGGATGTAAGTGCTTCCCTGAAGGCCAGCTTCTTAGGAGGGCTGGTGGAGGTGGGAGGATCTGCCAAGTTTCTGCGTGACACCAAATCCTCAAACCAACAGTCCAGAGTAACAATGTATTACAGTGAAACCTCCAGATTCGATCAGCTCACTATGAGCCATCTGGGCCAGATCACCTACCCTCAGGTGTTTGACCAGAAAACTGCAACTCATGTGGTCACGGCTGTACTGTACGGAGCTCAGGCCTTCATGGTGTTTGATCGAGCATTTTCAGAAGAGGAAGAAAAGCAGGAGATTGAGGGACAACTGAATGTCATGGTCAAGAAGATTCCTCTATTGTCTATTGAGGGAGAAGGAGCTATAAAAATGACAGATGGTGATAAGAAAATGGCTGATGGAATCGCTTGCACATTTCATGGTGACTTCCGCCTTGAGCAGAACCCCACCACTTTCACGGAGGCCGTAGAGGTGTACAAGAAGCTCCCTGCTATCCTGAAGGAGAATCCACAGAATGCAGTTCCAATAAAAGTCTGGCTCTATCCTCTTTCTCTACTGGATACAAAAGCTGCTCGGTTGGAGAGAGAAATCACCACACGTCTGGTTTCCAAAACTGAAGATATAATGGAGGAGCTGGGAGAAGTAGAGAGGACATGCAAAGACCTCTCGAGAAAAACACTGATGAATGTTTTCATTGACATTAAAGAGAGGCTGCATTCATTTCAGAACTCATTTAGCATTTACCAAACGGTGCTCATAAAAGCAGTGGGCAAGGTCTTGACTGCTATACGAGGAGGAGAGCTGGAGGACAATTCGCTGCAAGACATTCAGAAGATCCACTACAGCTCCCCTTTTAATGCTGACAGGCTTAACCATTGGTTAGATGGTGCAAAGGCTGAACTTGACCTCTTGAGTTCTCACACCAAGATGCTGGAGGGAATCAAAACTGAAGACTCAGAACGTTTCAACACCATCCACCTTAATCTTAATATTGATGTTGTGGTGTGCTTGACCTTCACATCTCTGAAGTATGAAGACCCGCATCTTTCAACCCTGAAGGAGTTTCTGAAATCTGACAAGTTTAAAGAGATAGATGGGGAACAAAACATGGTTTCTGTGGCACCTGTCAAAAAGTGGTTCAACGATACTGCTGTCATCTCAAAGATGAGAGAGAACTTATCTCTTTTCAGAAGTTTTTCAGAGGCTAATAAAGATGAAAAGAGATACCGATTCATTATGTCTGCCATCTCCGACCCATCCAGTCCAGGCTCCTCCATCCGTCTGTATGAAAAAGGGAAGCTGACAGACACACAGTTCCAGCCCGTGTCGAAGCCTCCCCCACCAGAAGTGAAGGATGTCCTGGGGCACAGTGTGTCCCTGAAACTGCAGAAGTCCCCAACTGGAGAATCTGTGCAGTACAGAGTGGAGTACCAGCAGGTGAAAGAGGAACAGTGGCATGTCATAAACACACCTGATGAAGACTTTACTCTGACTGGATTGGAGTCTAGAAAGCAGTACTTGATCCGCTACAGGATAGTGGGTAAAGTGGGAGTGAGTGAAGCCAGTGCCACTATCGGCCCCATACCGTCTACAGGTAAGTGCCATATGCATATACAGGTGCTGGTCATATAATTAGAATATCATCAAAAAGTTGATTTATTTCAAATGAAACTTGTATATTATATTCATTACACACAGACTGATATATTTCAAATGTTTATTTATTTTAATTTTGATGATTATAACTGACAACGAAGGAAAATCCCAAATTCATTATCTCAGAAAATTAGAATATTACTTAAGACCAATACAAAGAAAGGATTTTTAGAAATCTTGGCCAACTGAAAAGTATGAACATGAAAAGTATGAGCATGTACAGCGCTCAATACTTAGTTGGGGCTCCTTTTGCCTGAATTACTGCAGCAATGCGGCGTGGCATGGAGTCGATCAGTCTGTGGCACTGCTCAGGTGTTATGAGAGCCCAGGTTGCTCTGATAGTGGCCTTCAGCTCTTCTGCATTGTTGGGTCTGGCATATCGCATCTTCCTCTTCACTATACGTTAAGGTCAGGCCAATTAAGAACAAGGATACCATGTTCCTTAAACCAGGTACTGGTTGCTTTGGCACTGTGTGCAGGTGCCAAGTCCTGTTGGAAAATGAAATCTGCATCTCCATAAAGTTGGTCAGCAGCAGGAAGCATGAAGTGCTCTAAAACTTCCTGGTATAATGAAACCCATGTCTTGCATACGTCTGTGCGTAGTGGTTCTTGAAGCACTGACTCCAGCTGCAGTCCACTCTTTGTGAATCTCCCCCACATTTTTGAATGGGTTTTGTTTCACAATCCTTTCTAGGGTGTGGTTATCCCCATTGCTTGTACACTTTTTTTCAACCACACAGAAACCAAAATATTATATTACAGAAAGACTTAGTCACTTGCTTCTTTAACATTAATTGTAATTCTCTATATAAATCAATGTCCTGCCTCCATTTAATGGAGGAAACATAAAAATAAAACTTTTCATTTTAAAGGTTATATTCCTTTGTTCGCCCTCTGGCCTTTCATAAATGTGATTGATTCTCTGGATAATTTAGATAGTGACTTTAGCCAATTTGTCACTTTGTCTCTGCCGTCAAGTCTATAACGTTTACCATTTTAACTAATCCAGAGAGTAATTAAAATCCTCATCATAAATTACAAAAGTAGTCATAATTACCAGTGACAGACAGAGCTGGATACCAATCCACTTGAAGCTCGTCCCATGTTCTGGATCATCTTTTCATCAGATTCCTTCAGAATAATCAGCTTCTTTAAAGTCTGTCGTTTCACTCAACCCATCTGTAATGATAAAACACTCATTCCAGAGGTTAATGACACCATATACTCGATCATGGCCGAATAGTCCCACAAACCAACACATAAATATGAATTGCTCATTTTCAAAATTTCCTTTTAGATTAAACTCTATAAATTATTTAAACCTGCTCTTACAAAATCTCTTAACCAATTTCAAATCATGTCTGTTATATTTATTTGTTTTTATAAAGTCAGCTGGGTTGTTTTGGTTCTGATATCATTGCTTTGTTTTGTCTCAGCTTTAGCAAGACGATAACTGACAGAGTACAATCCCACACTCAGAGTACACTCAGCAGTCTCTCTCTCTCTCTCTCTCTCTCTCTCTCTCTTACACAAATAATCTTTTCAACAGCCTCCTAAGACTATAACTTAGACAAACTATAATATTAAATTCATTAACCCTTACTCCTTCACAAAGTTTAGAAATTTAAATTAACTATCAAATTAGAACTATTACAATCATCTCAAATAAGAAATGCTATGAAAAAAAAGTTAAATTATCTTTAGTTTAAATACCTTTGTTATCCAGACCTTCTCTTTAAACTTCAACAGCAGTCCTCATTTTTAGACACCACCATGTCTTAGCATTATCCTATGCCATATCAAATTACCTGCAGAATTAAAACTCATACTAGACATTAATTCAGTTTTACTGATACAAATTAATACATTTTTGTTCTGGTCTCCGCAAAAGTTAATGACAATCACCGCATGGTCTCAGTCGGCTCTTGAATGCCCCTTACCATCATAGCTCTTTCCCTCATGTTGTTCCTCTGGCATTCAAAAACAATGTATGTGGTTCTTGGGTGAGTGGTATGGAGGAACATTTCTTGGGTAGACTGCTGGATATCTCACAGCTCCCCCCTTCATCTCACAGCTCCCCCCTTCAACATATCAGTGTGTAGATTATACTCAGTAAATTTAGCCATAACAACTGTCCATTCAATGTAATGTTCTGCTACATCTGTGACCAAGGCCATTGGTTCTGTACATGATGGAGGCTAAGATTAGACACAGAAGTTACTGGTCATAGAATATTAGTCAAAGATTTCACCATTATTTAAAAGTATATATTTAAAAACATTTATCATTGCGCTCTTAATGACAATCTTTTTTTTTTTAACTGTCCATTATTTTCAACTGATTCACTGTGCTTTTACTATAAATATCTTATCACCTATGACACAGTCTCTGATAACAGCTTTGAGCTGGTTTTGAATGAGAGAGTCGTCCACGACTTGTACACTGCATTTTCATAAACTTTTAACTTCTCATTCTAGCACAGCATAAGACTTTGCTAGAAATTAAATTAGTTTTCAAATAAACATCAGACATTATCCTTTTAACTCTATCTCCATCCTTAGCCAGAAATGACATTTTCAAATAACCATAATTTTATATTTGTCTTTTGCCCATACAATTAATTTAGAAACTACAAATTTCCACTCAGATTGAGTCTCTGTTACACAGCAAGTTAGGGGCCGGATTCAGATAAGCAAATTGTTTTATTACACAAGCTTATCTTTTGAAACCAAAACATCAGCTTCTAGGGTTTTCATCAGTGATTTTCCCAACATTCAGTCAAATAAACCTTATCAGAATTTTTCAAGATTTAGAGCAGGGGTCGGGAACCTATGGCTCACGAGCCAGACCTGGCTCTTTGACAATCATGTGGCTCGCCAGGTCTCTCACCCTTTACCAACAAATGATCGATATTCAATATTCAAGTTGTACCGGCCGCGCGTGTTCAGTGCTGTTCGCGAGTGTCACTATTCGCGACAGCAACCACTCACGTTTCTGTGGTAACAGCTCCTGCACTGGGATTCAAGCAGCTGTAGCTTGTTTAAGGTAATGGCAAATTTTTATAACCGCAGCGAAAATGTAAAAGAAGGCTATCTAAACTTTAATATCCTTTTATTGAAACTTGTGCTTTGCTGTGCAAGAGACATTTCCAAACATTTCACCCGCTGGTACTTTCGCTTTTGCCGCAGAGACTGTCCTAATGTGTCGTATTTATGATAATCCGTGCAGATAAAGTTATTAATACCGAAACATGAATGAATGAGAAAGAAAAGAGTGGGATGTGCTTTATATTGAATTATATTAAATATTTACATTAAAATTGCAATAAGTCGTGATAGAGAACTGAATTCTACTGACAGGATGTTGTGCACGCGCTCCAAGCGCAACACGAACAAGCATAGTAGGCTTTTGTCTTCGGTTGGTCGCCTAAACGGCCAAATAAACTCTCTCTCTCTCTCTCTCACTCACACACTCACACGACAAGAAGAGTATTTATGCTCATCAGTTGGTAACTCAACCTCACAGTGAAAGCCCTGCACAATTAATTCTACTGCATCTTATTTATTGTTTGCTGCATATTTGTTTTTAGTTGTCTATGTATGGACCTAATAATTACTACTGTTGAAATTTTATTGGACTTTTTTTTATAATATTATACTATTTTTTACTGTGGCGCTTTTGGAAAAATGCATTAACCAAAAATGAAAAAATGGCTCTTTTGTCAAAAAAGGTTCCCGACCCCTGATTTAAAGGAACAGGAAACATTTTCTCATAAATTTGTCATTTAAAACCCTCTACGTAATTATTTGTATATCTTTACCACTCACATTTTTATCACCATTGTCTTTAATTTTAACCTCATAATTTATATTAACATTATCATAGATCTTTCCTTCAAAAATAATTATTTAAGACATACAATGGCTTGCAATTCATGGCGCTATCTGCTTTTTCAAAAACATTTGGTTATCAAATCGTATCCCTCAGTTACACCTTATGGGTGAGCGGACACAGTGTAAACTGTGTAAAGTGGCCCCGCTGACCACAATTAATCACTCTCTGTCATTCAGCAACTGGCATGTTTCAGTCTGGGTCCCAGTCTGCAAGGCGGTGCCTAAAGCGGCAGACACTTGGACAGTCTGAGAAGAGAGCTCGTGGTCCAATAAAACAGACAGTGTCTTGCAATTCATCAATTCATATGAATAAGCACAAACATCTAGAAATTAGAATTTCTCTTGTTCTCAATTTATTTGTAGCCAGTCAAATTGCTGTTTAACTTTCCAATTACACTTAAAACGTTACTGCCCATTTCCTTAATAAGTCCTGCAAGTTTTTCTGAAGTGAGGGCTTCAGAGCAGAGCTGCTTACAGCGTTTGCTCTCGTTCATCTCAAAATCTTTATCCCGACTAATCAAGTTACTGATCATGTCACTCAAATTGTTAGCCATAATTCAGTCAAAGTTCATACTCGCCTGAAATTATACCAGCAGACATGGAGGTGGTGATTTTTTTCACAGCTGTTGCTTCTGCGTGATGAGTCAACATTTTCCTTTCCCTTGTAGCGACTGAGGCAAATCAGACACATAATCGCCTGTTACATTTAACAAATATGTTTTAAATGCTCTGTTCTCAGTAACAGACCTTCCCCCAACACAACAGAGAAAGGTCCTCAGTTATCCTGGATACCAACTGATAAGACGTTTTATGGCCCTAAAAAATGTAGCCACATGGAAAAGGCCATAGTTAAGACACAAAGCCTGTAAAACACATGCTTTTGCCTCAAGTTTTACCAACCGTCTATAAATGAATATGCACCCCATGACATTGTATGTACGCATATAACTGTCTTGTAAAGTGTCCCTTGTATGTTATTTCGTTTATGCATGTCTTATGAACAACTTACTAGTCCATGTAAGTTCATATATGTCGTGTCTCCTATCAAATTAATGCTCTCTTCACGACTTACACTTTCATGTATGTCACTTCCTCGTAGGAAGTAATGCGTGTTTGTTGCATTAATTGGAGTATATATGGGCACAGGCCCATTGAATCTTGCTTGAAACAAAGATCCCTGCAAAGCCATCGGACGGAACCATCAAGACTTTTTCCTGCGACTGTATATCTGGACGCCTTCCCGGGCAAATGCAAGTAATGTACTAAGCAATAGCGTCCTTTAATTAAAAGCCCACTTGATTTTAGCCTTTTTTTCTACCTCGTAAAAAGCATAAATTCACACCGCTTAAGCCCCCATGATTGCAGTCTTTATTCTACTCCGTAAAAACCAATCATGCAGCTTTTGCCACAGAGTCAGACCTCACTATGGTTTATCCCCCCCAATTTTCAAATTTCAATTTAACCAAATTTCTATTTCCTCTTACCAGAAGCGTCCCGTTGCCACCTCGGGTTCGTTTTCTCTAATTCCAGTGGTCGGACCCTCCGGACCCCCCTGAGCGGTCGGCCCCTCTCCCTCAATCTGTCGGGGTAAGGCTGTGATTCTAATGTCCAGGATGATCAGTCACCGTCTGCTCCCGGGGTCCAGAAGGCACATCCAAGGAATCCCACTATCTGACACCAAATTGTCATGGCAAAAAATTAACTCCGTTGCATCACTGAATAAGAGACAAACCTTAGCCAGTTGTCTTTATAAAGATTTATTTTCTTGCAAGAAAATAGTCACAGTCACACAGCCATCCTGAATGTCTGCAGAGTGATAACTAACAGTCACAACAATTGAGTTCCCTTTTAAACCCTTTCCAAGATATCTGCACTCCTCCTGTAATTTTCCACACATACTCAAATAACCCCATATGTCATTTGGACCATCAAAATTAAATGTACCCTGACCCCAAGGGTCCAGAAACCCACATTTGGGTGGACAGTGACCTCTAAGGTCATGAGAGCTGGTCACCGTGTCTCCCTCTGTTGATTTTAACAGTCAGGCATAGCAAACAGAAAACACATGCATAATGATTAGAATTAGTTTTCTCCTATGATTTAAATTTTTCCACCACAGGTGCCCTGGTGGCCTGTATACAGTAGCCAACACAAATGTCAAACGGGATTTATCAATTTCACTACATAATGTTACATAAAGCACCAAAAATTCAAAAGCATTCTATTTGAAACTAGACTTCTGAGTAATACTGAAGATATTATTATAAATTATAGCAACACCTCCCCCTTTACCTTTCAGACGCGGCTCGTGTTTATAACAATAATCTTGTGGGGTGGACTCATTTAAAGTAATGTAGTCGTCAGGTTTTAGCCAGGTTTCTGTCAAACACAGCACATCTAGATTATTATCTGTAATCATATCATTAACAATAAGCGTTTTTGAGGAAAGGGATCGAATATTCAGCAGCCCGAGCTTTATCATTTGATCATCTGTATTATATCTGTTGTTTATTTGTTGGACATCAATTAAATTTTTCCCTTAAATGGGTTTGAGAGGTTTTTTTTTGTATTTAATGAATTGGGGAACAGACACAGTCTCTATGTGATAATATCTAGGTGAAAGAGTCTCTATGTGCTGGGATTTATCTGACTTCTGTGACGTGAGATGGATAGCAGACAGTCGGTTAAGCCAGTCTCTCTGCCTCCTGACCTGGGCCCCAGTATGTAACATTTGCTCGTCGTAAAGCAGGTTGACTCTTCTGCTGGCTGGGGATGGGCGGGGTTGTGTGTCCTGACCCGAACACCAAACGTACAGAGTGTGGTTGTAGCTGCTAGGAGGCTGCTCAGGTATCAGCGGCAGTAGAAATCGTCCGGTTAAGAGTTATTCTGCCATTGAAATAATTTTAGAGACATTATTTTAAGGTCGAAAAACTACATAGTGTTGCTTTAATTAGATCAGTGCATTGTCTCTCCTCTTTTCTCTGTGATGTTTTCCACTGCATGAGAAAATGTGCAAGTGGCTATCTATCTATCTATCTATCTATCTATCTATCTATCTATCTATCTATCCATGGATTATCCTACTTATTCCATGGTCATTTGCCAGAATTGAAAGCTGTTATTGATGTTTGCAGTTCAATATTTGACCAGGGGCCTGTACCATAAAGCCGGTTTCGCTGGCTAGCCAGGTAAGTTTCAGTTTAGATTGAGCCAATCCTGGGTTTTAGGTACCATGAAAGTGGCTTGGCTTTTAGCTGTGTTCAACGTCATAGTAACTTAAGCTCCACGGCTAACCTGCTCCGGAGCAGCTTATGTTCTGGATAAGAGATCTCAAACTGAAAGTGGACCAATCAGTTGTGAGCAAAGTGACATGCAATAAAGTCACTTCCCCTGTTTCGCTTGCTCCAAATTAAAGGTCCCTATATGATAAAAAAATATATTCTCTGGCTTTAATGATAATTACTTAATATAATAATTTTATATGATTTATATAATGATATATAAAATTAATATACATATAATTCATTACACACAAGCAATTTTAGTTTATAAATTATGCTTTTAGTTTAAATGAACATTAATATATACCGATAATATGTAATAAGCTGTAGAATAAATAGATAAAGCTTTAAAAATGTGACCTTACATGTTCGAGTGTCTGAGTTTAGTAATAAAAATTGCGAAAGCTCAGTCCAAATCATCAGTGCTCGTCCTCCTCAATTTATCTGCTGCCTTTGACACTGTGAATCATCAGATTCTCCTTTCCACCCTATCATCACTGGGCATCACAGGGATCCCACTCCACTGGTTTGAATCCTATCTCACTGGTAGGTCCTTCAAGGTTGCCTGGAGAGGGAAGGTATCCAAAGCACATCAACTGACCACGGGGGTTCCTCAGGGCTCAGTGCTTGGACCTCTCCTCTTCTCCATTTACACTACATCACTGGGACCCATCATACAGGCACATGGTTTCTCATACCATTGCTATGCTGATGACACACAGCTCTACCTTTCAGTTCGACCAGATGGTCCCACAGTAGCTGCACGAATCTAGCAGACATCTTGTCATGGATGAAACAGCATCACCTGCAGCTCAACCTAGCAAAGACTGAGCTTCTCGTCTTCCAATCCTGCCAATCCGACTCTACAACATGATTTCACCATCCAGTTAGGTTCATCTCTGATAACCCTCTTCAAGGTCGGTCAGAAATCTTGGAGTAACCTTTGATGACCAGCTGTCCTTCAAAGACCACATTTCAATGACAGCTCGGTCATGCAGGTTTGCGCTGCACAACATCAGGAAGATCAGACCGTTCCTTACAGAGCATGCAACACAGCTTTCTAGGCTTGACTACTGCAATGCACTCCTGGCTGGAATTCCATTGTGTGCAGTCAAAATGCTTCAAAACGCAGCGGCACATCTTGTCTTCAACGAGCCCAAAAGGGCCCATGTCACACCAATGGCAGAGCATCGTAACTGCGCAAACCAATCGGTGTGAAGCCCGCAAAGCTGAGCGCAGAGCCCGTCAAAGTGGGCGGGACATCTGCCTATAAAAGACACTCACATTGCCAAAGAAATCAGATTATTCTCCTTCAGCCTGCTGCGGAACAGCGAGTTAGCCAGCCCGGACCATCCTGCGAGCGAGTCAGCGGCCTGATATCAGCGCGCTCAATCACCAGTGATTCCCGCAAGCTGTCGTGCTGTTTCCCTGCGCTCTCCGCCAAAACACTGCGGTTTACGCTTTTAAGCAAAACTTTGCATCTAAAAGAGCAGCGACGTTCTAATGTCGTGCCACACGTGTGGCACATGCAGTTCCGAACTGCATGAGGAGGATGGCCATGACGAGTGTGTGATCTGTCTGGGCAAGGCCCACGTGGATGCAGCTCTCACCGGGTCCAGCTGCTCTCACTGCGAGAGTATGCCCATTTCCTCTCTCCGCTCGTGGATAGCACTCTTTTCAGAGTGCGACCCCGCCCCTCGCGCTCTCACGTTCCCTTTCCCGTCCGAGCATCGGCGGAAAAAACGGCAGAGTCAGAGGGCTGAGTATTTGAAGGCCAGCGAGCTCATGTCGGCCCAGTGCCCGCATGTCTCGTTCGGTGGGTCTGATGACGACACACAAGAGCATCAACATGATGACTCCGTGTCATTGGCCGCTTCAAATGCTGAGGAATGGTCGGGCTCCGTTGATGACCCTGTGCCCTCAACATCTCAGCAACGCAGCGACTCCAGGGCTAGTGTGGATGGCAAACTCATCCGTGTTCTCGCAAAAGGGGGGCCTATGCTTCCGCCGGCCAAGCAGGCTCTGCCCTCCACTTGATGGCGGTCCTGCAAGTATTCCAGGCTAAACTCCTGAGAGAGACTGAATCAGATCGCCTCCGCGCTATAGATCAGATCTCAGAAGCACCACAGACTTGGCCCTTCGCGCCACAAAAGCCACCGCCCAAGCCATAGGCAGATCTATGGCCAGCTTAGTGGTATTAGAATGCCACTTATGGCTGAACTTGACGGAGATTAAAGAAGCCGACAAAACTGCCTTCCTGGATGCTCCAATCACGGCCAACGGCCTATTTGGCCCAGCGGTGGATGTTGGGGTTGGGGTGCTCTGTACGAGGGCGAACCGGCCTTCGGCTCGTGGACGAGCACGGAGGCTCGGTTGCAAGTCAAGTCAACTTTATTTATATAGCGCTTTTTACAATGCAGATTGTTTCAAAGCAGCTTCACAGTGTTAAACAGGAAAATAATACAACCGAATCTGATTCGGCTGTACAGTCACTCTGGAGAAAACGGTGATGTCAGTAGTGTTATCCCTCAAGACCTTCCTACCACGTCTTTCGGGTTGCCATGTTTTAGTCTGTACGGACAAAATGACGGTGGTTTCCTACATAAACCGCCAAGGTGGGCACAGGTCGAGACGGCTCAACCATCTGGTCAGACGTCTCCTCCTATGGGCAAAAGGCAAACTGTGCTCGCTAAAAGCAGTGCACGTGCTGGGCAAGCTGAACCAGGGAGCAGATATGCTCTCCAGGGGTCTGGTGTCCCCAGGGGAATGGACCCTCCATCCACAGATGGTTCAAATGATATGGAATGTTTTCGGGAGGGCAGAGATTGACCTCTTTGCCTCCGAAGACAATTGTCATTGCCCAATATATTTCTCAAAGAGCAAGGACGCGCTGGCCCACGAATGGCCTGGCCGTCTGCTGTATGCTTTTCCTCCAGTCCTCCTCCTTCCCCAAGTCTTGAAGAGAATCAGGGAGGGTGGGAACACAGTCCTGTTAGTGGCCCCACTCTGGCGGACCCATCATTGGTTTTCCGAGGTGATACAGCTGAGAAAGGACCTCCTTTACCAGGCGAATGGGACAATCTGGCACCCCCGTCCCAAACTGTGGGCGCTCCCAGCAAGTATCCTGAGCACTATCAATTTTTTTCAGAATTAAGTTGCAGGAAATTACTAGTCATCCAATTTTTTTATATCAGCTATGCAATCCTTTAATCTTGTGAACAATATTTGAGAGAAATAGGCCTTTTGTGTACATAGAAAAAGTCTTAGATATTTGAGTTCAGCTCATGAAAAATGGGGGCAAAAACAAAAGTGTTGCGTTTATAATTTTGTTCAGTGTGTCTCACATTCATCGGATAAACCTGCTGATTTGTGGCTATTTGAGGAACCAGTCTTTCTCAACCATTTGTTACCATCAAGACTCATGTCATCCCCTAGTCTGCATTCACGTTTAATTGTTGTCGGATGCACAAAGCTGGGACACGTTTTGAGTACTAAGATAGAAGACTTGAGTGAAAGGACTGGGGTGCGATCATTGCGACAGGTAAAGAAAGCTGCTTCTGAGATCCTTCAGTTCTTGGGTGCAGACTATAAGACTTTCTTGAATGACCCAACAAAAATTTATCAATGGAGGAAGGGAGTAATCTTGATGTGTTTGAGTTGATGTGGGCGTTAGCGGATAATGAGACGATAATGAGACTAACCCTTCGAATGACTGACATCTCTCTCTTTTCAAACAGATTACATAAACAGAGAATATTTGCGTTCGATTTGATTTACATTATTTAAAACCTGACATTTCAATGTTTCTTTAGACATATGTTTGTGTGACAAGTATTCACTAAGTTACAGTTCATTTTCTGAAGACTATCTGAATAACTGTCACTGAGAGAGAGGCTGCAGATCGTGCATAATGTTTGTTTTCTTTATTTTCGGATCTCTTACAGCCCTACACCCCTTCTTGAACTCTTCGCTCCTCCTCAATGGGTCTTCTCCATACACCCCCTGCTCGTTTAACCACCAAATGGGCCATAGGGCTTTTAGTTGTGCTTCTCCTCGCCTTTGGAATTCTCTCCCAGTCAACATCTGTAACTCAGACTTTTTATCTCAATTTAAAGTAAAACTTAAAGCTCATTTATTCAGATTATCTTTCCCTTCATGATTACTGTGTGCACTCTAATCTAGCACTTTTGTTTTTGTTATTTTTATAGTAGTCATATTTGTAAATGTTGCTATTCTTTTTATGATTTATTGGTGTTGTTATTTACTGTTATTTGTTTATTTAATTTTGTCTATTGTTGCTACTTCTTGATGTATGGTGACCTTGAGTGATCTGAAAGGGACCTTAAATAAAATGTAGTATTATTATTATTATTATTATTATTATGGTTTGTGCAGCGTGAAAATATCTTTGAAACTGTTACTCCGATCAAGACAAAACCAGCGTAGGAAACACGGAATCCAAGTTGGTTAACAATATACATCAACCCTATAGTTAATTCATACAGTGAAGATTATGCAGTGTTATTTACGTTTGATTATTCAATTTCCGTATCTGAATAACAGTTAGATCGAACTTTCAAGCACTTCATTCTTAGCAATGTTCTTACTTTATTGCTGCCTGTTCACTTGTATTCAATAATGTTTTAAATGTATGTACTACTTGTAGTTTTTGCTGTGGAATATCAGTTGGAATCAAGAATTGTGAAATTTCTACAATTTTGGTTGCTTATTTATTAGAATACAATGTTACAACAGTCAAAACAATAAAAACAAATTATAATTGCATACTGTATAATACAATTACTTACTGTATAATACAATTACTTACTGTACACATAAAAGTCATCCCTAGTGGTTTAATCCATTATCAAGTGATTTGATTACTTTATGATAAACAGAGTGAAATCTGACTCCTATTCCCTCTCCAATCAAATCTGTGATCAGTTTATGTCTACAGAAGCCAAATCAAATATGGTGACGTCAATAGTATCAAACCCTCAATAGTGCTTGTGTCAGGATTTGGGCTCTGTAAACAGCAGAGACATTTCTCTAAATATCTTCTGTGTAGGAGGATTTCTGCATTGTTAGCAATGGAAGCATGGATCATTTTCTCTTCACATGATAATCACACTCTTCATGTCTGTTGATTTCCACAGTCCCTGATCCCAAGACCAGGAGAGACTTCCTACAATGTAAGTCACTGAGAACACAAGCAGGAAAACTCACTGAGTGTGTTCATGTTCTTCCTGGAGAAGTGGAAAGAAAACATGACAGAAGAGTTTTAGAGTTGATCATGTTCTAGACTAATTAAACTGTACTTGAGACACTGCTGATATATTGAACATGAAGAGTTCAGCTACATTAAAAGATCAGATTCATAATTCCTGATTGTGATGTGTTTTCTCTCCATCAGATTCCCATCGGATCAATCCAGATCTGAACACAGCACATAAACTTCTGTCTTGGAGGAACAGAGTGATTTCTCGCACTGACAAATATCAGTCGTATCCTGATAATCTAGACAGATTTGATTATCATTGGCAGGTGTTGTGTAGTGAGAGTGTGAGTGAACGGTCTTACTGGGAGATTGAGTGGAGTGGTGGTGTGTATATAGCAGTGTCATATAAGAGCATCTGCAGGAAGGGACATCATCGTGAGTGTCACTTTGGATCTAATGATCAGTCCTGGAGTTTGTTCTGCTCGTCCTACACTTACTCATTCAGTCACAATAACATAGGGACTATTCTCCCTGTAGTGTCCATCCGTAGAGTAGGAGTGTATGTGGATCCCAGTGCAGGAACTCTGTCCTTCTACAGCGTCTCTGGAGACACAATGAGCCTCATCCACACAGTCCAGACCACATTCACTCAGCCGCTCTATCCTGGGTTTGGTGTTATCCCTGACTCATCAGTGAAACTGTAATTGAATCAGGACAGACTGTAGAGATATTCTACCCATAATGCTGTGAGATGTTATAGAGTCTCTTCATTACATTAATACTACAGCTGAACTTCTGTAACTGAAATAACATGTGTGTGTAATAAATCGTCATACAGACAATGAGATCCGTGTGTGTGACGGTGTGTATCTGTGCTTTTCTCAAGCTCTGTTTGTGTTGATGAAGATCAGCTTAATTAGGAGTTCAAGCCCGTAAGGGCTGAAACCCTATTGTAATTGTAATTGGGGGTACAAAATGGCTCATAACTCCTAAACCACTAGGCGTGGGCTCAAGTGTCTTATATCGTTGGAATCCTTGGCTCAAGACGGACAAAATGCATTTCTGGCTACTTTGGCTTTTTCCAAAAACCTACTTTTGCGAACTAGTCCTAGATTTTTGGCCCGACTGGAACCAAACCAGTGCAGCAAGATTCTCTGGAGTCTGAATGTCAATAGTTATCAAAAAAAGTGGAAATTTGGGTTCACCGTCCCTAAGGGCCAGCAAAATGTTCCAAGTGGGAGGAGCCACTTTTACTTAATTGGCTATAACTCGTCAACGGAACAAAATATTTTCACCAAACTCAGCACGCATATGTAAGAGCTCATTCTGTGGTCGCGTGAAAAAGGATGCGGCGACTGGCCACTTGGTGGCGCTATAACGGTTAAAAAGGTGTCAAAATGATGTATTTTTATGGCAAATCCCATTAAATGGCTGAAAGCGGCCCTCTTCCTGCCTCATTTGCATACAGCTTCACAAAATCGGGCGTGCGCCTGCGTCACTTGATCCTAAAGAAGCTTGCAGACTTTTATGGACGTCGGGCCATTGGCGGTGCTTTAACTGTTATAAAGGTCAATTATATTATCCTATGCAAAATTACATTTAAATGACTAAAATTGTCTGCTCTGTGTAGAACTTCACCAAATTAGCTGAGCATGTGCGCCATATTATTGTAAAGAAGTGCAAACTTTTACAGAGATCGGGACATCAGTACAGGTATTACAGCTTAAAAGGTTAAACCCCCCCCACACACATTTCCATGATAAATGAGCTGAAAATGCAAATACCGACCTTTTTCCTCTCTGATGTGCATGTCAAAACGCTCGATAAAGTTTTTGTAACCAGCAGCCCAAAAATCAAGTGCTGAGACCCTATAGTTTTTTTTTTAATAGGCCTTTTTAGGCCCTTTTTAGGCCCTTTTTTTAGGGGTTCAAGAATGAAGTGCTGAAACCCTATTGTAATTGTTAATTTTCCCATGATGCATCATTCTCAATCTAAAACTGATCGGGCAGACCAAACTGTAAGTCATAGAGACTTGAAACTTTCAGGGCTGGTAGTACTTACAACGACTACGGACATCACCGAGGGGCGCCCCGTTTGTCCAGGGTGCCATTATAGTCTATGAGAACATTGGCATATCTCAAAAAACTAAGTATGCATAATTGGCACAATGCCCTGAAGGAGCCTGAGAAGTTTCAAGCCAGTGTTTTTCACAGGAGTCACCTCCTTTGACTCCTGAATACTTGCCGAGTCCAACGATACCAAACATGGCAGGTTTTGCTTTATGGTTTGTGTAACGATGTAATTTAGAGCTTACAAAACTTTTGTGATTATCTTTGAAACCGCTAGTCCTTCAGTTAGCACTCTACAGACATTCAGGATGGCTGTATGACTGTGACTCTTTTCTTGCAAGAAAATAAATCTTTATAAAGACGATTGGCTAAGGTTTGTCTCTTATTCAGTGATGCAACTGAGAGTTAATTTTTTGCCACTACAATGTGGTGTCAGAAGTGGGATTCCTTGGATGTGCCTTCTGGACCCAGAGAGCGGACGGTGACTGATCATCCTGGACATTAGAGTCACAGCCCTACCCCGACAGATTGAGGGAGAGGGGCCGACCGCTCAGGGGGTCCGGGAGTCCGACCACTGGAATTAGAGAAAATGAACCCAAGGTGGCAACGGGGCGCTTCTGGTAAGAGACAAACTTAAAATTCGGGGAAGAATTTTGGTTGAATTAAAAATTGGAAATCAAGGGAATAAACCATGGGGGGAGTCTGACTCTGTGGAAAATGCAGCGTGGTTGGACTTTTACTGTGTAGAAAAAGAGGCTGCAATCACGTGGGCTGGGCAACGTGAAGTGCTTACTGTGTAGAAAAAAGTATTCACGTGGGCCGTTAAAATGCAGCGGGGTTGGTTTTTTACTGTGTAGAAAAAGAAACTGCAATCACGTGAGCTGGGCAGCATGAAGTGCTTACTGTGTAGAAAAAAGTAGTCACGCGGGCCATCAAAAATTGGGACGCTATTGCGAGTGTCCAACCTTGGGTGAAGAAATCAGATCTGAACGGAGACGTCCGAAAGATTATAGCGTGCGCGTGAAAAAGGGGTCTACGACAAACGGTGTGGGAGGAGTAAATGCTCATAACTCCTAAACCATTTGTCAAGTATCTTATACCATTGGAATCCAGACCTCAAGACGAACAAAACGTATATCTCAGATTTAATTTCCGGTATGGAAATCGGTACACGTGTATAGCCTCAATCTTTGGTCATGTGAAAAAAACCCACTATAACATGAAAAAACATGAAAATTGCTATAACCAGCCAACCGTTAGTCCGATTAACTTGACAACTGGATCCGAGCGGGTGTGGCATCGAGGGTTGCCCTGGACACCAGGTGAGTGGGGTAGGTTTTAGGGAGATTGTGGTGCGGGGTTAGCTAAAGGAGGGCTATATAGTCCCCCGTGTTTCAAATAACCACAAATTATTTTCTTTTTTGCAGATGTCCACCATGAGGGCTACGCCAGAGAGGGCTGGATCTGAACGGGGTGTGGCATCGAGGGTTGATTAGGTTTAGGGTTAGGTTAGGTTAGGTTAGGGGAATGAAAAATCCAAGATCAAGGACCCTAAGGTCCCTGAAATGGTTATGCACAGTCCAGCCTTCTACTGACCACTAAAGGTGACCCGAGGTCAAAGACAGCCAACCACCATATGTCCCAGGTCCCGTTGCAAAAGGCTGTCAATGGGTAGGTTTTATTGGTGATGTGTATAAGGCCATATCAATCTTAGTATTATGTGTGTATGTACTATATATAAATTCAGCCATTTATGCTTTCAACCCACATTGTGTTTCATATAACCACAAATTGTTTTTCTTTTTTGCAGATGTCCACCATGAGGGCTACGCCAGAGAGGGCTGGATCCGAGCGGGGTGTGGCATCGAGGGTTGCCCTGGACACCAGGTGAGTGGGGTAGGTTTTAGGGAGATTGTGGTGCGGGGTTAGCTAAAGGACGGCTATATA
>CM077216.1:31455366-31475280 GCA_039654625.1 Rhinogobio ventralis
TTCTGCACCATTTCCTCTAAAATGTTTTCCACTTCCTTCGCAGTATCTACGTAGACTGGACCCTCGAGTGGACGATAGTGATCCCGCACAGACAGTTGTCTAAGACCCTCCCCGATATAATGCGCTCTGTCCAATATGACCGTAGCGTTGCCCTTATCCGCAGGTTTAATAATTATGTTAGTGTTGCTGCGTAGTTCTTTGAGGGCTTTCTTTTCCCTAATGGTGAGATTAGGGGCCCTGCCAATGCCCCAATGTAGGCTTTTGAAGGCATAGTAATCTGCCCTGATGACCTTACCGATTTCTTTCGGCAGGCTGGAAAACGGGGGTTCCCAATCTGATGGGTAAGTGAATGGCACTTTGGTCTTGGGGTTCTTTTTGCCCTCAAAAAATGTTTCCAGCTTAAGTCTGCGGTGGTATGACTGCAAGTCTGCTAACAATTCCTTTTTTCTGCAGTTGGGAGGGGTTGGAATGAAAGAGAGGCCTTTCTCCAGAACGGTGGTCTGATCTTTTGTCAAAACCGAGGACTTGGACAGATTGACTATGAGCTTGTTTGAACCACATTTTGGGCTGTCAGGTGTTAACAGTTTAAATGGTTCTTCCAGTGGGTGAAGAGTGCCTTGGCCGTAGTCGGTTTCCAATGGATACCGTCCTTCTCCACCTGGAAATGTGTTGCAGCCAGAAGGGGAATAGAGATCATGTTTTTATAGATGAAGTGGTTCATATGTTCAATCACGTCCTGTTCGGACCGTGGTAGCGTTCTGGAGAAGTTAATCAAGGGCACGATGATTGCTGTCTGAGGTAAGAGCCTTCTCGCGGTTTGGTAGGCTTTTTTGATTTCCGCTGTGGCTCTATTTTTGCACCTCTGTTTCCGGTTGTTAATCCCGAAAGCAAGTACAATCTGTTCCGGTACCAGAGTCACCGATGCCTTTTCCAGTAAATTGCTCGCATGTTGAAACTTTGCGC
This sequence comes from Rhinogobio ventralis, assembly GCA_039654625.1. NCBI lineage: Eukaryota > Metazoa > Chordata > Actinopteri > Cypriniformes > Gobionidae > Rhinogobio > Rhinogobio ventralis. The sequence continues at coordinate 31,456,330 of CM077216.1, forward strand.
CCGGGAAGCAATCTATCTGGAGCTCTGGGTTATCGTACTGCGGTAGTCTAGACAGATTTGAGTCCCCAATTATTACAGTCCTCTTTTTTATAGTCAAGCTCCAATCTATCAGTTTTCTGTTTGTGTTAATATGGCGTAACGGGCGGTTCAAGGAGCCGGAAGGTGGAGTATCGGCAGGCGCGTGTAGTGTCACGGCTTGTTGTGCTGTTGTTGTCCCTGGAGACAACACCATTTGGTGTGTTTGTGGTGACTCGACTCTGTCTAAATTTAAGGGCCCAAGCGAGAATTGTTGTATTTTTGTTGTCGTAACAGACGATATCTGTTTCAGAGCACTGGATTCACCCTGTTCAAACCCCGTATGGCTGGGGTCCGACAGAGGGTCGAGTTCTTTAAGGAACAGTGACAATGGAGAAGGTATTTTCTCAGGGGTTGATGGGTCGTCGGAAAATAACAACCCGTCATTTTGGGAGTGGTTCGGCGGGCCGATGGGTGAGGGTATTGGGGGGAAGGGGAACCGCGTGGGGTCCGGTCTTCCACGGGGAGGGTTGGGTGGGGAGCCGTCAGACTCTGGTGAAGCCTCTTCACCTCGTGGAGTGGACGCCATATTATTAACCCGTGGGTCCACTTCCTGAGGTGGAGTAGTCCCAACAGAGAGTTCCGGCACTGGGTTCTCGTGGCGGCTCTGCGGAGACTGAGTTTTATCAGAGATTTCCGCCACGGTTGCGGCGTGGCGGCTCTGAGGCACAGAGACAGTGGAAGAGTTTTCCGCCGCTCGTGATAGGTGGCGGCTCTTATGTGTCCTTTTTCTCTGCCCTATAGGTTCAAGAGTTCCCGCCTGTATGGGCTGAAGGATCTCAGGAAGGCCCTGAGGAGGAGCTTCCTCCTCAAAGGACCAATCCCCTCTGACTGGAGGGGATGCGATAACCTTCTGTTGGGGGCAGAGTGTAGGAGAGGTTTGTATTGACACATTTTTGTGACTAACCATCTGTTCAACAGGGTCAACTCGAACGGAAGGCTCGACCGGAACTGGCGGTCGAGTCTGTAGAGGAGCTCGACTGGTGGAGGCGACCACCGCGGCGTAAGTGCGAGGAGGTTCCGTCGCCGAAGGCTCTGTGTCGACATTCTGTGCCGAAGTGCCATTGGTTAACGGAATTTCTGCTGTGATGAGGGCTTCCGCCTGCTCAATGGTTTCAGCGCTAACTCTACCTCTATAATTTCTATCCGCCCAATGTGAGGCTACCTCGAAGGCCTCAGGCCAATCGTCTTGATTGGTCTGAGTGCGAATTTTTTCCACAGTTGACTCGATTGTGGATTCGTAATGCTGCTCCAGAATCAACTGTGTGGTATAGGACCAGTTCTTCGCGTTGCCCTGTAACAGTAGTGTCACACGCTCGTTGGTAAACGCTGGTCTCACTGTCTCAATGAGAAGGTCCGTCAGTCTGGAAAAGGTGATAGGTTGATTATTTTGTACCTTCGTGGTGACTTTCTCCAGATGGTGTACTAGACGGATGAGCTCATAAAAGAGTTTAATAGTGTTTTTCAACTGTGGGGGGGCCGGTGTGAATTCTGGATTGCGTCTCACCTGTTTTTTTACATTAAAGCGCCCTGGTTTTGTCCCGTTTGCGTTTCTCGGTGGGGGGTAATGTCGACCAGTGTCCCTATTGGTGAGATACCGAGGAGTGTTGCCCAGAGATGATTCGAAATCTCGAGTCTTACCACCATAATTATGGAAGGAGACCGTTCTAGGTCCCTGGTGGTAAGGGGCAGGGAAACGTTTGGAGGGTCCAGGCCTGGACACCTCCCTAAGGTTGGGTCTAGAAGCCTCTAGAAACCTGTTGGAGTTTGTAAACTCCCTGCTCGTGTATCTCTTTCCCCCTTTCTGTTTCTTATTTCTTTTCACAGGACGGGACTGTGGAGCGGTGTTATTTGGTTTCCTGTATGGGAAACCCCGCTCGTTGACATGCGGGCGTGCTGAGGTGTACGCAGGTGAGTAATTATAATCTCTAAAATTGGGTGTGACACTGGTGTGTCTTACTTTGAGACGAGGTGTATTCCTCTGTCTCGAACGGCCCCGGAAATTGTCCATGATAACAAAATGTTGAACTTTTTTTGTATTTTTTATTTGGGTTTTTATGTTTTTTTGTATTTTTATTGTTTTTTAGAAAAGACGAACAGGAACGAGAAAATAAAAATAAGAACCATGAACTGAAACAAAAATGACAAAAAGTGGCCAATTGTTCAAGTCGTTCGCGACGTTTCGGTATATAAATAATACCTTCTTCAGGCTAGACTTGAACTATTATATAAATAAAAGGAAAAAAGATATAGGTGAGTATGTAATAGGTGTGTATATATAAATATATGTATAAGCTATAATATGTATAGAATATACTTATATATCTATATATATCTCTCTATTAATCTCACAATATGTTAAATCAGGTCAAAAATGTAACTCTGTGTCCGTTTGTGAAGGAAGAGCGAAAAGGCTGCGACCGTCTGCTGTCTCAAGTGAAAGTGAAATGGGGGCGCGCCTGAATGCGCGCCTCCTTTTATAGGCCTGCTCTGGAACAGAGAGAATAGCCCAATAAGTGATTTAAAACTCCTCTGAACCAGATATATTTGATAAAAGACAGCGAAAGGTAAGTATATGTTTGTAAAAACAAGTATAAAATGTGTTTAGTGAATAAAGTTTTTGAAAAGAGTGAGATATGAGTTAATTTGGTTCAGAAATGCGGGACGCCATCGGATGACGTCATCGCCGCACCGACGGTAATAGACTAAAACTGTGTTAAAAATAGTCTTAGGAACAAGTAAAAAATCTGAAAATAAAGATTTATGATTGAAATATTTTATACTGTCCTTCTATAAAAAGGGTTAGGATGAACAACTCCTGGAAACATGTGTTTTATGAGTGGTCTCGGCGACGACATCGTTTCGAGCGGGACGACATCGTTTCGAGCGGGACGCCATCGTTTCGGGCGGGACGACATCGTTTTATTCACGTTTGGACAACAATGTTGTCAATAACAGTCATGGACATCCCAGAAAATCCTGAAAACGAGGATTATGATTATGAAATATATAAAAAAAACAATATTTTTATAAAAACCTATATGGTTTTATATGGTGATAATGAAGGAATATATTAATATAATGAATAAATGTCTTCCTTCTCAATACCTTTTTAAAGAGAGCCAAAGGGACAATATGTGTTTAAAAAAAAGGAAAGGTGATGATCTTTAGCTACTAGATGGTAAATACCTATATATTCACGAGAAAATATTTTCTTTAAATGACCGATTGAATATAAAATAATGGTAGTGTATGTTATATCATAGGGGACAGAGGACACGGCAAATTGTCCGCCATCTTCGACCCAGGGCCAACCAAAAGCTCAGAGGTGGCGGCACGGGCCTGGTTAGGGGAATGAAAAATCCAAGATCAAGGAACCTAAGGTCCCTGAAATGGTTATGCGCAGTCCAGCCTTCTACTGACCACTAAAGGTGACCCGAGGTCAAAGACAGCCAACCGCCATGCGTCCCAGATCCCGTTGCAAAAGGCTGTCAATGGGTAGGTTTTATTGGTGATGTGTATAAAGCCATATAAATTTTAGTATTATGTGTGTATGTGTACTATATATACACATTCAGCCATTTATGCTGTCAACCCACATTGTGTTTCATATAACCACAAATTGTTTTTCTTTTTTGCAGATGTCCACTATGAGGGCTACGCCAGAGAGGGCTGGATCCGAGCGGGGTGTGGCTTCGAGGGTTGCCACGAACACCAGGTGAGTGGGGTAAGTTTTAGGGAGTTTGTGGTGTGGGGTTAGCATAATGGAGGGCTATATAACCACTGTAATGCTACAAGGGGTATAATGGGTAGGGGTAGGGGTAGGGTTAGGGTTAGGGGTAGGGGTAGGGTTAGGGGTAGGGGTAGGGGTAGGGGTAGGGTTAGGGTTAGGGGTAGGGGTAGGGGTAGGGTTAGGGGTAGGGGTAGGGTTAGGGTTAGGGGTAGGGGTAGGGTTAGGGGTAGGGGTAGGGTTAGGGGTAGGGTTAGGGTTAGGGGTAGGGGTAGGGTTAGGGGTAGGGGTAGGGGTAGGGTTAGGGGTAGGGTTAGGGTTAGGGTTCATTTAGGCCTCTCGGGTGCACTGTGTCCAGACGTTTAATCCAGGTGCTCTCTGCCCTGAGTCTCTCATTCAGGGACCAAGCTGGATTGGATTGGAGCGCAGTGACTTTGAAAGAAGACAAGCCATGGGCCAGGAAGTGCTGCACAAGGTGTCGTCGCTTATCGATGCCGTGCACAATGTTGTGTACGTGTTGATAAGCCCTGACCCGGAGTTCATTTTTCGTCTGGCCGACGTATTGTCTTCTGCATTTCACACAGAAGACCAGGTAAATACAGTTTGACGTTTCGTGAGTCAGAGGTCGAGGGATTTTGAAAATCTTTTTATTGAATCTGCTCATAACCCACTTGGTATGCACAAAGTATTTACAGCGACCCACACGGCCCTGGGATCTGGAGGTGTTTAATTTGCTTTGGACGAGCCTGTCCTTGAGATTCCCGTTGCGTTTATAGGCTGCAATTGGCCTGTGGTGCTGAAGGAACTTTGTGGGCCCTAAGAACTTGAGGAAATTTTCCTTAATGGCCAAATTAAGGGAAACACACTGGTTAGAATAGAGTGACGTAAAGGGGATAATCTTGTGCCTGTTTTGCATCTCTGTAGCCAGTGGTTTTTTTGGCTCATTAAAACTCTTTAGTATTCTCCTCAGGAAGGATCTCCCGTAACCACGGTACCTGAGTGCTTGGAACAAGGTATTTGTGGCCTCGTGGAATGAGCTGGACTGTGAGCAAATTCTTTTAAATCTTAATAGTTGTGATTTAATGATCCCTCTAAATGTATGTTTTGGATGGAAGCTGTCTCTGTGCAACAAAGAGTGTGTGTCAGTTTCTTTAAAATAGACTTTGAAGTCTAATTGACCCGTTTCATTAAATCTGGGTCCCTTGTACGAGACAACATCCAAAAAATTGACCTCTGACTTGTCTATACTGTATTTTACACTGATAGACTCCTGGTGTGCGTTGAGATGGGCGATAAAAGTGAGAAAATCCTCCATCGAGTAGGTCCAGACTCCCCAGATGTCATCCAGAAAACGGAAGTACGCCAACGGTTTCATGGCAGTGGTCGCGAGGGCCGTTTGCTCCCAATCCGCCATGAAAATGTTGGCGTATGATGGCGCAAACTTTTTCCCCATGGCCGTTCCCTTGACCTGTAAGTAGAACTTAGAATCAAATTCGAAATCGTTTTTGGTCAGGTTTATCTCCAGTAATTTTAGGAGGTACTCATCTGGTCTATGGGGGTCGGGGTATTTTTCCATGAACTTTTTAACTGATCTAAGGCCTGTGGGGGTATCAATATTAGTGTACAAGCTATCTATATCAATAGTGAACAGGAAAGAGTTTTGTGGAATTTTAAGTTGGCCAATTTTGGAAATGAAGTCGTATGTGTCTTTCAGATAACTTGGATGCCTGGTGGAGAGAGGGTTGAGGAAGTGTTCAATGTACTCCGCCGTGCGGTACGTCTCGCTGTTACAATCAGACACTATTGGCCGGCCGGGTGGAACTACGAAAGGCACGCTCCATTTCTCCGGCTCCTTGTGGATTTTAGGTAACAGGTAAAATATTCTGGGTCTGGGTGGGCCCTCACCCATAAGGTACTTTTTTTGTTTTACATTAATGACCTTTTTCTGCACCATTTCCTCTAAAATGTTTTCCACTTCCTTCGCAGTATCTACGTAGACTGGACCCTCGAGTGGACGATAGTGATCCCGCACAGACAGTTGTCTAAGACCCTCCCCGATATAATGCGCTCTGTCCAATATGACCGTAGCGTTGCCCTTATCCGCAGGTTTAATAATTATGTTAGTGTTGCTGCGTAGTTCTTTGAGGGCTTTCTTTTCCCTAATGGTGAGATTAGGGGCCCTGCCAATGCCCCAATGTAGGCTTTTGAAGGCATAGTAATCTGCCCTGATGACCTTACCGATTTCTTTCGGCAGGCTGGAAAACGGGGGTTCCCAATCTGATGGGTAAGTGAATGGCACTTTGGTCTTGGGGTTCTTTTTGCCCTCAAAAAATGTTTCCAGCTTAAGTCTGCGGTGGTATGACTGCAAGTCTGCTAACAATTCCTTTTTTCTGCAGTTGGGAGGGGTTGGAATGAAAGAGAGGCCTTTCTCCAGAACGGTGGTCTGATCTTTTGTCAAAACCGAGGACTTGGACAGATTGACTATGAGCTTGTTTGAACCACATTTTGGGCTGTCAGGTGTTAACAGTTTAAATGGTTCTTCCAGTGGGTGAAGAGTGCCTTGGCCGTAGTCGGTTTCCAATGGATACCGTCCTTCTCCACCTGGAAATGTGTTGCAGCCAGAAGGGGAATAGAGATCATGTTTTTATAGATGAAGTGGTTCATATGTTCAATCACGTCCTGTTCGGACCGTGGTAGCGTTCTGGAGAAGTTAATCAAGGGCACGATGATTGCTGTCTGAGGTAAGAGCCTTCTCGCGGTTTGGTAGGCTTTTTTGATTTCCGCTGTGGCTCTATTTTTGCACCTCTGTTTCCGGTTGTTAATCCCGAAAGCAAGTACAATCTGTTCCGGTACCAGAGTCACCGATGCCTTTTCCAGTAAATTGCTCGCATGTTGAAACTTTGCGCCCGGGAAGCAATCTATCTGGAGCTCTGGGTTATCGTACTGCGGTAGTCTAGACAGATTTGAGTCCCCAATTATTACAGTCCTCTTTTTTATAGTCAAGCTCCAATCTATCAGTTTTCTGTTTGTGTTAATATGGCGTAACGGGCGGTTCAAGGAGCCGGAAGGTGGAGTATCGGCAGGCGCGTGTAGTGTCACGGCTTGTTGTGCTGTTGTTGTCCCTGGAGACAACACCATTTGGTGTGTTTGTGGTGACTCGACTCTGTCTAAATTTAAGGGCCCAAGCGAGAATTGTTGTATTTTTGTTGTCGTAACAGACGATATCTGTTTCAGAGCACTGGATTCACCCTGTTCAAACCCCGTATGGCTGGGGTCCGACAGAGGGTCGAGTTCTTTAAGGAACAGTGACAATGGAGAAGGTATTTTCTCAGGGGTTGATGGGTCGTCGGAAAATAACAACCCGTCATTTTGGGAGTGGTTCGGCGGGCCGATGGGTGAGGGTATTGGGGGGAAGGGGAACCGCGTGGGGTCCGGTCTTCCACGGGGAGGGTTGGGTGGGGAGCCGTCAGACTCTGGTGAAGCCTCTTCACCTCGTGGAGTGGACGCCATATTATTAACCCGTGGGTCCACTTCCTGAGGTGGAGTAGTCCCAACAGAGAGTTCCGGCACTGGGTTCTCGTGGCGGCTCTGCGGAGACTGAGTTTTATCAGAGATTTCCGCCACGGTTGCGGCGTGGCGGCTCTGAGGCACAGAGACAGTGGAAGAGTTTTCCGCCGCTCGTGATAGGTGGCGGCTCTTATGTGTCCTTTTTCTCTGCCCTATAGGTTCAAGAGTTCCCGCCTGTATGGGCTGAAGGATCTCAGGAAGGCCCTGAGGAGGAGCTTCCTCCTCAAAGGACCAATCCCCTCTGACTGGAGGGGATGCGATAACCTTCTGTTGGGGGCAGAGTGTAGGAGAGGTTTGTATTGACACATTTTTGTGACTAACCATCTGTTCAACAGGGTCAACTCGAACGGAAGGCTCGACCGGAACTGGCGGTCGAGTCTGTAGAGGAGCTCGACTGGTGGAGGCGACCACCGCGGCGTAAGTGCGAGGAGGTTCCGTCGCCGAAGGCTCTGTGTCGACATTCTGTGCCGAAGTGCCATTGGTTAACGGAATTTCTGCTGTGATGAGGGCTTCCGCCTGCTCAATGGTTTCAGCGCTAACTCTACCTCTATAATTTCTATCCGCCCAATGTGAGGCTACCTCGAAGGCCTCAGGCCAATCGTCTTGATTGGTCTGAGTGCGAATTTTTTCCACAGTTGACTCGATTGTGGATTCGTAATGCTGCTCCAGAATCAACTGTGTGGTATAGGACCAGTTCTTCGCGTTGCCCTGTAACAGTAGTGTCACACGCTCGTTGGTAAACGCTGGTCTCACTGTCTCAATGAGAAGGTCCGTCAGTCTGGAAAAGGTGATAGGTTGATTATTTTGTACCTTCGTGGTGACTTTCTCCAGATGGTGTACTAGACGGATGAGCTCATAAAAGAGTTTAATAGTGTTTTTCAACTGTGGGGGGGCCGGTGTGAATTCTGGATTGCGTCTCACCTGTTTTTTTACATTAAAGCGCCCTGGTTTTGTCCCGTTTGCGTTTCTCGGTGGGGGGTAATGTCGACCAGTGTCCCTATTGGTGAGATACCGAGGAGTGTTGCCCAGAGATGATTCGAAATCTCGAGTCTTACCACCATAATTATGGAAGGAGACCGTTCTAGGTCCCTGGTGGTAAGGGGCAGGGAAACGTTTGGAGGGTCCAGGCCTGGACACCTCCCTAAGGTTGGGTCTAGAAGCCTCTAGAAACCTGTTGGAGTTTGTAAACTCCCTGCTCGTGTATCTCTTTCCCCCTTTCTGTTTCTTATTTCTTTTCACAGGACGGGACTGTGGAGCGGTGTTATTTGGTTTCCTGTATGGGAAACCCCGCTCGTTGACATGCGGGCGTGCTGAGGTGTACGCAGGTGAGTAATTATAATCTCTAAAATTGGGTGTGACACTGGTGTGTCTTACTTTGAGACGAGGTGTATTCCTCTGTCTCGAACGGCCCCGGAAATTGTCCATGATAACAAAATGTTGAACTTTTTTTGTATTTTTTATTTGGGTTTTTATGTTTTTTTGTATTTTTATTGTTTTTTAGAAAAGACGAACAGGAACGAGAAAATAAAAATAAGAACCATGAACTGAAACAAAAATGACAAAAAGTGGCCAATTGTTCAAGTCGTTCGCGACGTTTCGGTATATAAATAATACCTTCTTCAGGCTAGACTTGAACTATTATATAAATAAAAGGAAAAAAGATATAGGTGAGTATGTAATAGGTGTGTATATATAAATATATGTATAAGCTATAATATGTATAGAATATACTTATATATCTATATATATCTCTCTATTAATCTCACAATATGTTAAATCAGGTCAAAAATGTAACTCTGTGTCCGTTTGTGAAGGAAGAGCGAAAAGGCTGCGACCGTCTGCTGTCTCAAGTGAAAGTGAAATGGGGGCGCGCCTGAATGCGCGCCTCCTTTTATAGGCCTGCTCTGGAACAGAGAGAATAGCCCAATAAGTGATTTAAAACTCCTCTGAACCAGATATATTTGATAAAAGACAGCGAAAGGTAAGTATATGTTTGTAAAAACAAGTATAAAATGTGTTTAGTGAATAAAGTTTTTGAAAAGAGTGAGATATGAGTTAATTTGGTTCAGAAATGCGGGACGCCATCGGATGACGTCATCGCCGCACCGACGGTAATAGACTAAAACTGTGTTAAAAATAGTCTTAGGAACAAGTAAAAAATCTGAAAATAAAGATTTATGATTGAAATATTTTATACTGTCCTTCTATAAAAAGGGTTAGGATGAACAACTCCTGGAAACATGTGTTTTATGAGTGGTCTCGGCGACGACATCGTTTCGAGCGGGACGACATCGTTTCGAGCGGGACGCCATCGTTTCGGGCGGGACGACATCGTTTTATTCACGTTTGGACAACAATGTTGTCAATAACAGTCATGGACATCCCAGAAAATCCTGAAAACGAGGATTATGATTATGAAATATATAAAAAAAACAATATTTTTATAAAAACCTATATGGTTTTATATGGTGATAATGAAGGAATATATTAATATAATGAATAAATGTCTTCCTTCTCAATACCTTTTTAAAGAGAGCCAAAGGGACAATATGTGTTTAAAAAAAAGGAAAGGTGATGATCTTTAGCTACTAGATGGTAAATACCTATATATTCACGAGAAAATATTTTCTTTAAATGACCGATTGAATATAAAATAATGGTAGTGTATGTTATATCATAGGGGACAGAGGACACGGCAAATTGTCCGCCATCTTCGACCCAGGGCCAACCAAAAGCTCAGAGGTGGCGGCACGGGCCTGGTTAGGGGAATGAAAAATCCAAGATCAAGGAACCTAAGGTCCCTGAAATGGTTATGCGCAGTCCAGCCTTCTACTGACCACTAAAGGTGACCCGAGGTCAAAGACAGCCAACCGCCATGCGTCCCAGATCCCGTTGCAAAAGGCTGTCAATGGGTAGGTTTTATTGGTGATGTGTATAAAGCCATATAAATTTTAGTATTATGTGTGTATGTGTACTATATATACACATTCAGCCATTTATGCTGTCAACCCACATTGTGTTTCATATAACCACAAATTGTTTTTCTTTTTTGCAGATGTCCACTATGAGGGCTACGCCAGAGAGGGCTGGATCCGAGCGGGGTGTGGCTTCGAGGGTTGCCACGAACACCAGGTGAGTGGGGTAAGTTTTAGGGAGTTTGTGGTGTGGGGTTAGCATAATGGAGGGCTATATAACCACTGTAATGCTACAAGGGGTATAATGGGTAGGGGTAGGGGTAGGGTTAGGGTTAGGGGTAGGGGTAGGGTTAGGGGTAGGGGTAGGGGTAGGGGTAGGGTTAGGGTTAGGGGTAGGGGTAGGGGTAGGGTTAGGGGTAGGGGTAGGGTTAGGGTTAGGGGTAGGGGTAGGGTTAGGGGTAGGGGTAGGGTTAGGGGTAGGGTTAGGGTTAGGGGTAGGGGTAGGGTTAGGGGTAGGGGTAGGGGTAGGGTTAGGGGTAGGGTTAGGGTTAGGGTTCATTTAGGCCTCTCGGGTGCACTGTGTCCAGACGTTTAATCCAGGTGCTCTCTGCCCTGAGTCTCTCATTCAGGGACCAAGCTGGATTGGATTGGAGCGCAGTGACTTTGAAAGAAGACAAGCCATGGGCCAGGAAGTGCTGCACAAGGTGTCGTCGCTTATCGATGCCGTGCACAATGTTGTGTACGTGTTGATAAGCCCTGACCCGGAGTTCATTTTTCGTCTGGCCGACGTATTGTCTTCTGCATTTCACACAGAAGACCAGGTAAATACAGTTTGACGTTTCGTGAGTCAGAGGTCGAGGGATTTTGAAAATCTTTTTATTGAATCTGCTCATAACCCACTTGGTATGCACAAAGTATTTACAGCGACCCACACGGCCCTGGGATCTGGAGGTGTTTAATTTGCTTTGGACGAGCCTGTCCTTGAGATTCCCGTTGCGTTTATAGGCTGCAATTGGCCTGTGGTGCTGAAGGAACTTTGTGGGCCCTAAGAACTTGAGGAAATTTTCCTTAATGGCCAAATTAAGGGAAACACACTGGTTAGAATAGAGTGACGTAAAGGGGATAATCTTGTGCCTGTTTTGCATCTCTGTAGCCAGTGGTTTTTTTGGCTCATTAAAACTCTTTAGTATTCTCCTCAGGAAGGATCTCCCGTAACCACGGTACCTGAGTGCTTGGAACAAGGTATTTGTGGCCTCGTGGAATGAGCTGGACTGTGAGCAAATTCTTTTAAATCTTAATAGTTGTGATTTAATGATCCCTCTAAATGTATGTTTTGGATGGAAGCTGTCTCTGTGCAACAAAGAGTGTGTGTCAGTTTCTTTAAAATAGACTTTGAAGTCTAATTGACCCGTTTCATTAAATCTGGGTCCCTTGTACGAGACAACATCCAAAAAATTGACCTCTGACTTGTCTATACTGTATTTTACACTGATAGACTCCTGGTGTGCGTTGAGATGGGCGATAAAAGTGAGAAAATCCTCCATCGAGTAGGTCCAGACTCCCCAGATGTCATCCAGAAAACGGAAGTACGCCAACGGTTTCATGGCAGTGGTCGCGAGGGCCGTTTGCTCCCAATCCGCCATGAAAATGTTGGCGTATGATGGCGCAAACTTTTTCCCCATGGCCGTTCCCTTGACCTGTAAGTAGAACTTAGAATCAAATTCGAAATCGTTTTTGGTCAGGTTTATCTCCAGTAATTTTAGGAGGTACTCATCTGGTCTATGGGGGTCGGGGTATTTTTCCATGAACTTTTTAACTGATCTAAGGCCTGTGGGGGTATCAATATTAGTGTACAAGCTATCTATATCAATAGTGAACAGGAAAGAGTTTTGTGGAATTTTAAGTTGGCCAATTTTGGAAATGAAGTCGTATGTGTCTTTCAGATAACTTGGATGCCTGGTGGAGAGAGGGTTGAGGAAGTGTTCAATGTACTCCGCCGTGCGGTACGTCTCGCTGTTACAATCAGACACTATTGGCCGGCCGGGTGGAACTACGAAAGGCACGCTCCATTTCTCCGGCTCCTTGTGGATTTTAGGTAACAGGTAAAATATTCTGGGTCTGGGTGGGCCCTCACCCATAAGGTACTTTTTTTGTTTTACATTAATGACCTTTTTCTGCACCATTTCCTCTAAAATGTTTTCCACTTCCTTCGCAGTATCTACGTAGACTGGACCCTCGAGTGGACGATAGTGATCCCGCACAGACAGTTGTCTAAGACCCTCCCCGATATAATGCGCTCTGTCCAATATGACCGTAGCGTTGCCCTTATCCGCAGGTTTAATAATTATGTTAGTGTTGCTGCGTAGTTCTTTGAGGGCTTTCTTTTCCCTAATGGTGAGATTAGGGGCCCTGCCAATGCCCCAATGTAGGCTTTTGAAGGCATAGTAATCTGCCCTGATGACCTTACCGATTTCTTTCGGCAGGCTGGAAAACGGGGGTTCCCAATCTGATGGGTAAGTGAATGGCACTTTGGTCTTGGGGTTCTTTTTGCCCTCAAAAAATGTTTCCAGCTTAAGTCTGCGGTGGTATGACTGCAAGTCTGCTAACAATTCCTTTTTTCTGCAGTTGGGAGGGGTTGGAATGAAAGAGAGGCCTTTCTCCAGAACGGTGGTCTGATCTTTTGTCAAAACCGAGGACTTGGACAGATTGACTATGAGCTTGTTTGAACCACATTTTGGGCTGTCAGGTGTTAACAGTTTAAATGGTTCTTCCAGTGGGTGAAGAGTGCCTTGGCCGTAGTCGGTTTCCAATGGATACCGTCCTTCTCCACCTGGAAATGTGTTGCAGCCAGAAGGGGAATAGAGATCATGTTTTTATAGATGAAGTGGTTCATATGTTCAATCACGTCCTGTTCGGACCGTGGTAGCGTTCTGGAGAAGTTAATCAAGGGCACGATGATTGCTGTCTGAGGTAAGAGCCTTCTCGCGGTTTGGTAGGCTTTTTTGATTTCCGCTGTGGCTCTATTTTTGCACCTCTGTTTCCGGTTGTTAATCCCGAAAGCAAGTACAATCTGTTCCGGTACCAGAGTCACCGATGCCTTTTCCAGTAAATTGCTCGCATGTTGAAACTTTGCGCCCGGGAAGCAATCTATCTGGAGCTCTGGGTTATCGTACTGCGGTAGTCTAGACAGATTTGAGTCCCCAATTATTACAGTCCTCTTTTTTATAGTCAAGCTCCAATCTATCAGTTTTCTGTTTGTGTTAATATGGCGTAACGGGCGGTTCAAGGAGCCGGAAGGTGGAGTATCGGCAGGCGCGTGTAGTGTCACGGCTTGTTGTGCTGTTGTTGTCCCTGGAGACAACACCATTTGGTGTGTTTGTGGTGACTCGACTCTGTCTAAATTTAAGGGCCCAAGCGAGAATTGTTGTATTTTTGTTGTCGTAACAGACGATATCTGTTTCAGAGCACTGGATTCACCCTGTTCAAACCCCGTATGGCTGGGGTCCGACAGAGGGTCGAGTTCTTTAAGGAACAGTGACAATGGAGAAGGTATTTTCTCAGGGGTTGATGGGTCGTCGGAAAATAACAACCCGTCATTTTGGGAGTGGTTCGGCGGGCCGATGGGTGAGGGTATTGGGGGGAAGGGGAACCGCGTGGGGTCCGGTCTTCCACGGGGAGGGTTGGGTGGGGAGCCGTCAGACTCTGGTGAAGCCTCTTCACCTCGTGGAGTGGACGCCATATTATTAACCCGTGGGTCCACTTCCTGAGGTGGAGTAGTCCCAACAGAGAGTTCCGGCACTGGGTTCTCGTGGCGGCTCTGCGGAGACTGAGTTTTATCAGAGATTTCCGCCACGGTTGCGGCGTGGCGGCTCTGAGGCACAGAGACAGTGGAAGAGTTTTCCGCCGCTCGTGATAGGTGGCGGCTCTTATGTGTCCTTTTTCTCTGCCCTATAGGTTCAAGAGTTCCCGCCTGTATGGGCTGAAGGATCTCAGGAAGGCCCTGAGGAGGAGCTTCCTCCTCAAAGGACCAATCCCCTCTGACTGGAGGGGATGCGATAACCTTCTGTTGGGGGCAGAGTGTAGGAGAGGTTTGTATTGACACATTTTTGTGACTAACCATCTGTTCAACAGGGTCAACTCGAACGGAAGGCTCGACCGGAACTGGCGGTCGAGTCTGTAGAGGAGCTCGACTGGTGGAGGCGACCACCGCGGCGTAAGTGCGAGGAGGTTCCGTCGCCGAAGGCTCTGTGTCGACATTCTGTGCCGAAGTGCCATTGGTTAACGGAATTTCTGCTGTGATGAGGGCTTCCGCCTGCTCAATGGTTTCAGCGCTAACTCTACCTCTATAATTTCTATCCGCCCAATGTGAGGCTACCTCGAAGGCCTCAGGCCAATCGTCTTGATTGGTCTGAGTGCGAATTTTTTCCACAGTTGACTCGATTGTGGATTCGTAATGCTGCTCCAGAATCAACTGTGTGGTATAGGACCAGTTCTTCGCGTTGCCCTGTAACAGTAGTGTCACACGCTCGTTGGTAAACGCTGGTCTCACTGTCTCAATGAGAAGGTCCGTCAGTCTGGAAAAGGTGATAGGTTGATTATTTTGTACCTTCGTGGTGACTTTCTCCAGATGGTGTACTAGACGGATGAGCTCATAAAAGAGTTTAATAGTGTTTTTCAACTGTGGGGGGGCCGGTGTGAATTCTGGATTGCGTCTCACCTGTTTTTTTACATTAAAGCGCCCTGGTTTTGTCCCGTTTGCGTTTCTCGGTGGGGGGTAATGTCGACCAGTGTCCCTATTGGTGAGATACCGAGGAGTGTTGCCCAGAGATGATTCGAAATCTCGAGTCTTACCACCATAATTATGGAAGGAGACCGTTCTAGGTCCCTGGTGGTAAGGGGCAGGGAAACGTTTGGAGGGTCCAGGCCTGGACACCTCCCTAAGGTTGGGTCTAGAAGCCTCTAGAAACCTGTTGGAGTTTGTAAACTCCCTGCTCGTGTATCTCTTTCCCCCTTTCTGTTTCTTATTTCTTTTCACAGGACGGGACTGTGGAGCGGTGTTATTTGGTTTCCTGTATGGGAAACCCCGCTCGTTGACATGCGGGCGTGCTGAGGTGTACGCAGGTGAGTAATTATAATCTCTAAAATTGGGTGTGACACTGGTGTGTCTTACTTTGAGACGAGGTGTATTCCTCTGTCTCGAACGGCCCCGGAAATTGTCCATGATAACAAAATGTTGAACTTTTTTTGTATTTTTTATTTGGGTTTTTATGTTTTTTTGTATTTTTATTGTTTTTTAGAAAAGACGAACAGGAACGAGAAAATAAAAATAAGAACCATGAACTGAAACAAAAATGACAAAAAGTGGCCAATTGTTCAAGTCGTTCGCGACGTTTCGGTATATAAATAATACCTTCTTCAGGCTAGACTTGAACTATTATATAAATAAAAGGAAAAAAGATATAGGTGAGTATGTAATAGGTGTGTATATATAAATATATGTATAAGCTATAATATGTATAGAATATACTTATATATCTATATATATCTCTCTATTAATCTCACAATATGTTAAATCAGGTCAAAAATGTAACTCTGTGTCCGTTTGTGAAGGAAGAGCGAAAAGGCTGCGACCGTCTGCTGTCTCAAGTGAAAGTGAAATGGGGGCGCGCCTGAATGCGCGCCTCCTTTTATAGGCCTGCTCTGGAACAGAGAGAATAGCCCAATAAGTGATTTAAAACTCCTCTGAACCAGATATATTTGATAAAAGACAGCGAAAGGTAAGTATATGTTTGTAAAAACAAGTATAAAATGTGTTTAGTGAATAAAGTTTTTGAAAAGAGTGAGATATGAGTTAATTTGGTTCAGAAATGCGGGACGCCATCGGATGACGTCATCGCCGCACCGACGGTAATAGACTAAAACTGTGTTAAAAATAGTCTTAGGAACAAGTAAAAAATCTGAAAATAAAGATTTATGATTGAAATATTTTATACTGTCCTTCTATAAAAAGGGTTAGGATGAACAACTCCTGGAAACATGTGTTTTATGAGTGGTCTCGGCGACGACATCGTTTCGAGCGGGACGACATCGTTTCGAGCGGGACGCCATCGTTTCGGGCGGGACGACATCGTTTTATTCACGTTTGGACAACAATGTTGTCAATAACAGTCATGGACATCCCAGAAAATCCTGAAAACGAGGATTATGATTATGAAATATATAAAAAAAACAATATTTTTATAAAAACCTATATGGTTTTATATGGTGATAATGAAGGAATATATTAATATAATGAATAAATGTCTTCCTTCTCAATACCTTTTTAAAGAGAGCCAAAGGGACAATATGTGTTTAAAAAAAAGGAAAGGTGATGATCTTTAGCTACTAGATGGTAAATACCTATATATTCACGAGAAAATATTTTCTTTAAATGACCGATTGAATATAAAATAATGGTAGTGTATGTTATATCATAGGGGACAGAGGACACGGCAAATTGTCCGCCATCTTCGACCCAGGGCCAACCAAAAGCTCAGAGGTGGCGGCACGGGCCTGGTTAGGGGAATGAAAAATCCAAGATCAAGGAACCTAAGGTCCCTGAAATGGTTATGCGCAGTCCAGCCTTCTACTGACCACTAAAGGTGACCCGAGGTCAAAGACAGCCAACCGCCATGCGTCCCAGATCCCGTTGCAAAAGGCTGTCAATGGGTAGGTTTTATTGGTGATGTGTATAAAGCCATATAAATTTTAGTATTATGTGTGTATGTGTACTATATATACACATTCAGCCATTTATGCTGTCAACCCACATTGTGTTTCATATAACCACAAATTGTTTTTCTTTTTTGCAGATGTCCACTATGAGGGCTACGCCAGAGAGGGCTGGATCCGAGCGGGGTGTGGCTTCGAGGGTTGCCACGAACACCAGGTGAGTGGGGTAAGTTTTAGGGAGTTTGTGGTGTGGGGTTAGCATAATGGAGGGCTATATAACCACTGTAATGCTACAAGGGGTATAATGGGTAGGGGTAGGGGTAGGGTTAGGGTTAGGGGTAGGGGTAGGGTTAGGGGTAGGGGTAGGGGTAGGGGTAGGGTTAGGGTTAGGGGTAGGGGTAGGGGTAGGGTTAGGGGTAGGGGTAGGGTTAGGGTTAGGGGTAGGGGTAGGGTTAGGGGTAGGGGTAGGGTTAGGGGTAGGGTTAGGGTTAGGGGTAGGGGTAGGGTTAGGGGTAGGGGTAGGGGTAGGGTTAGGGGTAGGGTTAGGGTTAGGGTTCATTTAGGCCTCTCGGGTGCACTGTGTCCAGACGTTTAATCCAGGTGCTCTCTGCCCTGAGTCTCTCATTCAGGGACCAAGCTGGATTGGATTGGAGCGCAGTGACTTTGAAAGAAGACAAGCCATGGGCCAGGAAGTGCTGCACAAGGTGTCGTCGCTTATCGATGCCGTGCACAATGTTGTGTACGTGTTGATAAGCCCTGACCCGGAGTTCATTTTTCGTCTGGCCGACGTATTGTCTTCTGCATTTCACACAGAAGACCAGGTAAATACAGTTTGACGTTTCGTGAGTCAGAGGTCGAGGGATTTTGAAAATCTTTTTATTGAATCTGCTCATAACCCACTTGGTATGCACAAAGTATTTACAGCGACCCACACGGCCCTGGGATCTGGAGGTGTTTAATTTGCTTTGGACGAGCCTGTCCTTGAGATTCCCGTTGCGTTTATAGGCTGCAATTGGCCTGTGGTGCTGAAGGAACTTTGTGGGCCCTAAGAACTTGAGGAAATTTTCCTTAATGGCCAAATTAAGGGAAACACACTGGTTAGAATAGAGTGACGTAAAGGGGATAATCTTGTGCCTGTTTTGCATCTCTGTAGCCAGTGGTTTTTTTGGCTCATTAAAACTCTTTAGTATTCTCCTCAGGAAGGATCTCCCGTAACCACGGTACCTGAGTGCTTGGAACAAGGTATTTGTGGCCTCGTGGAATGAGCTGGACTGTGAGCAAATTCTTTTAAATCTTAATAGTTGTGATTTAATGATCCCTCTAAATGTATGTTTTGGATGGAAGCTGTCTCTGTGCAACAAAGAGTGTGTGTCAGTTTCTTTAAAATAGACTTTGAAGTCTAATTGACCCGTTTCATTAAATCTGGGTCCCTTGTACGAGACAACATCCAAAAAATTGACCTCTGACTTGTCTATACTGTATTTTACACTGATAGACTCCTGGTGTGCGTTGAGATGGGCGATAAAAGTGAGAAAATCCTCCATCGAGTAGGTCCAGACTCCCCAGATGTCATCCAGAAAACGGAAGTACGCCAACGGTTTCATGGCAGTGGTCGCGAGGGCCGTTTGCTCCCAATCCGCCATGAAAATGTTGGCGTATGATGGCGCAAACTTTTTCCCCATGGCCGTTCCCTTGACCTGTAAGTAGAACTTAGAATCAAATTCGAAATCGTTTTTGGTCAGGTTTATCTCCAGTAATTTTAGGAGGTACTCATCTGGTCTATGGGGGTCGGGGTATTTTTCCATGAACTTTTTAACTGATCTAAGGCCTGTGGGGGTATCAATATTAGTGTACAAGCTATCTATATCAATAGTGAACAGGAAAGAGTTTTGTGGAATTTTAAGTTGGCCAATTTTGGAAATGAAGTCGTATGTGTCTTTCAGATAACTTGGA
>CM077217.1:5000-15000 GCA_039654625.1 Rhinogobio ventralis
CCCTAACCCTAACCCTAACCCTAACCCTAACCCTAACCCTAACCCTAACCCTAACCCTAACCCTAACCCTAACCCTAACCCTAACCCTAACCCTAACCCTAACCCTAACCCTAACCCTAACCCTAACCCTAACCCTAACCCTAACCCTAACCCTAACCCTAACCCTAACCCTAACCCTAACCCTAACCCTAACCCTAACCCTAACCCTAACCCTAACCCTAACCCTAACCCTAACCCTAACCCTAACCCTAACCCTAACCCTAACCCTAACCCTAACCCTAACCCTAACCCTAACCCTAACCCTAACCCTAACCCTAACCCTAACCCTAACCCTAACCCTAACCCTAACCCTAACCCTAACCCTAACCCTAACCCTAACCCTAACCCTAACCCTAACCCTAACCCTAACCCTAACCCTAACCCTAACCCTAACCCTAACCCTAACCCTAACCCTAACCCTAACCCTAACCCTAACCCTAACCCTAACCCTAACCCTAACCCTAACCCTAACCCTAACCCTAACCCTAACCCTAACCCTAACCCTAACCCTAACCCTAACCCTAACCCTAACCCTAACCCTAACCCTAACCCTAACCCTAACCCTAACCCTAACCCTAACCCTAACCCTAACCCTAACCCTAACCCTAACCCTAACCCTAACCCTAACCCTAACCCTAACCCTAACCCTAACCCTAACCCTAACCCTAACCCTAACCCTAACCCTAACCCTAACCCTAACCCTAACCCTAACCCTAACCCTAACCCTAACCCTAACCCTAACCCTAACCCTAACCCTAACCCTAACCCTAACCCTAACCCTAACCCTAACCCTAACCCTAACCCTAACCCTAACCCTAACCCTAACCCTAACCCTAACCCTAACCCTAACCCTAACCCTAACCCTAACCCTAACCCTAACCCTAACCCTAACCCTAACCCTAACCCTAACCCTAACCCTAACCCTAACCCTAACCCTAACCCTAACCCTAACCCTAACCCTAACCCTAACCCTAACCCTAACCCTAACCCTAACCCTAACCCTAACCCTAACCCTAACCCTAACCCTAACCCTAACCCTAACCCTAACCCTAACCCTAACCCTAACCCTAACCCTAACCCTAACCCTAACCCTAACCCTAACCCTAACCCTAACCCTAACCCTAACCCTAACCCTAACCCTAACCCTAACCCTAACCCTAACCCTAACCCTAACCCTAACCCTAACCCTAACCCTAACCCTAACCCTAACCCTAACCCTAACCCTAACCCTAACCCTAACCCTAACCCTAACCCTAACCCTAACCCTAACCCTAACCCTAACCCTAACCCTAACCCTAACCCTAACCCTAACCCTAACCCTAACCCTAACCCTAACCCTAACCCTAACCCTAACCCTAACCCTAACCCTAACCCTAACCCTAACCCTAACCCTAACCCTAACCCTAACCCTAACCCTAACCCTAACCCTAACCCTAACCCTAACCCTAACCCTAACCCTAACCCTAACCCTAACCCTAACCCTAACCCTAACCCTAACCCTAACCCTAACCCTAACCCTAACCCTAACCCTAACCCTAACCCTAACCCTAACCCTAACCCTAACCCTAACCCTAACCCTAACCCTAACCCTAACCCTAACCCTAACCCTAACCCTAACCCTAACCCTAACCCTAACCCTAACCCTAACCCTAACCCTAACCCTAACCCTAACCCTAACCCTAACCCTAACCCTAACCCTAACCCTAACCCTAACCCTAACCCTAACCCTAACCCTAACCCTAACCCTAACCCTAACCCTAACCCTAACCCTAACCCTAACCCTAACCCTAACCCTAACCCTAACCCTAACCCTAACCCTAACCCTAACCCTAACCCTAACCCTAACCCTAACCCTAACCCTAACCCTAACCCTAACCCTAACCCTAACCCTAACCCTAACCCTAACCCTAACCCTAACCCTAACCCTAACCCTAACCCTAACCCTAACCCTAACCCTAACCCTAACCCTAACCCTAACCCTAACCCTAACCCTAACCCTAACCCTAACCCTAACCCTAACCCTAACCCTAACCCTAACCCTAACCCTAACCCTAACCCTAACCCTAACCCTAACCCTAACCCTAACCCTAACCCTAACCCTAACCCTAACCCTAACCCTAACCCTAACCCTAACCCTAACCCTAACCCTAACCCTAACCCTAACCCTAACCCTAACCCTAACCCTAACCCTAACCCTAACCCTAACCCTAACCCTAACCCTAACCCTAACCCTAACCCTAACCCTAACCCTAACCCTAACCCTAACCCTAACCCTAACCCTAACCCTAACCCTAACCCTAACCCTAACCCTAACCCTAACCCTAACCCTAACCCTAACCCTAACCCTAACCCTAACCCTAACCCTAACCCTAACCCTAACCCTAACCCTAACCCTAACCCTAACCCTAACCCTAACCCTAACCCTAACCCTAACCCTAACCCTAACCCTAACCCTAACCCTAACCCTAACCCTAACCCTAACCCTAACCCTAACCCTAACCCTAACCCTAACCCTAACCCTAACCCTAACCCTAACCCTAACCCTAACCCTAACCCTAACCCTAACCCTAACCCTAACCCTAACCCTAACCCTAACCCTAACCCTAACCCTAACCCTAACCCTAACCCTAACCCTAACCCTAACCCTAACCCTAACCCTAACCCTAACCCTAACCCTAACCCTAACCCTAACCCTAACCCTAACCCTAACCCTAACCCTAACCCTAACCCTAACCCTAACCCTAACCCTAACCCTAACCCTAACCCTAACCCTAACCCTAACCCTAACCCTAACCCTAACCCTAACCCTAACCCTAACCCTAACCCTAACCCTAACCCTAACCCTAACCCTAACCCTAACCCTAACCCTAACCCTAACCCTAACCCTAACCCTAACCCTAACCCTAACCCTAACCCTAACCCTAACCCTAACCCTAACCCTAACCCTAACCCTAACCCTAACCCTAACCCTAACCCTAACCCTAACCCTAACCCTAACCCTAACCCTAACCCTAACCCTAACCCTAACCCTAACCCTAACCCTAACCCTAACCCTAACCCTAACCCTAACCCTAACCCTAACCCTAACCCTAACCCTAACCCTAACCCTAACCCTAACCCTAACCCTAACCCTAACCCTAACCCTAACCCTAACCCTAACCCTAACCCTAACCCTAACCCTAACCCTAACCCTAACCCTAACCCTAACCCTAACCCTAACCCTAACCCTAACCCTAACCCTAACCCTAACCCTAACCCTAACCCTAACCCTAACCCTAACCCTAACCCTAACCCTAACCCTAACCCTAACCCTAACCCTAACCCTAACCCTAACCCTAACCCTAACCCTAACCCTAACCCTAACCCTAACCCTAACCCTAACCCTAACCCTAACCCTAACCCTAACCCTAACCCTAACCCTAACCCTAACCCTAACCCTAACCCTAACCCTAACCCTAACCCTAACCCTAACCCTAACCCTAACCCTAACCCTAACCCTAACCCTAACCCTAACCCTAACCCTAACCCTAACCCTAACCCTAACCCTAACCCTAACCCTAACCCTAACCCTAACCCTAACCCTAACCCTAACCCTAACCCTAACCCTAACCCTAACCCTAACCCTAACCCTAACCCTAACCCTAACCCTAACCCTAACCCTAACCCTAACCCTAACCCTAACCCTAACCCTAACCCTAACCCTAACCCTAACCCTAACCCTAACCCTAACCCTAACCCTAACCCTAACCCTAACCCTAACCCTAACCCTAACCCTAACCCTAACCCTAACCCTAACCCTAACCCTAACCCTAACCCTAACCCTAACCCTAACCCTAACCCTAACCCTAACCCTAACCCTAACCCTAACCCTAACCCTAACCCTAACCCTAACCCTAACCCTAACCCTAACCCTAACCCTAACCCTAACCCTAACCCTAACCCTAACCCTAACCCTAACCCTAACCCTAACCCTAACCCTAACCCTAACCCTAACCCTAACCCTAACCCTAACCCTAACCCTAACCCTAACCCTAACCCTAACCCTAACCCTAACCCTAACCCTAACCCTAACCCTAACCCTAACCCTAACCCTAACCCTAACCCTAACCCTAACCCTAACCCTAACCCTAACCCTAACCCTAACCCTAACCCTAACCCTAACCCTAACCCTAACCCTAACCCTAACCCTAACCCTAACCCTAACCCTAACCCTAACCCTAACCCTAACCCTAACCCTAACCCTAACCCTAACCCTAACCCTAACCCTAACCCTAACCCTAACCCTAACCCTAACCCTAACCCTAACCCTAACCCTAACCCTAACCCTAACCCTAACCCTAACCCTAACCCTAACCCTAACCCTAACCCTAACCCTAACCCTAACCCTAACCCTAACCCTAACCCTAACCCTAACCCTAACCCTAACCCTAACCCTAACCCTAACCCTAACCCTAACCCTAACCCTAACCCTAACCCTAACCCTAACCCTAACCCTAACCCTAACCCTAACCCTAACCCTAACCCTAACCCTAACCCTAACCCTAACCCTAACCCTAACCCTAACCCTAACCCTAACCCTAACCCTAACCCTAACCCTAACCCTAACCCTAACCCTAACCCTAACCCTAACCCTAACCCTAACCCTAACCCTAACCCTAACCCTAACCCTAACCCTAACCCTAACCTAACCCTAACCCTAACCCTAACCCTAACCCTAACCCTAACCCTAACCCTAACCCTAACCCTAACCCTAACCCTAACCCTAACCCTAACCCTAACCCTAACCCTAACCCTAACCCTAACCCTAACCCTAACCCTAACCCTAACCCTAACCCTAACCCTAACCCTAACCCTAACCCTAACCCTAACCCTAACCCTAACCCTAACCCTAACCCTAACCCTAACCCTAACCCTAACCCTAACCCTAACCCTAACCCTAACCCTAACCCTAACCCTAACCTAACCCTAACCCTAACCCTAACCCTAACCCTAACCCTAACCCTAACCCTAACCCTAACCCTAACCCTAACCCTAACCCTAACCCTAACCCTAACCCTAACCCTAACCCTAACCCTAACCCTAACCCTAACCCTAACCCTAACCCTAACCCTAACCCTAACCCTAACCCTAACCCTAACCCTAACCCTAACCCTAACCCTAACCCTAACCCTAACCCTAACCCTAACCCTAACCCTAACCCTAACCCTAACCCTAACCCTAACCCTAACCTAACCCTAACCCTAACCCTAACCCTAACCCTAACCCTAACCCTAACCCTAACCCTAACCTAACCCTAACCCTAACCCTAACCCTAACCCTAACCCTAACCCTAACCCTAACCTAACCCTAACCCTAACCCTAACCCTAACCCTAACCCTAACCCTAACCTAACCCTAACCCTAACCCTAACCCTAACCCTAACCCTAACCCTAACCCTAACCTAACCCTAACCCTAACCCTAACCCTAACCCTAACCCTAACCCTAACCCTAACCTAACCCTAACCCTAACCCTAACCCTAACCCTAACCCTAACCCTAACCTAACCCTAACCCTAACCCTAACCCTAACCCTAACCCTAACCCTAACCCTAACCCTACCCTAACCCTAACCCTAACCCTAACCCTAACCCTAACCCTAACCCTAACCCTAACCCTAACCCTAACCTAACCCTAACCCTAACCCTAACCTAACCCTAACCCTAACCCTAACCCTAACCCTAACCCTAACCCTAACCCTAACCCTAACCCTAACCCTAACCCTAACCTAACCCTAACCCTAACCTAACCCTAACCTAACCCTAACCCTAACCTAACCCTAACCCTAACCCTAACCCTAACCCTAACCCTAACCCTAACCCTTACCCTAACCCTAACCCTAACCCTAACCCTAACCCTAACCCTAACCCTACCCTAACCCTAACCCTAACCCTAACCCCTAACCCTAACCCTAACCCTAACCCTAAACCTAACCTAACCCTAACCTAACCCTAACCCTAACCTAACCCTAACCTAACCCTAACCCTAACCTAACCCTAACCCTAACCCTAACCCTAACCCTAACCCTAACCCTAACCCAACCCTAACCTAACCCTAACCCTAACCCTAACCCTAACCCTAACCCTAACCCTAACCCTACCCTAACCCTAACCCTAACCCTAACCCTAACCCTAACCCTTACCCTAACCCTAACCCTAACCCTAACCCTAACCCCTAACCCTAACCCTAACCCTAACCCTAACCCCTAACCCTAACCCTAACCCTAACCCTAACCCCTAACCTTAACCCTAACCCTAACCCTAACCCTAACCCTAACCCTAACCCTAACCCTAAACCTACCCATTATACTCCTTGCAGCATTACAGTGGCTATATAGCCCTCCCATTATGCTAACACCACATCACAAACCGCCTAAAACCTATCCCACTCACCTGGTGTCCGTGGCAACCCTCGATGCCACACTCCGCTCGGATCCAGCCCTGCTTGGCGTAGCCCTCATGGTGGACATCTGCAAAGAGGGGAGTAATTTGTGATTATTTGAAACACAAGTGGCTATATAGCCCTCCAATATGCTAGCCCCACACCACAAACCCCTCGATGCCACACCCCGCTCGGATCCAGCCCTCTCTGGCGTAGCCCTCATGGTGGACATCTGCAAGGAAAGAAAATAATTTGTGGTTATTTGGGGCACAAAGGGGCTAGATAGCCCTCCTTTGTGCTGGCCCCACGCTGCAAACTCCCTAAAACCTACCCCACTCACCTGGTGTCCATGGCAACCCTCGATGCCACACCCTGCTTGGATCCAGCCCTCTTTGGCATAGCCCTCATGGTGGACATCTGCAGTAAAAAAAAAAAAAAGAATTGGTGGTTATAAGAAACGCAATGTGGGTTGAAAGCATAAATGGCTGAATGTACGAACAACCATCTATTATATGGGTTTCATAGCTGGATAATATACACTCACCTAAAGGATTATTAGGAACACCATACTAATACTGTGTTTGACCCCCTTTCGCATTCAGAACTGCCTTAATTCTACGTGGCATTGATTCAACAAGGTGCTGAAAGCATTCTTTAGAAATGTTGGCCCATATTGATAGGATAGCATCTTGCAGTTGATGGAGATTTGTGGGATGCACATCCAGGGCACGAAGCTCCCGTTCCACCACATCCCAAAGATGCTCTATTGGGTTGAGATCTGTTTCTCATTGCTCGTTAAGCTACAGATTTAATATTACACAGCCGTAACATGTATTTCACTATATTCTGAGCTGGCGGTTCAGGAACAATTTCATCATTGGATATCATTTGGGAGTTTTGTTTTTTATCAATCTTTCATATTTCAGATCTGTATCAGTGGAGTAATTCTACATTACTGAAAACATTCATCTTCCAATCCTTAAAGGGGATATTATGCCCCTTTTTACAAGATGTAAAATAAGTATCTGATGTCCCCAGAGTGTGTATGTGAAGTTTTAGCTCAAAATACCCCATAGATCATGTTTTATAGACTGTTAAAATTGCAATTTTTTTGAGACTCAGACAGTAATGCCCACAGAGCCAGAGAACATCTGCTGCATGGAGACAGAACAGGTATGGTTTAGTTTAATTCCGGTTTTAACTTATGTTGCCATCTAGCTTTTATCCACTATTAGTACAAGTCTGCTGTAGCGGACCCTGTCCAAATGATGGCCAAAACTTTACTGATGAAGTTTATTAAGTTTATTGTTCATCACACAAAAGATGAAGCGTGGGGTTTTCTGGGTTGGTAGATGCACCGGGGATCAGATTATAGCACTTAAATATGGAAAAAGTCAGATTTTCGTCGTTTGTTTTTCTTAAATCAGATCCATGTTTACATGCACACCAGTAAGCTGATAACTCACAAATATCAGCTAATTGAAATAACCAGTTTTCCCCGTTTACATGCAAACCAGTAAACTGACAACACAAGTAAACCGCGTTTACATGACTTTATTAATAAATCGGGTTATTTCCTTGTCAAAACGTCAAAACAATCATTTGCGTATCTAACTCTGAGTATTCCGTATGTTATGTCAGTTGTGATGTTAAATAAAGCTTGCAACGTGTCAGCGGGAAACTTACGGCTCATATATTATTCTCTCATGCAGTTACAGATGCAGTGTTTTGACTGAACCACTTCTGCTTCAACTGCACAAGAGATAACACATTTTTACAATTTTCTGGGTCTTGAAAGAGTCCCATGTGTGGTATATTTCCTTCTTTCTTTCCTGCAAAACGCTCGCTCTGTCAGGATGCGTTTAAATCTATGGTTTAAATCTGCTCTAAGGATGCATTTCTGTCACTGATCACACATGCGCACTTCAAGAAGCTCACAGAAAGCGGGTTAATGCGTTTACATGCCGCGCGAAATCGGGGTAAGTGGCAAAAAACCTGTGTCGACCGGTTTATGCTTAAGCCTGTTTATGACCTTACTCCGATTAAAGAAAACGGGTTACCGCATTTACATGACCATATTTGTTGTCGGCTTATTAAGCATAATCGGCTTAAGAGCATGCATGTAAACACACTCAATGTTAACAATGACAGATTAGAATACAAGAAAACAAATGAATAAGGGATGTGAGTGAATGTTGTTATGCAGGGAAGAAATATTGGGCAGTTTGTTACAGCATTACTGAAAAACCTACATTATTCCTCACCAGTGTCTCCCATTAATTACCTAGACATGATCACAAAAAGATGTTTGAGTCCACTTTAAACTCCAGATACTAGTTAATACAAAGACTTTTTAATGTGGGACATATCCTCACTAAATCCCTCACTAGGATTATTGTATACTTAAGTTTAAATTAAAGTAGAAATTTTATATTTCTTGTCAGGACACATTTTTAAATCACGTTGAATGAATAAATGAGGCATTTATATAGCGCTTTTTTTATATGTACTACTGTACACCCAAAGCGCTTTACACTCATGTCAGGGGTCTCTCCTCAACCACCACCACCACCTCAATCACGTTCTGTGGGGGGACGTGTGGATTATCGCACTTGATGCCGGCCTCATGCTTATACTGTTTATAACGAGTTGTTTTAAGAGAGCGATTCGATCATTTTGCGTTGACCCTGCATGTGCTACATCATCGGTTCTGTACAGGATCTTCTGCATTCAGCCTACGGGGCTGTGAGTTGGTGAACGAATGACTCGAACCCGAAGACAAGAGAGGTGAACTAATCTTTCCAGGGAACAGATATGATTAAATGTGAAGTGACAAAAGAAAGAATGACTCGGATTCCGAGGTGAGGTGAACTAACAGACTGCATAGCATGAAGACCCAGCTAAGCAATTAATGAATAATTTATTTCTTAAAGTTTGGCCTTGGCTGCATTAGCTTATAATTTTTTTTATTCCAAATGTGAACAACGTTTGCATAAGTACTAGATGTGTTGGGGAATTTAACATGTGACATTTTAATTATATTCTGCTGAAATGAATGAAATGACTTGAAAAAAGATTTGTTCATTTTTCTGAACGAGATTGAAAGAGTCCGAGTCCGTAAAATGATCCGAACTTCCCACTACTACTATGCGTCGCTCAACACGCGTCACTTACTCAGTTGCTCTGATTGGTTGTAGGTCTATCCAATTGAGTGCAGAGGCATTTTCTTTCCTGGTTCGGTTGAAACACCCCATAATCACAGCCCAGTGGAGCAGTATCAGACTCATATTCTGACTAGAATGGAGTATGACGACGCCAGCCCTTATGAAAAATAACCATGGTTTTATTATAGTAAAAGTGTAGTAACCATGTTTTTTTGGCTAATTGATTACCATTTATATAACCACAGTTTTACCAGAAATACCATGGTTAAACTATGGTTAGAGTTGCAAAACCATGGTTAATTTGTAGTTACTATGGTTTAACTACAATAACCATGGTTTTTTGGTTTTATTTGTAGTAAAACCATGGTTCATTTTCATAA
>CM077217.1:40000-45000 GCA_039654625.1 Rhinogobio ventralis
GAGTGTGTGAGAGTGAGTGAGAGCGAGAGCGAGAGTGAGTGAGAGTGAGAGTGAGTGAGAGTGAGTGAGTGAGTGAGTGAGTGAGTGTGTGAGTGTGTGGGTGAGTGTGAGAGTGTGAGAGTGAGTATGTGTGTGAGAGTGAGTGTGAGAGTGAGTGTGTGTGTGAGAGTGTGAGTGTGAGAGTGAGTGTGAGAGTGAGTGAGAGTGAGTGAGAGAGTGTGTGAGTGAGTGTGAGAATGAGTGTGAGAGTGAGTTGTGAGAGTGTGTGAGAGTGTGTGAGAGTGTGTGTGTCAGATTGTGTGTGTGAGATTGAGTGTGAGAGAGTGTGTGAGAGTGAGAGTGTGAGTGAGAGTGTGAGTGAGTGAGAGTGTGAGTGAGAATGTGAGTGAGAGTGTGAGTGAGTGTGAGAGTGAGTGAGAGTGAGTGAGAGTGAGTGTGAGAGTGAGTGTGAGAGTGAGAGTGAGTGAGAGTGAGTGAGAGTGAGTGAGTGTGAGAGTGAGTGTGAGAGTGAGAGTGAGTGAGAGTGAGTGAGAGTGAGAGTGAGAGTGAGTGTGAGAGTGAGTGTGAGTGAGTGAGAGTGAGAGTGAGAGCGAGAGTGAGAGTAAGAGTGTGAGTGAGAGTGTGAGTGTGAGTGCGAGTGAGTGTGTGAGTGAGTGTGTGAGTGAGTGTGTGAGTGTGTGAGTGTGAGAGTGTGAGTGTGTGAGAGTGAGTGAGAGAATGAGTGAGAGAGTGAGTGTGAGTGAGTGAGTGTGAGTGTGAGTGAGTGTGAGTGAGTGTGAGTGTGTGTGAGTGTGAGAGTGAGAGTGAGAGTGTGTGTGAGTGTGTGAGTGAGTGAGTGTGAGTGTGAGTGAGAGTGTGAGTGTGAGTGAGAGTGAGTGAGAGTGAGAGTGAGAGTGAGTGAGTGAGAGTGAGTGTGTGAGAGTGTGAGTGAGTGCGAGTGTGAGTGAGTGTGAGTGAGAGTGAGTGAGTGAGTGAGTGAGTGTGTGTGTGAGTGTGTGGGTGAGTGTGAGAGTGTGAGAGTGAGTGTGTGTGAGTGTGTGGGTGAGTGTGAGAGTGTGACAGTGAGTGTGTGAGAGTGAGTGTGAGAGTGAGAGTGAGTGTGTGTGTGAGAGTGAGTGTGAGAGTGAGTGTGTGTGTGAGAGTGTGAGTGTGAGAGTGAGTGTGAGAGTGAGTGAGAGTGAGTGAGAGTGTGTGAGAGAGAGTGTGAGAGAGTGTGTGAGAGAGTGAGTGAGAGTGTGTGAGAGAGTGTGTGAGTGAGTGTGAGAATGAGTGTGAGAGTGAGTTGTGAGAGTGTGAGAGTGTGTGTGTGAGATTGTGTGTGTGAGATTGAGTGTGAGAGAGTGTGTGAGTGTGAGAGTGAGTGAGAGTGAGTGTGTGTGAGTGAGTGTGAGAGTGAGTGTGTGAGTGTGTGAGTGAGTGCGAGTGAGTGCGAGTGTGTGAGAGTGTGTGAGTGTGAGAGTGAGTGAGAGTGAGTGTGTGTGAGTGAGTGTGAGAGTGAGTGTGTGAGTGTGTGAGTGAGTGCGAGTGAGTGCGAGTGTGTGAGAGTGTGTGAGTGAGTGTGAGTGTGAGTGTGTGAGTGTGAGAGAGTGTGTGAGAGAGTGAGTGAAAGTGTGTGAGAGAGTGTGTGAGTGAGTGTGAGAATGAGTGTGAGAGTGAGTTGTGAGAGTGTGTGAGAGTGTGTGAGAGTGTGTGTGTGAGATTGTGTGTGTGAGATTGAGTGTGAGAGAGTGTGTGAGTGTGAGAGTGAGTGTGAGTGAGTGAGTGTGAGAGTGAGTGTGTGAGTGTGAGTGAGTGCGAGTGTGTGAGAGTGTGTGAGTGAGTTTGAGTGTGAGTGTGTGAGTGAGTGTGTGAGTGAGTGTGTGTGAGAGTGAGAGAGAGTGTGAGAGTGAGAGTGAGCGAGAGTGTGAGAGTGAGTGTGTGAGAGAGTGAGTATGTGTGAGTGTGAGTGAGTGTGAGTGAGTGTGAGTGTGAGTGTGTGAGTGTGTGAGTGTGAGTGTGAGTGAGTGTGTGAGAGTGTGTGTGAGAGTGTGTGAGAGAGTGAGTATGTGTGAGTGTGAGTGAGTGTGAGTGAGTGTGAGTGTGAGTGTGTGAGTGTGTGAGTGTGAGTGTGAGTGAGTGTGTGAGAGTGTGTGTGAGAGTGTGTGAGAGTGTGAGTGAGTGTGAGTGTGAGTGAGTGTGAGTGAGTGTGAGTGTGAGTGTGTGAGTGTGTGAGTGTGAGTGTGAGTGAGTGTGTGAGAGTGTGTGTGAGAGTGTGTGAGAGTGTGAGTGAGTGTGAGTGAGTGAGTATGTGTGAGTGTGAGAGTGAGTGAGAGTGAGTGTGTGTGAGTGAGTGTGAGAGTGAGTGTGTGAGTGTGTGAGTGAGTGCGAGTGAGTGCGAGTGTGTGAGAGTGTGTGAGTGTGAGAGTGAGTGAGAGTGAGTGTGTGTGAGTGAGTGTGTGAGTGTGTGAGTGAGTGCGAGTGAGTGCGAGTGTGTGAGAGTGTGTGAGTGAGTGTGAGTGTGAGTGTGTGAGTGTGTGAGTGAGTGTGTGTGAGAGTGAGAAAGAGTGTGAGAGTGAGAGTGAGTGAGTGTGTGTGAGAGTGAGTGTCTGTGTGAGTGAGTGTGTGTGAGAGTGAGTGTGAGAGTGAGTGTGTGTGTGTGAGAGTGTGAGTGTGAGAGTGAGTGTGAGAGTGAGTGAGAGTGAGTGAGAGTGTGTGAGAGAGAGTGTGAGAGAGTGTGTGAGAGAGTGAGTGAGAGTGTGTGAGAGAGTGTGTGAGTGAGTGTGAGAATGAGTGTGAGAGTGAGTTGTGAGAGTGTGAGAGTGTGTGTGTGAGATTGTGTGTGTGAGATTGAGTGTGAGAGAGTGTGTGAGTGTGAGAGTGAGTGAGAGTGAGTGTGTGTGAGTGAGTGTGTGAGTGAGTGTGTGAGAGTGTGTGAGAGTGTGTGTGTGAGTGTGTGAGAGTGTGTGAGTGAGTGTGTGAGTGTGTGTGTGAGTGTGAGTGTGTGTGAGTGTGTGAGTGTGTGTGAATGTTTGTGAGTGTGTGTGAGTGTGTGTGAGTGTGTGAGTGAGTGTGTGTGTGAGTGAGTGCGAGTGAGTGCGAGTGAGTGCGAGTGAGTGCGAGTGTGTGAGAGTGTGTGAGTGAGTGAGAGTGTGTGAGTGAGTGTGAGTGAGTGTGAGTGTGAGTGAGTGTGTGAGTGAGTGTGTGTGAGAGAGTGTGAGTGAGAGTGAGAGTGAGTGTGAGAGTGAGTGAGAGAGTGAGTGAGTAAGAGAGTGAGTGTGAGAGTGACTGAGAGTGTGTGAGAGAGTGAGTGTGTGTGAGTGTGTGTGTGTGAGTGTGAGTGAGTGCGAGTGAGTGCGAGTGTGTGAGAGTGTGTGAGAGTGTGTGAGTGAGTGTGTGAGTGAGTGTGAGTGAGTGTGTGTGAGAGAGTGTGAGTGAGAGTGAGAGTGAGTGTGAGAGTGAGTGAGAGAGTGAGTGTGTGAGAGAGTGAGTGTGTGTGAGTGTGTGTGTGTGAGTGTGAGTGTGTGAGAGTGTGTGAGAGTGAGTGAGAGCGAGAGCGAGAGTGAGTGAGAGTGAGAGTGAGAGTGAGTGAGAGTGAGTGAGTGAGTGAGTGAGTGAGTGTGTGAGTGTGTGGGTGAGTGTGAGAGTGTGAGAGTGAGTATGTGTGTGAGAGTGAGTGTGAGAGTGAGTGTGTGTGTGAGAGTGTGAGTGTGAGAGTGAGTGTGAGAGTGAGTGAGAGTGAGTGAGAGAGTGTGTGAGTGAGTGTGAGAATGAGTGTGAGAGTGAGTTGTGAGAGTGTGTGAGAGTGTGTGAGAGTGTGTGTGTCAGATTGTGTGTGTGAGATTGAGTGTGAGAGAGTGTGTGAGTGTGAGAGTGAGTGAGAGTAAGTGTGTGTGAGTGAGTGTGAGAGTGAGTGTGTGAGTGTGTGAGTGAGTGCGAGTGATTGCGAGTGTGTGAGAGTGTGTGAGTGAGTGTGAGTGTGAGTGTGTGAGTGTGTGAGTGAGTGTGTGAGTGAGTGTGTGTGAGAGTGAGAGAGAGTGTGAGAGTGAGAGTGAGCGAGAGTGTGAGAGTGAGTGTGTGAGAGAGTGAGTGTGTGTGAGTGTGAGTGAGTGTGAGTGTGAGTGTGTGAGTGTGAGTATTGAGTGAGTGTGTGAGAGTGTGTGTGAGAGTGTGAGTGAGTGTGAGTGTGAGTGACTGAGTGAGTGAGAGTGAGTGTGTGAGAGAGAGTGTGAGAGAGTGTGTGAGAGAGTGAGTGAGAGTGTGTGAGAGAGTGTGTGAGTGAGTGTGAGAATGAGTGTGAGAGTGAGTTGTGAGAGTGTGAGAGTGTGTGTGTGAGATTGTGTGTGTGAGATTGAGTGTGAGAGAGTGTGTGAGTGTGAGAGTGAGTGAGAGTGAGTGTGTGTGAGTGAGTGTGAGAGTGAGTGTGTGAGTGTGTGAGTGAGTGCGAGTGAGTGCGAGTGTGTGAGAGTGTGTGAGTGTGAGAGTGAGTGTGTGTGAGTGAGTGTGAGAGTGAGTGTGTGAGTGTGTGAGTGAGTGCGAGTGAGTGCGAGTGTGTGAGAGTGTGTGAGTGAGTGTGAGTGTGAGTGTGTGAGTGTGAGAGAGTGTGTGAGAGAGTGAGTGAAAGTGTGTGAGAGAGTGTGTGAGTGAGTGTGAGAGTGTGTGAGAGTGTGTGAGAGTGTGTGTGTGAGATTGTGTGTGTGAGATTGAGTGTGAGAGAGTGTGTGAGTGTGAGAGTGAGTGTGAGTGAGTGAGTGTGAGAGTGAGTGTGTGAGTGTGAGTGAGTGCGAGTGTGTGAGAGTGTGTGAGTGAGTTTGAGTGTGAGTGTGTGAGTGAGTGTGTGAGTGAGTGTGTGTGAGAGTGAGAGAGAGTGTGAGAGTGAGAGTGAGCGAGAGTGTGAGAGTGAGTGTGTGAGAGAGTGAGTATGTGTGAGTGTGAGTGAGTGTGAGTGAGTGTGAGTGTGAGTGTGTGAGTGTGTGAGTGTGAGTGTGAGTGAGTGTGTGAGAGTGTGTGTGAGAGTGTGAGTG
>CM077217.1:87500-100000 GCA_039654625.1 Rhinogobio ventralis
GAGTGTGAGAGTGAGTGTGAGAGAGTGAGTGTGAGAGTGAGAGTGAGTGTGTGTGTGAGAGTGTGAGTGTGAGAGTGAGTGTGAGAGTGAGTGAGAGTGTGTGAGAGAGAGTGTGAGAGAGTGTGTGAGAGAGTGAGTGAGAGTGTGTGAGAGAGTGTGTGAGTGAGTGTGTGAGAGAGTGTGAGAGTGAGTTGTGAGAGTGTGTGAGAGTGTGTGAGAGTGTGTGTGTGAGATTGTGTGTGTGAGATTGAGTGTGAGAGAGTGTGTGAGTGTGAGAGTGAGATTGAGTGAGTGAGTGTGAGAGTGAGTGTGTGAGTGTGTGAGTGAGTGCGAGTGTGTGAGAGTGTGTGAGTGAGTTTGAGTGTGAGTGTGTGAGTGAGTGTGTGAGTGAGTGTGTGTGAGAGTGAGAGAGAGTGTGAGAGTGAGCGAGAGTGTGAGAGTGAGTGTGTGAGAGAGTGAGTATGTGTGAGTGTGAGTGAGTGTGAGTGAGTGTGAGTGTGAGTGTGTGAGTGTGTGTGTGAGTGTGAGTGAGTGTGTGAGAGTGTGTGTGAGAGTGTGTGAGAGTGTGAGTGAGTGTGAGTGAGTGTGAGTGTGAGTGAATGAGAGTGAGTGTGTGAGTGAGAGTGAGTGTGTGAGTGTGTGAGTGAGTGTGTGAGTGAGTGTGTGAGTGTGAGCGAGAGTGAGAGAGAGTGAGAGAGAGTGAGAGAGAGTGAGAGTGAGTGAGTGAGTGTGTGAGTGAGTGTGTGAGAGTGAGTGAGAGTGTGAATGTGTGAGTGTGTGAGAGTGAGTGTGTGAGTGTGTGAGTGAGTGAGTGTGTGAGTGAGAGTGAGAGTGTGAGTGAGTGTGTGAGTGTGTGAGTGAGAGTGAGAGTGAGAGTGAGAGAGTGAGTGAGAGAGTGAGTGAGAGTGAGTGTGTGAGAGAGTGAGTGTGTGTAAGTGTGTGTGAGTGTGTGTGAGTGTGTGTGAGTGAGAGTGAGTGTGAGTGTGAGTGAGTGTGTGAGAGTGAGAGTGTGAGTGAGAGTGTGAGTGAGTGAGAGTGAGAGTGAGAGTGTGAGTGAGAATGTGAGTGAGAGAGTGAGAGTGAGTGAGAGTGAGTGAGAGTGAGTGAGAGTGAGAGTGTGAGTGAGTGCGAGTGTGAGTGAGTGTGAGTGTGAGTGTGAGTGAGAGTGAGAGTGAGTGTGAGTGAGTGAGAGTGAGAGTGAGAGTGAGTGAGTGTGAGTGTGAGAGTGTGTGAGAGTGAGTGAGAGTGAGAGTGTGTGAGAGTGAGAGTGAGTGAGAGTGAGAGTGAGTGTGTGAGAGTGTGTGAGAGTGAGAGTGAGAGTGAGAGTGTGAGTGAGTGAGAGTGAGTGAGTGAGTGAGTGTGTGAGAGTGTGAGAGTGAGTGTGAGAGAGTGAGTGTGAGAGTGAGAGTGAGTGTGTGTGTGAGAGTGTGAGTGTGAGAGTGAGTGTGAGAGTGAGTGAGAGTGTGTGAGAGAGAGTGTGAGAGAGTGAGTGAGAGTGTGTGAGAGAGTGTGTGAGTGAGTGTGAGAATGAGTGTGAGAGTGAGTTGTGAGAGTGTGTGAGAGTGTGTGAGAGTGTGTGTGTGAGATTGTGTGTGTGAGATTGAGTGTGAGAGAGTGTGTGAGTGTGAGAGTGAGTGTGAGTGAGTGAGTGTGAGAGTGAGTGTGTGAGTGTGTGAGTGAGTGCGAGTGTGTGAGAGTGTGTGAGTGAGTTTGAGTGTGAGTGTGTGAGTGAGTGTGTGAGTGAGTGTGTGTGAGAGTGAGAGAGAGTGTGAGAGTGAGCGAGAGTGTGAGAGTGAGTGTGTGAGAGAGTGAGTATGTGTGAGTGTGAGTGAGTGTGAGTGTGAGTGTGTAAGTGTGTGTGTGAGTGTGAGTGAGTGTGTGAGAGTGTGTGTGAGAGTGTGTGAGAGTGTGAGTGAGTGTGAGTGAGTGTGAGTGTGAGTGAATGAGAGTGAGTGTGTGAGTGAGAGTGAGTGTGTGAGTGTGTGAGTGAGTGTGTGAGTGAGTGTGTGAGTGTGAGCGAGAGTGAGAGAGAGTGAGAGAGAGTGAGAGAGAGTGAGAGTGAGTGAGTGAGTGTGTGAGTGAGTGTGTGAGAGTGAGTGAGAGTGTGAATGTGTGAGTGTGTGAGAGTGAGTGTGTGAGTGTGTGTGTGAGTGAGTGTGTGAGTGAGTGTGTGAGTGAGAGTGAGTGTGAGTGTGTGAGAGTGTGTGAGAGTGTGTGAGTGAGTGTGAGTGAGTGAGAGTGAGAGTGAGTGAGTGTGAGTGTGAAAGTGTGTGAGAGTGTGTGAGAGTGAGAGTGAGTGAGAGTGAGAGTGAGAGCGAGAGCGAGAGTGAGTGAGAGTGAGAGTGAGTGTGTGAGAGTGAGAGTGAGTGAGAGTGAGTGAGTGAGTGAGTGAGTGAGTGTGTGAGTGTGTGGGTGAGTGTGAGAGTGAGTGTGTGTGAGTGTGTGGGTGAGTGTGAGAGTGTGACAGTGAGTGTGTGAGAGTGAGTGTGAGAGTGAGAGTGAGAGTGAGTGTGTGTGTGAGAGTGAGTGTGAGAGTGAGTGTGTGTGTGAGAGTGTGAGTGTGAGAGTGAGTGTGAGAGTGAGTGAGAGTGAGTGAGAGTGTGTGAGAGAGAGTGTGAGAGAGTGTGTGAGAGAGTGAGTGAGAGTGTGTGAGAGAGTGTGTGAGTGAGTGTGAGAATGAGTGTGAGAGTGAGTTGTGAGAGTGTGAGAGTGTGAGAGTGAGTGAGAGTGAGTGTGAGAGAGTGTGTGAGTGTGAGAGTGAGTGAGAGTGAGTGTGTGTGAGTGAGTGTGAGAGTGAGTGTGTGAGTGTGTGAGTGAGTGCGAGTGAGTGCGAGTGTGTGAGAGTGTGTGAGTGTGAGAGTGAGTGAGAGTGAGTGTGTGTGAGTGAGTGTGTGAGTGTGTGAGTGAGTGCGAGTGTGAGTGAGTGTGAGTGTGAGTGTGAGTGAGAGTGAGAGTGAGAGTGAGTGTGAGTGAGTGAGAGTGAGAGTGAGAGTGAGTGAGTGTGAGTGTGAGAGTGTGTGAGAGTGAGTGAGAGTGAGAGTGTGTGAGAGTGAGAGTGAGTGAGAGTGAGAGTGAGTGTGTGAGAGTGTGTGAGAGTGAGAGTGAGAGTGAGAGTGTGAGTGAGTGAGAGTGAGTGAGTGAGTGAGTGTGTGAGAGTGTGAGAGTGAGTGTGAGAGAGTGAGTGTGAGAGTGAGAGTGAGTGTGTGTGTGAGAGTGTGAGTGTGAGAGTGAGTGTGAGAGTGAGTGAGAGTGTGTGAGAGAGAGTGTGAGAGAGTGTGTGAGAGAGTGAGTGAGAGTGTGTGAGAGAGTGTGTGAGTGAGTGTGAGAATGAGTGTGAGAGTGAGTTGTGAGAGTGTGTGAGAGTGTGTGAGAGTGTGTGTGTGAGATTGTGTGTGTGAGATTGAGTGTGAGAGAGTGTGTGAGTGTGAGAGTGAGTGTGAGTGAGTGAGTGTGAGAGTGAGTGTGTGAGTGTGTGAGTGAGTGCGAGTGTGTGAGAGTGTGTGAGTGAGTTTGAGTGTGAGTGTGTGAGTGAGTGTGTGAGTGAGTGTGTGTGAGAGTGAGAGAGAGTGTGAGAGTGAGCGAGAGTGTGAGAGTGAGTGTGTGAGAGAGTGAGTATGTGTGAGTGTGAGTGAGTGTGAGTGAGTGTGAGTGTGAGTGTGTGAGTGTGTGTGTGAGTGTGAGTGAGTGTGTGAGAGTGTGTGTGAGAGTGTGTGAGAGTGTGAGTGAGTGTGAGTGAGTGTGAGTGTGAGTGAATGAGAGTGAGTGTGTGAGTGAGAGTGAGTGTGTGAGTGTGTGAGTGAGTGTGTGAGTGAGTGTGTGAGTGTGAGCGAGAGTGAGAGAGAGTGAGAGAGAGTGAGAGAGAGTGAGAGTGAGTGAGTGAGTGTGTGAGTGAGTGTGTGAGAGTGAGTGAGAGTGTGAATGTGTGAGTGTGTGAGAGTGAGTGTGTGAGTGTGTGAGTGAGTGTGTGAGTGAGTGTGTGAGTGTGTGAGTGAGAGTGAGTGTGAGTGTGTGAGAGTGTGTGAGAGTGTGTGAGTGAGTGTGAGTGAGTGAGAGTGAGAGTGAGTGAGTGTGAGTGTGAAAGTGTGTGAGAGTGTGTGAGAGTGAGAGTGAGTGAGAGTGAGAGTGAGAGCGAGAGCGAGAGTGAGTGAGAGTGAGAGTGAGTGTGTGAGAGTGAGAGTGAGTGAGAGTGAGTGAGTGAGTGAGTGAGTGAGTGAGTGAGTGAGTGAGTGAGTGTGTGAGTGTGTGGGTGAGTGTGAGAGTGAGTGTGTGTGAGTGTGTGGGTGAGTGTGAGAGTGTGACAGTGAGTGTGTGAGAGTGAGTGTGAGAGTGAGAGTGAGAGTGAGTGTGTGTGAGAGTGAGTGTGAGAGTGAGTGTGTGTGTGAGAGTGTGAGTGTGAGAGTGAGTGTGAGAGTGAGTGAGAGTGAGTGAGAGTGTGTGAGAGAGAGTGTGAGAGAGTGTGTGAGAGAGTGAGTGAGAGTGTGTGAGAGAGTGTGTGAGTGAGTGTGAGAATGAGTGTGAGAGTGAGTTGTGAGAGTGTGAGAGTGTGAGAGTGAGTGAGAGTGAGTGTGAGAGAGTGTGTGAGTGTGAGAGTGAGTGAGAGTGAGTGTGTGTGAGTGAGTGTGAGAGTGAGTGTGTGAGTGTGTGAGTGAGTGCGAGTGAGTGCGAGTGTGTGAGAGTGTGTGAGTGTGAGAGTGAGTGAGAGTGAGTGTGTGTGAGTGAGTGTGTGAGTGTGTGAGTGAGTGCGAGTGAGTGCGAGTGTGTGAGAGTGTGTGAGTGAGTGTGAGTGTGAGTGTGTGAGTGTGTGAGTGAGTGTGTGTGAGAGTGAGAGAGAGTGTGAGAGTGAGAGTGAGTGAGTGTGTGTGAGAGTGAGTGTCTGTGTGAGTGAGTGTGTGTGAGAGTGAGTGAGTGAGTTTGAGTGTGAGTGTGTGAGTGAGTGTGTGAGTGAGTGTGTGTGAGAGTGAGAGAGAGTGTGAGAGTGAGCGAGAGTGTGAGAGTGAGTGTGTGAGAGAGTGAGTATGTGTGAGTGTGAGTGAGTGTGAGTGAGTGTGAGTGTGAGTGTGTGAGTGTGTGTGTGAGTGTGAGTGAGTGTGTGAGAGTGTGTGTGAGAGTGTGTGAGAGTGTGAGTGAGTGTGAGTGAGTGTGAGTGTGAGTGAATGAGAGTGAGTGTGTGAGTGAGAGTGAGTGTGTGAGTGTGTGAGTGAGTGTGTGAGTGTGAGCGAGAGTGAGAGAGAGTGAGAGAGAGTGAGAGTGAGTGAGTGAGTGTGTGAGTGAGTGTGTGAGAGTGAGTGAGAGTGTGAATGTGTGAGTGTGTGAGAGTGAGTGTGTGAGTGTGTGAGTGAGTGTGTGAGTGAGTGTGTGAGTGTGTGAGTGAGAGTGAGTGTGAGTGTGTGAGAGTGTGTGAGAGTGTGTGAGTGAGTGTGAGTGAGTGAGAGTGAGAGTGAGTGAGTGTGAGTGTGAAAGTGTGTGAGAGTGTGTGAGAGTGAGAGTGAGTGAGAGTGAGAGTGAGAGCGAGAGCGAGAGTGAGTGAGAGTGAGAGTGAGAGTGAGAGTGAGTGTGTGAGAGTGAGAGTGAGTGAGAGTGAGTGAGTGAGTGAGTGAGTGTGTGAGTGTGTGGGTGAGTGTGAGAGTGAGTGTGTGTGAGTGTGTGGGTGAGTGTGAGAGTGTGACAGTGAGTGTGTGAGAGTGAGTGTGAGAGTGAGAGTGAGAGTGAGTGTGTGTGTGAGAGTGAGTGTGAGAGTGAGTGTGTGTGTGAGAGTGTGAGTGTGAGAGTGAGTGTGAGAGTGAGTGAGAGTGAGTGAGAGTGTGTGAGAGAGAGTGTGAGAGAGTGTGTGAGAGAGTGAGTGAGAGTGTGTGAGAGAGTGTGTGAGTGAGTGTGAGAATGAGTGTGAGAGTGAGTTGTGAGAGTGTGAGAGTGTGTGTGTGAGATTGTGTGTGTGAGATTGAGTGTGAGAGAGTGTGTGAGTGTGAGAGTGAGTGAGAGTGAGTGTGTGTGAGTGAGTGTGAGAGTGAGTGTGTGAGTGTGTGAGTGAGTGCGAGTGAGTGCGAGTGTGTGAGAGTGTGTGAGTGTGAGAGTGAGTGAGAGTGAGTGTGTGAGTGTGTGAGTGAGTGCGAGTGAGTGCGAGTGTGTGAGAGTGTGTGAGTGAGTGTGAGTGTGAGTGTGTGAGTGTGTGAGTGAGTGTGTGTGAGAGTGAGAGAGAGTGTGAGAGTGAGAGTGAGTGAGTGTGTGTGAGAGTGAGTGTCTGTGTGAGTGAGTGTGTGTGAGAGTGAGTGTGAGAGTGAGTGTGTGTGTGTGAGAGTGTGAGTGTGAGAGTGAGTGTGAGAGTGAGTGAGAGTGAGTGAGTGAGTGTGTGAGAGAGTGAGTATGTGTGAGTGTGAGTGAGTGTGAGTGAGTGTGAGTGTGAGTGTGTGAGTGTGTGTGTGAGTGTGAGTGAGTGTGTGAGAGTGTGTGTGAGAGTGTGTGAGAGTGTGAGTGAGTGTGAGTGAGTGTGAGTGTGAGTGAATGAGAGTGAGTGTGTGAGTGAGAGTGAGTGTGTGAGTGTGTGAGTGAGTGTGTGAGTGAGTGTGTGAGTGTGAGCGAGAGTGAGAGAGAGTGAGAGAGAGTGAGAGAGAGTGAGAGTGAGTGAGTGAGTGTGTGAGTGAGTGTGTGAGAGTGAGTGAGAGTGTGAATGTGTGAGTGTGTGAGAGTGAGTGTGTGAGTGTGTGAGTGAGTGAGTGTGTGAGTGAGAGTGAGAGTGTGAGTGAGTGTGTGAGTGTGTGAGTGAGAGTGAGAGTGAGAGTGAGAGAGTGAGTGAGAGAGTGAGTGAGAGTGAGTGTGTGAGAGAGTGAGTGTGTGTAAGTGTGTGTGAGTGTGTGTGAGTGTGTGTGAGTGAGAGTGAGTGTGAGTGTGAGTGAGTGTGTGAGAGTGAGAGTGTGAGTGAGAGTGTGAGTGAGTGAGAGTGAGAGTGAGAGTGTGAGTGAGAATGTGAGTGAGAGAGTGAGAGTGAGTGAGAGTGAGTGAGAGTGAGTGAGAGTGAGAGTGTGAGTGAGTGCGAGTGTGAGTGAGTGTGAGTGTGAGTGTGAGTGAGAGTGAGAGTGAGTGTGAGTGAGTGAGAGTGAGAGTGAGAGTGAGTGAGTGTGAGTGTGAGAGTGTGTGAGAGTGAGTGAGAGTGAGAGTGTGTGAGAGTGAGAGTGAGTGAGAGTGAGAGTGAGTGTGTGAGAGTGTGTGAGAGTGAGAGTGAGAGTGAGAGTGTGAGTGAGTGAGAGTGAGTGAGTGAGTGAGTGTGTGAGAGTGTGAGAGTGAGTGTGAGAGAGTGAGTGTGAGAGTGAGAGTGAGTGTGTGTGTGAGAGTGTGAGTGTGAGAGTGAGTGTGAGAGTGAGTGAGAGTGTGTGAGAGAGAGTGTGAGAGAGTGAGTGAGAGTGTGTGAGAGAGTGTGTGAGTGAGTGTGAGAATGAGTGTGAGAGTGAGTTGTGAGAGTGTGTGAGAGTGTGTGAGAGTGTGTGTGTGAGATTGTGTGTGTGAGATTGAGTGTGAGAGAGTGTGTGAGTGTGAGAGTGAGTGTGAGTGAGTGAGTGTGAGAGTGAGTGTGTGAGTGTGTGAGTGAGTGCGAGTGTGTGAGAGTGTGTGAGTGAGTTTGAGTGTGAGTGTGTGAGTGAGTGTGTGAGTGAGTGTGTGTGAGAGTGAGAGAGAGTGTGAGAGTGAGCGAGAGTGTGAGAGTGAGTGTGTGAGAG
Organism: Rhinogobio ventralis; assembly: GCA_039654625.1. Taxonomy (NCBI): domain Eukaryota; kingdom Metazoa; phylum Chordata; class Actinopteri; order Cypriniformes; family Gobionidae; genus Rhinogobio; species Rhinogobio ventralis. The sequence continues at coordinate 95,207 of CM077217.1, forward strand.
AGTGAGTATGTGTGAGTGTGAGTGAGTGTGAGTGTGAGTGTGTAAGTGTGTGTGTGAGTGTGAGTGAGTGTGTGAGAGTGTGTGTGAGAGTGTGTGAGAGTGTGAGTGAGTGTGAGTGAGTGTGAGTGTGAGTGAATGAGAGTGAGTGTGTGAGTGAGAGTGAGTGTGTGAGTGTGTGAGTGAGTGTGTGAGTGAGTGTGTGAGTGTGAGCGAGAGTGAGAGAGAGTGAGAGAGAGTGAGAGAGAGTGAGAGTGAGTGAGTGAGTGTGTGAGTGAGTGTGTGAGAGTGAGTGAGAGTGTGAATGTGTGAGTGTGTGAGAGTGAGTGTGTGAGTGTGTGTGTGAGTGAGTGTGTGAGTGAGTGTGTGAGTGAGAGTGAGTGTGAGTGTGTGAGAGTGTGTGAGAGTGTGTGAGTGAGTGTGAGTGAGTGAGAGTGAGAGTGAGTGAGTGTGAGTGTGAAAGTGTGTGAGAGTGTGTGAGAGTGAGAGTGAGTGAGAGTGAGAGTGAGAGCGAGAGCGAGAGTGAGTGAGAGTGAGAGTGAGTGTGTGAGAGTGAGAGTGAGTGAGAGTGAGTGAGTGAGTGAGTGAGTGAGTGTGTGAGTGTGTGGGTGAGTGTGAGAGTGAGTGTGTGTGAGTGTGTGGGTGAGTGTGAGAGTGTGACAGTGAGTGTGTGAGAGTGAGTGTGAGAGTGAGAGTGAGAGTGAGTGTGTGTGTGAGAGTGAGTGTGAGAGTGAGTGTGTGTGTGAGAGTGTGAGTGTGAGAGTGAGTGTGAGAGTGAGTGAGAGTGAGTGAGAGTGTGTGAGAGAGAGTGTGAGAGAGTGTGTGAGAGAGTGAGTGAGAGTGTGTGAGAGAGTGTGTGAGTGAGTGTGAGAATGAGTGTGAGAGTGAGTTGTGAGAGTGTGAGAGTGTGAGAGTGAGTGAGAGTGAGTGTGAGAGAGTGTGTGAGTGTGAGAGTGAGTGAGAGTGAGTGTGTGTGAGTGAGTGTGAGAGTGAGTGTGTGAGTGTGTGAGTGAGTGCGAGTGAGTGCGAGTGTGTGAGAGTGTGTGAGTGTGAGAGTGAGTGAGAGTGAGTGTGTGTGAGTGAGTGTGTGAGTGTGTGAGTGAGTGCGAGTGTGAGTGAGTGTGAGTGTGAGTGTGAGTGAGAGTGAGAGTGAGAGTGAGTGTGAGTGAGTGAGAGTGAGAGTGAGAGTGAGTGAGTGTGAGTGTGAGAGTGTGTGAGAGTGAGTGAGAGTGAGAGTGTGTGAGAGTGAGAGTGAGTGAGAGTGAGAGTGAGTGTGTGAGAGTGTGTGAGAGTGAGAGTGAGAGTGAGAGTGTGAGTGAGTGAGAGTGAGTGAGTGAGTGAGTGTGTGAGAGTGTGAGAGTGAGTGTGAGAGAGTGAGTGTGAGAGTGAGAGTGAGTGTGTGTGTGAGAGTGTGAGTGTGAGAGTGAGTGTGAGAGTGAGTGAGAGTGTGTGAGAGAGAGTGTGAGAGAGTGTGTGAGAGAGTGAGTGAGAGTGTGTGAGAGAGTGTGTGAGTGAGTGTGAGAATGAGTGTGAGAGTGAGTTGTGAGAGTGTGTGAGAGTGTGTGAGAGTGTGTGTGTGAGATTGTGTGTGTGAGATTGAGTGTGAGAGAGTGTGTGAGTGTGAGAGTGAGTGTGAGTGAGTGAGTGTGAGAGTGAGTGTGTGAGTGTGTGAGTGAGTGCGAGTGTGTGAGAGTGTGTGAGTGAGTTTGAGTGTGAGTGTGTGAGTGAGTGTGTGAGTGAGTGTGTGTGAGAGTGAGAGAGAGTGTGAGAGTGAGCGAGAGTGTGAGAGTGAGTGTGTGAGAGAGTGAGTATGTGTGAGTGTGAGTGAGTGTGAGTGAGTGTGAGTGTGAGTGTGTGAGTGTGTGTGTGAGTGTGAGTGAGTGTGTGAGAGTGTGTGTGAGAGTGTGTGAGAGTGTGAGTGAGTGTGAGTGAGTGTGAGTGTGAGTGAATGAGAGTGAGTGTGTGAGTGAGAGTGAGTGTGTGAGTGTGTGAGTGAGTGTGTGAGTGAGTGTGTGAGTGTGAGCGAGAGTGAGAGAGAGTGAGAGAGAGTGAGAGAGAGTGAGAGTGAGTGAGTGAGTGTGTGAGTGAGTGTGTGAGAGTGAGTGAGAGTGTGAATGTGTGAGTGTGTGAGAGTGAGTGTGTGAGTGTGTGAGTGAGTGTGTGAGTGAGTGTGTGAGTGTGTGAGTGAGAGTGAGTGTGAGTGTGTGAGAGTGTGTGAGAGTGTGTGAGTGAGTGTGAGTGAGTGAGAGTGAGAGTGAGTGAGTGTGAGTGTGAAAGTGTGTGAGAGTGTGTGAGAGTGAGAGTGAGTGAGAGTGAGAGTGAGAGCGAGAGCGAGAGTGAGTGAGAGTGAGAGTGAGTGTGTGAGAGTGAGAGTGAGTGAGAGTGAGTGAGTGAGTGAGTGAGTGAGTGAGTGAGTGAGTGAGTGTGTGAGTGTGTGGGTGAGTGTGAGAGTGAGTGTGTGTGAGTGTGTGGGTGAGTGTGAGAGTGTGACAGTGAGTGTGTGAGAGTGAGTGTGAGAGTGAGAGTGAGAGTGAGTGTGTGTGAGAGTGAGTGTGAGAGTGAGTGTGTGTGTGAGAGTGTGAGTGTGAGAGTGAGTGTGAGAGTGAGTGAGAGTGAGTGAGAGTGTGTGAGAGAGAGTGTGAGAGAGTGTGTGAGAGAGTGAGTGAGAGTGTGTGAGAGAGTGTGTGAGTGAGTGTGAGAATGAGTGTGAGAGTGAGTTGTGAGAGTGTGAGAGTGTGAGAGTGAGTGAGAGTGAGTGTGAGAGAGTGTGTGAGTGTGAGAGTGAGTGAGAGTGAGTGTGTGTGAGTGAGTGTGAGAGTGAGTGTGTGAGTGTGTGAGTGAGTGCGAGTGAGTGCGAGTGTGTGAGAGTGTGTGAGTGTGAGAGTGAGTGAGAGTGAGTGTGTGTGAGTGAGTGTGTGAGTGTGTGAGTGAGTGCGAGTGAGTGCGAGTGTGTGAGAGTGTGTGAGTGAGTGTGAGTGTGAGTGTGTGAGTGTGTGAGTGAGTGTGTGTGAGAGTGAGAGAGAGTGTGAGAGTGAGAGTGAGTGAGTGTGTGTGAGAGTGAGTGTCTGTGTGAGTGAGTGTGTGTGAGAGTGAGTGAGTGAGTTTGAGTGTGAGTGTGTGAGTGAGTGTGTGAGTGAGTGTGTGTGAGAGTGAGAGAGAGTGTGAGAGTGAGCGAGAGTGTGAGAGTGAGTGTGTGAGAGAGTGAGTATGTGTGAGTGTGAGTGAGTGTGAGTGAGTGTGAGTGTGAGTGTGTGAGTGTGTGTGTGAGTGTGAGTGAGTGTGTGAGAGTGTGTGTGAGAGTGTGTGAGAGTGTGAGTGAGTGTGAGTGAGTGTGAGTGTGAGTGAATGAGAGTGAGTGTGTGAGTGAGAGTGAGTGTGTGAGTGTGTGAGTGAGTGTGTGAGTGTGAGCGAGAGTGAGAGAGAGTGAGAGAGAGTGAGAGTGAGTGAGTGAGTGTGTGAGTGAGTGTGTGAGAGTGAGTGAGAGTGTGAATGTGTGAGTGTGTGAGAGTGAGTGTGTGAGTGTGTGAGTGAGTGTGTGAGTGAGTGTGTGAGTGTGTGAGTGAGAGTGAGTGTGAGTGTGTGAGAGTGTGTGAGAGTGTGTGAGTGAGTGTGAGTGAGTGAGAGTGAGAGTGAGTGAGTGTGAGTGTGAAAGTGTGTGAGAGTGTGTGAGAGTGAGAGTGAGTGAGAGTGAGAGTGAGAGCGAGAGCGAGAGTGAGTGAGAGTGAGAGTGAGAGTGAGAGTGAGTGTGTGAGAGTGAGAGTGAGTGAGAGTGAGTGAGTGAGTGAGTGAGTGTGTGAGTGTGTGGGTGAGTGTGAGAGTGAGTGTGTGTGAGTGTGTGGGTGAGTGTGAGAGTGTGACAGTGAGTGTGTGAGAGTGAGTGTGAGAGTGAGAGTGAGAGTGAGTGTGTGTGTGAGAGTGAGTGTGAGAGTGAGTGTGTGTGTGAGAGTGTGAGTGTGAGAGTGAGTGTGAGAGTGAGTGAGAGTGAGTGAGAGTGTGTGAGAGAGAGTGTGAGAGAGTGTGTGAGAGAGTGAGTGAGAGTGTGTGAGAGAGTGTGTGAGTGAGTGTGAGAATGAGTGTGAGAGTGAGTTGTGAGAGTGTGAGAGTGTGTGTGTGAGATTGTGTGTGTGAGATTGAGTGTGAGAGAGTGTGTGAGTGTGAGAGTGAGTGAGAGTGAGTGTGTGTGAGTGAGTGTGAGAGTGAGTGTGTGAGTGTGTGAGTGAGTGCGAGTGAGTGCGAGTGTGTGAGAGTGTGTGAGTGTGAGAGTGAGTGAGAGTGAGTGTGTGAGTGTGTGAGTGAGTGCGAGTGAGTGCGAGTGTGTGAGAGTGTGTGAGTGAGTGTGAGTGTGAGTGTGTGAGTGTGTGAGTGAGTGTGTGTGAGAGTGAGAGAGAGTGTGAGAGTGAGAGTGAGTGAGTGTGTGTGAGAGTGAGTGTCTGTGTGAGTGAGTGTGTGTGAGAGTGAGTGTGAGAGTGAGTGTGTGTGTGTGAGAGTGTGAGTGTGAGAGTGAGTGTGAGAGTGAGTGAGAGTGAGTGAGAGTGTGTGAGAGAGAGTGTGAGAGAGTGTGTGAGAGAGTGAGTGAGAGTGTGTGAGAGAGTGTGTGAGTGAGTGTGAGAATGAGTGTGAGAGTGAGTTGTGAGAGTGTGAGAGTGTGTGTGTGAGATTGTGTGTGTGAGATTGAGTGTGAGAGAGTGTGTGAGTGTGAGAGTGAGTGAGAGTGAGTGTGTGTGAGTGAGTGTGTGAGTGAGTGTGTGAGAGTGTGTGAGAGTGTGTGTGTGAGTGTGTGAGAGTGTGTGAGTGAGT
>CM077217.1:105000-125000 GCA_039654625.1 Rhinogobio ventralis
TGTGTGAGTGAGAGTGAGTGTGAGTGTGAGTGAGTGTGTGAGAGTGAGAGTGTGAGTGAGAGTGTGAGTGAGTGAGAGTGAGAGTGAGAGTGTGAGTGAGAATGTGAGTGAGAGAGTGAGAGTGAGTGAGAGTGAGTGAGAGTGAGTGAGAGTGAGAGTGTGAGTGTGAGAGTGAGTGAGAGTAAGTGTGAGAGTGAGTGAGAGTGAGTGAGTGTGAGAGTGAGTGTGAGAGTGAGTGTGAGAGTGAGTGTGAGAATGAGTGAGAGAGTGAGTGTAAGTGAGTGTGAGTGAGTGAGTGTGAGTGTGAGTGAGTGTGAGTGTGTGTGAGTGTGAGAGTGAGAGTGAGAGTGTGTGTGAGTTTGTGAGTGAGTGAGTGTGAGTGAGAGTGAGTGAGAGTGAGTGAGAGTGAGTGAGAGTGAGTGTGTGAGAGTGTGAGTGAGTGCGAGTGTGAGTGAGTGTGAGTGTGAGTGTGAGTGAGAGTGAGAGTGAGTGTGAGTGAGTGAGAGTGAGAGTGAGAGTGAGTGAGTGTGAGTGTGAGAGTGTGTGAGAGTGAGTGAGAGTGAGAGTGTGTGAGAGTGAGAGTGAGTGAGAGTGAGAGTGAGTGTGTGAGAGTGTGTGAGAGTGAGAGTGAGAGTGAGAGTGTGAGTGAGTGAGAGTGAGTGAGTGAGTGAGTGTGTGAGAGTGTGAGAGTGTGAGAGTGAGTGTGAGAGAGTGAGTGTGAGAGTGAGAGTGAGTGTGTGTGTGAGAGTGTGAGTGTGAGAGTGAGTGTGAGAGTGAGTGAGAGTGTGTGAGAGAGAGTGTGAGAGAGTGTGTGAGAGAGTGAGTGAGAGTGTGTGAGAGAGTGTGTGAGTGAGTGTGAGAATGAGTGTGAGAGTGAGTTGTGAGAGTGTGTGAGAGTGTGTGAGAGTGTGTGTGTGAGATTGTGTGTGTGAGATTGAGTGTGAGAGAGTGTGTGAGTGTGAGAGTGAGTGTGAGTGAGTGAGTGTGAGAGTGAGTGTGTGAGTGTGTGAGTGAGTGCGAGTGTGTGAGAGTGTGTGAGTGAGTTTGAGTGTGAGTGTGTGAGTGAGTGTGTGAGTGAGTGTGTGTGAGAGTGAGAGAGAGTGTGAGAGTGAGCGAGAGTGTGAGAGTGAGTGTGTGAGAGAGTGAGTATGTGTGAGTGTGAGTGAGTGTGAGTGAGTGTGAGTGTGAGTGTGTGAGTGTGTGAGTGTGTGTGTGAGTGTGAGTGAGTGTGTGAGAGAGTGTGTGTGAGAGTGTGTGAGAGTGTGAGTGAGTGTGAGTGTGAGTGAATGAGAGTGAGTGTGTGAGTGAGAGTGAGTGTGTGAGTGTGTGAGTGAGTGTGTGAGTGAGTGTGTGAGTGTGAGCGAGAGTGAGAGAGAGTGAGAGAGAGTGAGAGAGAGTGAGAGTGAGTGAGTGAGTGTGTGAGTGAGTGTGTGAGAGTGAGTGAGAGTGTGAATGTGTGAGTGTGTGAGAGTGAGTGTGTGAGTGTGTGAGTGAGTGTGTGAGTGAGTGTGTGAGTGTGTGAGTGAGAGTGAGTGTGAGTGTGTGAGAGTGTGTGAGAGTGTGTGAGTGAGTGTGAGTGAGTGAGAGTGAGAGTGAGTGAGTGTGAGTGTGAAAGTGTGTGAGAGTGTGTGAGAGTGAGAGTGAGTGAGAGTGAGAGTGAGAGCGAGAGCGAGAGTGAGTGAGAGTGAGAGTGAGAGTGAGAGTGAGTGTGTGAGAGTGAGAGTGAGTGAGAGTGAGTGAGTGAGTGAGTGAGTGAGTGAGTGTGTGAGTGTGTGGGTGAGTGTGAGAGTGAGTGTGTGTGAGTGTGTGGGTGAGTGTGAGAGTGTGACAGTGAGTGTGTGAGAGTGAGTGTGAGAGTGAGAGTGAGAGTGAGTGTGTGTGTGTGAGAGTGAGTGTGAGAGTGAGTGTGTGTGTGAGAGTGTGAGTGTGAGAGTGAGTGTGAGAGTGAGTGAGAGTGAGTGAGAGTGTGTGAGAGAGAGTGTGAGAGAGTGTGTGAGAGAGTGAGTGAGAGTGTGTGAGAGAGTGTGTGAGTGAGTGTGAGAATGAGTGTGAGAGTGAGTTGTGAGAGTGTGAGAGTGTGTGTGTGAGATTGTGTGTGTGAGATTGAGTGTGAGAGAGTGTGTGAGTGTGAGAGTGAGTGAGAGTGAGTGTGTGTGAGTGAGTGTGAGAGTGAGTGTGTGAGTGTGTGAGTGAGTGCGAGTGAGTGCGAGTGTGTGAGAGTGTGTGAGTGTGAGAGTGAGTGAGAGTGAGTGTGTGTGAGTGAGTGTGTGAGTGTGTGAGTGAGTGCGAGTGAGTGCGAGTGTGTGAGAGTGTGTGAGTGAGTGTGAGTGTGAGTGTGTGAGTGTGTGAGTGAGTGTGTGTGAGAGTGAGAGAGAGTGTGAGAGTGAGAGTGAGTGAGTGTGTGTGAGAGTGAGTGTCTGTGTGAGTGAGTGTGTGTGAGAGTGAGTGAGTGAGTTTGAGTGTGAGTGTGTGAGTGAGTGTGTGAGTGAGTGTGTGTGAGAGTGAGAGAGAGTGTGAGAGTGAGCGAGAGTGTGAGAGTGAGTGTGTGAGAGAGTGAGTATGTGTGAGTGTGAGTGAGTGTGAGTGAGTGTGAGTGTGAGTGTGTGAGTGTGTGAGTGTGTGTGTGAGTGTGAGTGAGTGTGTGAGAGTGTGTGTGAGAGTGTGTGAGAGTGTGAGTGAGTGTGAGTGAGTGTGAGTGTGAGTGAATGAGAGTGAGTGTGTGAGTGAGAGTGAGTGTGTGAGTGTGTGAGTGAGTGTGTGAGTGTGAGCGAGAGTGAGAGAGAGTGAGAGAGAGTGAGAGAGAGTGAGAGTGAGTGAGTGAGTGTGTGAGTGAGTGTGTGAGAGTGAGTGAGAGTGTGAATGTGTGAGTGTGTGAGAGTGAGTGTGTGAGTGTGTGAGTGAGTGTGTGAGTGAGTGTGTGAGTGTGTGAGTGAGAGTGAGTGTGAGTGTGTGAGAGTGTGTGAGAGTGTGTGAGTGAGTGTGAGTGAGTGAGAGTGAGAGTGAGTGAGTGTGAGTGTGAAAGTGTGTGAGAGTGTGAGTGAGAGTGAGAGTGAGAGCGAGAGCGAGAGTGAGTGAGAGTGAGAGTGAGAGTGAGAGTGAGTGTGTGAGAGTGAGAGTGAGTGAGAGTGAGTGAGTGAGTGAGTGAGTGAGTGAGTGAGTGAGTGAGTGAGTGTGTGAGTGTGTGGGTGAGTGTGAGAGTGAGTGTGTGTGAGTGTGTGGGTGAGTGTGAGAGTGTGACAGTGAGTGTGTGAGAGTGAGTGTGAGAGTGAGAGTGAGAGTGAGTGTGTGTGTGAGAGTGAGTGTGAGAGTGAGTGTGTGTGTGAGAGTGTGAGTGTGAGAGTGAGTGTGAGAGTGAGTGAGAGTGAGTGAGAGTGTGTGAGAGAGAGTGTGAGAGAGTGTGTGAGAGAGTGAGTGAGAGTGTGTGAGAGAGTGTGTGAGTGAGTGTGAGAATGAGTGTGAGAGTGAGTTGTGAGAGTGTGAGAGTGTGTGTGTGAGATTGTGTGTGTGAGATTGAGTGTGAGAGAGTGTGTGAGTGTGAGAGTGAGTGAGAGTGAGTGTGTGTGAGTGAGTGTGAGAGTGAGTGTGTGAGTGTGTGAGTGAGTGCGAGTGAGTGAGTGCGAGTGTGTGAGAGTGTGTGAGTGTGAGAGTGAGTGAGAGTGAGTGTGTGTGAGTGAGTGTGTGAGTGTGTGAGTGAGTGCGAGTGAGTGCGAGTGTGTGAGAGTGTGTGAGTGAGTGTGAGTGTGAGTGTGTGAGTGTGTGAGTGAGTGTGTGTGAGAGTGAGAGAGAGTGTGAGAGTGAGAGTGAGTGAGTGTGTGTGAGAGTGAGTGTCTGTGTGAGTGAGTGTGTGTGAGAGTGAGTGTGAGAGTGAGTGTGTGTGTGTGAGAGTGTGAGTGTGAGAGTGAGTGTGAGAGTGAGTGAGAGTGAGTGAGAGTGTGTGAGAGAGAGTGTGAGAGAGTGTGTGAGAGAGTGAGTGAGAGTGTGTGAGAGAGTGTGTGAGTGAGTGTGAGAATGAGTGTGAGAGTGAGTTGTGAGAGTGTGAGAGTGTGTGTGTGAGATTGTGTGTGTGAGATTGAGTGTGAGAGAGTGTGTGAGTGTGAGAGTGAGTGAGAGTGAGTGTGTGTGAGTGAGTGTGTGAGTGAGTGTGTGAGAGTGTGTGAGAGTGTGTGTGTGAGTGTGTGAGAGTGTGTGAGTGAGTGTGTGAGTGTGTGTGTGAGTGTGAGTGTGTGTGAGTGTGTGAGTGTGTGTGAATGTTTGTGAGTGTGTGTGAGTGTGTGAGTGAGTGTGTGTGTGAGTGAGTGCGAGTGAGTGCGAGTGAGTGCGAGTGTGTGAGAGTGTGTGAGTGAGTGAGAGTGTGTGAGTGAGTGTGAGTGAGTGTGAGTGTGAGTGAGTGTGTGAGTGAGTGTGTGTGAGAGAGTGTGAGTGAGAGTGAGAGTGAGTGTGAGAGTGAGTGAGTAAGAGAGTGAGTGTGAGAGTGAGTGAGAGTGTGTGAGAGAGTGAGTGTGTGTGAGTGTGTGTGTGTGTGAGTGTGAGTGAGTGCGAGTGAGTGCGAGTGTGTGAGAGTGTGTGAGAGTGTGTGAGTGAGTGTGAGTGTGAGTGTGTGAGTGTGTGAGTGAGTGTGTGTGAGAGTGAGAGAGAGTGTGAGAGTGAGTGTGAGAGTGAGTGAGAGAGTGAGTGAGTAAGAGAGAGAGTGTGTGAGTGTGAGAGTGAGTGAGAGTGAGTGTGTGTGAGTGAGTGTGTGAGTGTGTGAGTGAGTGCGAGTGAGTGCGAGTGTGTGAGAGTGTGTGAGTGAGTGTGAGTGTGAGTGTGTGAGTGTGTGAGTGAGTGTGTGTGAGAGTGAGAGAGAGTGTGAGAGTGAGAGTGAGCGAGAGTGTGAGAGTGAGTGTGTGAGAGAGTGAGTGTGAGTGACTGAGTGAGTGAGAGTGAGTGTGTGAGTGAGAGTGAGTGTGTGAGTGTGTGAGTGAGTGTGTGAGTGTGAGTATTGAGTGAGTGTGTGAGAGTGTGTGTGAGAGTGTGTGAGAGTGTGAGTGAGTGTGAGTGTGAGTGACTGAGTGAGTGAGAGTGAGTGTGTGAGTGAGAGTGAGTGTGTGAGTGTGTGAGTGAGTGTGTGAGTGTGAGAGAGAGTGAGAGAGAGTGAGAGAGAGTGAGAGTGAGTGAGTGAGTGTGTGAGTGAGTGTGTGAGAGTGAGTGAGAGTGTGAATGTGTGAGTGTGTGAGAGTGAGTGTGTGAGTGTGTGAGTGAGTGTGTGAGTGTGTGAGTGAGTGTGTGAGTGTGAGTGAGTGTGAGAGTGAGAGTGAGTGTGTGAGTGTGTGAGAGTGAGTGAGTGTGTGAGTGAGTGTGTGAGAGTGTGTGAGTGAGTTTGAGTGTGAGTGTGTGAGTGAGTGTGTGAGTGAGTGTGTGTGAGAGTGAGAGAGAGTGTGAGAGTGAGAGTGAGCGAGAGTGTGAGAGTGAGTGTGTGAGAGAGTGAGTATGTGTGAGTGTGAGTGAGTGTGAGTGAGTGTGAGTGTGAGTGTGTGAGTGAGAGTGAGAGTGTGAGTGAGTGTGTGAGTGTGTGAGTGAGAGTGAGAGTGAGAGTGAGAGAGTGAGTGAGAGAGTGAGTGAGAGTGAGTGTGTGAGAGAGTGAGTGTGTGTAAGTGTGTGTGAGTGTGTGTGAGTGAGAGTGAGTGTGAGTGTGAGTGAGTGTGTGAGAGTGAGAGTGTGAGTGAGAGTGTGAGTGAGTGAGAGTGAGAGTGAGAGTGTGAGTGAGAATGTGAGTGAGAGAGTGAGAGTGAGTGAGAGTGAGTGAGAGTGAGTGAGAGTGAGAGTGTGAGTGTGAGAGTGAGTGAGAGTAAGTGTGAGAGTGAGTGAGAGTGAGTGAGTGTGAGAGTGAGTGTGAGAGTGAGTGTGAGAGTGAGTGTGAGAATGAGTGAGAGAGTGAGTGTAAGTGAGTGTGAGTGAGTGAGTGTGAGTGTGAGTGAGTGTGAGTGTGTGTGAGTGTGAGAGTGAGAGTGAGAGTGTGTGTGAGTTTGTGAGTGAGTGAGTGTGAGTGAGAGTGAGTGAGAGTGAGTGAGAGTGAGTGTGTGAGAGTGTGAGTGAGTGCGAGTGTGAGTGAGTGTGAGTGTGAGTGTGAGTGAGAGTGAGAGTGAGTGTGAGTGAGTGAGAGTGAGAGTGAGAGTGAGTGAGTGTGAGTGTGAGAGTGTGTGAGAGTGAGTGAGAGTGAGAGTGTGTGAGAGTGAGAGTGAGTGAGAGTGAGAGTGAGTGTGTGAGAGTGTGTGAGAGTGAGAGTGAGAGTGAGAGTGTGAGTGAGTGAGAGTGAGTGAGTGAGTGAGTGTGTGAGAGTGTGAGAGTGTGAGAGTGAGTGTGAGAGAGTGAGTGTGAGAGTGAGAGTGAGTGTGTGTGTGAGAGTGTGAGTGTGAGAGTGAGTGTGAGAGTGAGTGAGAGTGTGTGAGAGAGAGTGTGAGAGAGTGTGTGAGAGAGTGAGTGAGAGTGTGTGAGAGAGTGTGTGAGTGAGTGTGAGAATGAGTGTGAGAGTGAGTTGTGAGAGTGTGTGAGAGTGTGTGAGAGTGTGTGTGTGAGATTGTGTGTGTGAGATTGAGTGTGAGAGAGTGTGTGAGTGTGAGAGTGAGTGTGAGTGAGTGAGTGTGAGAGTGAGTGTGTGAGTGTGTGAGTGAGTGCGAGTGTGTGAGAGTGTGTGAGTGAGTTTGAGTGTGAGTGTGTGAGTGAGTGTGTGAGTGAGTGTGTGTGAGAGTGAGAGAGAGTGTGAGAGTGAGCGAGAGTGTGAGAGTGAGTGTGTGAGAGAGTGAGTATGTGTGAGTGTGAGTGAGTGTGAGTGAGTGTGAGTGTGAGTGTGTGAGTGTGTGAGTGTGTGTGTGAGTGTGAGTGAGTGTGTGAGAGAGTGTGTGTGAGAGTGTGTGAGAGTGTGAGTGAGTGTGAGTGTGAGTGAATGAGAGTGAGTGTGTGAGTGAGAGTGAGTGTGTGAGTGTGTGAGTGAGTGTGTGAGTGAGTGTGTGAGTGTGAGCGAGAGTGAGAGAGAGTGAGAGAGAGTGAGAGAGAGTGAGAGTGAGTGAGTGAGTGTGTGAGTGAGTGTGTGAGAGTGAGTGAGAGTGTGAATGTGTGAGTGTGTGAGAGTGAGTGTGTGAGTGTGTGAGTGAGTGTGTGAGTGAGTGTGTGAGTGTGTGAGTGAGAGTGAGTGTGAGTGTGTGAGAGTGTGTGAGAGTGTGTGAGTGAGTGTGAGTGAGTGAGAGTGAGAGTGAGTGAGTGTGAGTGTGAAAGTGTGTGAGAGTGTGTGAGAGTGAGAGTGAGTGAGAGTGAGAGTGAGAGCGAGAGCGAGAGTGAGTGAGAGTGAGAGTGAGAGTGAGAGTGAGTGTGTGAGAGTGAGAGTGAGTGAGAGTGAGTGAGTGAGTGAGTGAGTGAGTGAGTGTGTGAGTGTGTGGGTGAGTGTGAGAGTGAGTGTGTGTGAGTGTGTGGGTGAGTGTGAGAGTGTGACAGTGAGTGTGTGAGAGTGAGTGTGAGAGTGAGAGTGAGAGTGAGTGTGTGTGTGTGAGAGTGAGTGTGAGAGTGAGTGTGTGTGTGAGAGTGTGAGTGTGAGAGTGAGTGTGAGAGTGAGTGAGAGTGAGTGAGAGTGTGTGAGAGAGAGTGTGAGAGAGTGTGTGAGAGAGTGAGTGAGAGTGTGTGAGAGAGTGTGTGAGTGAGTGTGAGAATGAGTGTGAGAGTGAGTTGTGAGAGTGTGAGAGTGTGTGTGTGAGATTGTGTGTGTGAGATTGAGTGTGAGAGAGTGTGTGAGTGTGAGAGTGAGTGAGAGTGAGTGTGTGTGAGTGAGTGTGAGAGTGAGTGTGTGAGTGTGTGAGTGAGTGCGAGTGAGTGCGAGTGTGTGAGAGTGTGTGAGTGTGAGAGTGAGTGAGAGTGAGTGTGTGTGAGTGAGTGTGTGAGTGTGTGAGTGAGTGCGAGTGAGTGCGAGTGTGTGAGAGTGTGTGAGTGAGTGTGAGTGTGAGTGTGTGAGTGTGTGAGTGAGTGTGTGTGAGAGTGAGAGAGAGTGTGAGAGTGAGAGTGAGTGAGTGTGTGTGAGAGTGAGTGTCTGTGTGAGTGAGTGTGTGTGAGAGTGAGTGAGTGAGTTTGAGTGTGAGTGTGTGAGTGAGTGTGTGAGTGAGTGTGTGTGAGAGTGAGAGAGAGTGTGAGAGTGAGCGAGAGTGTGAGAGTGAGTGTGTGAGAGAGTGAGTATGTGTGAGTGTGAGTGAGTGTGAGTGAGTGTGAGTGTGAGTGTGTGAGTGTGTGTGTGAGTGTGAGTGAGTGTGTGAGAGTGTGTGTGAGAGTGTGTGAGAGTGTGAGTGAGTGTGAGTGAGTGTGAGTGTGAGTGAATGAGAGTGAGTGTGTGAGGGAGAGTGAGTGTGTGAGTGTGTGAGTGAGTGTGTGAGTGTGAGCGAGAGTGAGAGAGAGTGAGAGAGAGTGAGAGAGAGTGAGAGTGAGTGAGTGAGTGTGTGAGTGAGTGTGTGAGAGTGAGTGAGAGTGTGAATGTGTGAGTGTGTGAGAGTGAGTGTGTGAGTGTGTGAGTGAGTGTGTGAGTGAGTGTGTGAGTGTGTGAGTGAGAGTGAGTGTGTGAGAGTGTGTGAGAGTGTGTGAGTGAGTGTGAGTGAGTGAGAGTGAGAGTGAGTGAGTGTGAGTGTGAAAGTGTGTGAGAGTGTGTGAGAGTGAGAGTGAGTGAGAGTGAGAGTGAGAGCGAGAGCGAGAGTGAGTGAGAGTGAGAGTGAGAGTGAGAGTGAGTGTGTGAGAGTGAGAGTGAGTGAGAGTGAGTGAGTGAGTGAGTGAGTGAGTGAGTGAGTGTGTGAGTGTGTGGGTGAGTGTGAGAGTGAGTGTGTGTGAGTGTGTGGGTGAGTGTGAGAGTGTGACAGTGAGTGTGTGAGAGTGAGTGTGAGAGTGAGAGTGAGAGTGAGTGTGTGTGTGAGAGTGAGTGTGAGAGTGAGTGTGTGTGTGAGAGTGTGAGTGTGAGAGTGAGTGTGAGAGTGAGTGAGAGTGAGTGAGAGTGTGTGAGAGAGAGTGTGAGAGAGTGTGTGAGAGAGTGAGTGAGAGTGTGTGAGAGAGTGTGTGAGTGAGTGTGAGAATGAGTGTGAGAGTGAGTTGTGAGAGTGTGAGAGTGTGTGTGTGAGTGAGAGTGAGTGTGTGTGAGTGAGTGTGAGAGTGAGTGTGTGAGTGTGTGAGTGAGTGCGAGTGAGTGAGTGCGAGTGTGTGAGAGTGTGTGAGTGTGAGAGTGAGTGAGAGTGAGTGTGTGTGAGTGAGTGTGTGAGTGTGTGAGTGAGTGCGAGTGAGTGCGAGTGTGTGAGAGTGTGTGAGTGAGTGTGAGTGTGAGTGTGTGAGTGTGTGAGTGAGTGTGTGTGAGAGTGAGAGAGAGTGTGAGAGTGAGAGTGAGTGAGTGTGTGTGAGAGTGAGTGTCTGTGTGAGTGAGTGTGTGTGAGAGTGAGTGTGAGAGTGAGTGTGTGTGTGTGAGAGTGTGAGTGTGAGAGTGAGTGTGAGAGTGAGTGAGAGTGAGTGAGAGTGTGTGAGAGAGAGTGTGAGAGAGTGTGTGAGAGAGTGAGTGAGAGTGTGTGTGTGAGTGTGTGAGAGTGTGTGAGTGAGTGTGTGAGTGTGTGTGTGAGTGTGAGTGTGTGTGAGTGTGTGAGTGTGTGTGAATGTTTGTGAGTGTGTGTGAGTGTGTGAGTGAGTGTGTGTGTGAGTGAGTGCGAGTGAGTGCGAGTGTGTGAGAGTGTGTGAGTGAGTGAGAGTGTGTGAGTGAGTGTGAGTGAGTGTGAGTGTGAGTGAGTGTGTGAGTGAGTGTGTGTGAGAGAGTGTGAGTGAGAGTGAGAGTGAGTGTGAGAGTGAGTGAGAGAGTGAGTGAGTAAGAGAGTGAGTGTGAGAGTGAGTGAGAGTGTGTGAGAGAGTGAGTGTGTGTGAGTGTGTGTGTGTGTGAGTGTGAGTGAGTGCGAGTGAGTGCGAGTGTGTGAGAGTGTGTGAGAGTGTGTGAGTGAGTGTGTGAGTGAGTGTGAGTGAGTGTGTGTGAGAGAGTGTGAGTGAGAGTGAGAGTGAGTGTGAGAGTGAGTGAGAGAGTGAGTGTGTGAGAGAGTGAGTGTGTGTGAGTGTGTGTGTGTGAGTGTGAGTGTGTGAGAGTGTGTGAGAGTGAGTGAGAGCGAGAGCGAGAGTGAGTGAGAGTGAGAGTGAGTGAGAGTGAGTGAGTGAGTGAGTGAGTGAGTGTGTGAGTGTGTGGGTGAGTGTGAGAGTGTGAGAGTGAGTGTGTGAGAGTGAGTGTGAGAGAGTGAGTATGTGTGTGAGAGTGAGTGTGAGAGTGAGTGAGAGTGAGTGTGTGTGAGTGAGTGTGAGAGTGAGTGTGTGAGTGTGTGAGTGAGTGCGAGTGATTGCGAGTGTGTGAGAGTGTGTGAGTGAGTGTGAGTGTGAGTGTGTGAGTGTGTGAGTGAGTGTGTGAGTGAGTGTGTGTGAGAGTGAGAGAGAGTGTGAGAGTGAGAGTGAGCGAGAGTGTGAGAGTGAGTGTGTGAGAGAGTGAGTGTGTGTGAGTGTGAGTGAGTGTGAGTGTGAGTGTGTGAGTGTGAGTATTGAGTGAGTGTGTGAGAGTGTGTGTGAGAGTGTGAGTGAGTGTGAGTGTGAGTGACTGAGTGAGTGAGAGTGAGTGTGTGAGTGAGAGTGAGTGTGTGAGTGTGTGAGTGAGTGTGTGAGTGTGAGAGAGAGTGAGAGAGAGTGAGAGTGAGTGTGTGAGTGAGTGTGTGAGTGAGCGTGTGAGTGTGTGAGTGAGTGTGTGAGTGTGAGTGAGTGTGAGAGTGAGAGTGAGTGTGTGAGTGAGTGTGTGAGTGTGTGAGAGTGAGTGAGTGTGTGAGTGAGTGTGTGAGTGTGAGTGTGTGAGTGAGTCTGTGAGTGTGTGAGTGAGTGTGTGAGTGTGTGAGTGAGTGCGAGTGAGTGCGAGTGTGTGAGAGTGTGTGAGTGAGTGTGAGTGTGAGTGTGTGAGTGTGTGAGTGAGTGTGTGTGAGAGTGAGAGAGAGTGTGAGAGTGAGAGTGAGTGAGTGTGTGTGAGAGTGAGTGTCTGTGTGAGTGAGTGTGTGTGAGAGTGAGTGTGAGAGTGAGTGTGTGTGTGTGAGAGTGTGAGTGTGAGAGTGAGTGTGAGAGTGAGTGAGAGTGAGTGAGAGTGTGTGAGAGAGAGTGTGAGAGAGTGTGTGAGAGAGTGAGTGAGAGTGTGTGAGAGAGTGTGTGAGTGAGTGTGAGAATGAGTGTGAGAGTGAGTTGTGAGAGTGTGAGAGTGTGTGTGTGAGATTGTGTGTGTGAGATTGAGTGTGAGAGAGTGTGTGAGTGTGAGAGTGAGTGAGAGTGAGTGTGTGTGAGTGAGTGTGTGAGTGAGTGTGTGAGAGTGTGTGAGAGTGTGTGTGTGAGTGTGTGAGAGTGTGTGAGTGAGTGTGTGAGTGTGTGTGTGAGTGTGAGTGTGTGTGAGTGTGTGAGTGTGTGTGAATGTTTGTGAGTGTGTGTGAGTGTGTGAGTGAGTGTGTGTGTGAGTGAGTGCGAGTGAGTGCGAGTGAGTGCGAGTGTGTGAGAGTGTGTGAGTGAGTGAGAGTGTGTGAGTGAGTGTGAGTGAGTGTGAGTGTGAGTGAGTGTGTGAGTGAGTGTGTGTGAGAGAGTGTGAGTGAGAGTGAGAGTGAGTGTGAGAGTGAGTGAGAGAGTGAGTGAGTAAGAGAGTGAGTGTGAGAGTGAGTGAGAGTGTGTGAGAGAGTGAGTGTGTGTGAGTGTGTGTGTGTGTGAGTGTGAGTGAGTGCGAGTGAGTGCGAGTGTGTGAGAGTGTGTGAGAGTGTGTGAGTGAGTGTGTGAGTGAGTGTGAGTGAGTGTGTGTGAGAGAGTGTGAGTGAGAGTGAGAGTGAGTGTGAGAGTGAGTGAGAGAGTGAGTGTGTGAGAGAGTGAGTGTGTGTGAGTGTGTGTGTGTGAGTGTGAGTGTGTGAGAGTGTGTGAGAGTGAGTGAGAGCGAGAGCGAGAGTGAGTGAGAGTGAGAGTGAGTGAGAGTGAGTGAGTGAGTGAGTGAGTGAGTGTGTGAGTGTGTGGGTGAGTGTGAGAGTGTGAGAGTGAGTGTGTGAGAGTGAGTGTGAGAGAGTGAGTATGTGTGTGAGAGTGAGTGTGAGAGTGAGTGAGAGTGAGTGTGTGTGAGTGAGTGTGAGAGTGAGTGTGTGAGTGTGTGAGTGAGTGCGAGTGATTGCGAGTGTGTGAGAGTGTGTGAGTGAGTGTGAGTGTGAGTGTGTGAGTGTGTGAGTGAGTGTGTGAGTGAGTGTGTGTGAGAGTGAGAGAGAGTGTGAGAGTGAGAGTGAGCGAGAGTGTGAGAGTGAGTGTGTGAGAGAGTGAGTGTGTGTGAGTGTGAGTGAGTGTGAGTGTGAGTGTGTGAGTGTGAGTATTGAGTGAGTGTGTGAGAGTGTGTGTGAGAGTGTGAGTGAGTGTGAGTGTGAGTGACTGAGTGAGTGAGAGTGAGTGTGTGAGTGAGAGTGAGTGTGTGAGTGTGTGAGTGAGTGTGTGAGTGTGAGAGAGAGTGAGAGAGAGTGAGAGTGAGTGTGTGAGTGAGTGTGTGAGTGAGCGTGTGAGTGTGTGAGTGAGTGTGTGAGTGTGAGTGAGTGTGAGAGTGAGAGTGAGTGTGTGAGTGAGTGTGTGAGTGTGTGAGAGTGAGTGAGTGTGTGAGTGAGTGTGTGAGTGTGAGTGTGTGAGTGAGTCTGTGAGTGTGTGAGTGAGAGTGAGTGTGTGAGTGAGAGTGAGTGTGTGAGTGAGAGTGAGTGTGTGAGTGAGTGAGTGTGTGAGTGTGTGTGTGATAGTGTGTGTGTGAGTGTGTGAGTGTGTGAGTGTGTGTGTGAGTGTGAGTGTGAGTGTGTGAGTGAGTGTGAGTGAGTGTGTGAGAGTGAGTGAGTGTGTGAGTGTGTGAGTGTGTGTGTGTGTGTGAGTGTGTGTGTGAGTGTGTGTGTGTGTGAGTGTGTGAGTGTGAGTGTGTGTGAGTGTGTGAGTGTGTGAGAGTGTGTGAGAGTGTGTGTGTGTGAGTGTGTGTGTGAGTGTGTGTGTGTGAGTGAGGGAGTGAGAGAGTGAGTGTGTGAGTGTGTGAGTGTGAGTGTGTGTGAGAGTGTGAGAGTGTGAGAGTGTGTGAGTGTGTGAGTGTGAGAGTGTGTGAGTGTGAGTGTGAGTGAGAGTGAGAGTGAGTGTGAGTGAGTGAGAGTGAGAGTGAGAGTGAGTGAGTGTGAGTGTGAGAGTGTGAGAGTGAGTGTGAGAGAGTGAGTGTGAGAGTGAGAGTGAGTGTGTGTGTGAGAGTGAGTGTGTGTGTGAGAGTGTGAGTGTGAGAGTGAGTGTGAGAGTGAGTGAGAGTGTGTGAGAGAGAGTGTGAGAGAGTGTGTGAGAGAGTGAGTGAGAGTGTGTGAGAGAGTGTGTGAGTGAGTGTGAGAATGAGTGTGAGAGTGAGTTGTGAGAGTGTGTGAGAGTGTGTGAGAGTGTGTGTGTGAGATTGTGTGTGTGAGATTGAGTGTGAGAGAGTGTGTGAGTGTGAGAGTGAGTGTGAGTGAGTGAGTGTGAGAGTGAGTGTGTGAGTGTGTGAGTGAGTGCGAGTGTGTGAGAGTGTGTGAGTGAGTTTGAGTGTGAGTGTGTGAGTGAGTGTGTGAGTGAGTGTGTGTGAGAGTGAGAGAGAGTGTGAGAGTGAGCGAGAGTGTGAGAGTGAGTGTGTGAGAGAGTGAGTATGTGTGAGTGTGAGTGAGTGTGAGTGAGTGTGTGAGTGAGTGTGAGTGAGTGTGTGAGAGTGTGTGTGAGAGTGTGTGAGAGTGTGAGTGAGTGTGAGTGAGTGTGAGTGTGAGTGAATGAGAGTGAGTGTGTGAGTGAGAGTGAGTGTGTGAGTGTGTGAGTGAGTGTGTGAGTGAGTGTGTGAGTGTGAGCGAGAGTGAGAGAGAGTGAGAGTGAGTGAGTGAGTGTGTGAGTGAGTGTGTGAGAGTGTGAATGTGTGAGTGTGTGAGAGTGAGTGTGTGAGTGTGTGAGTGAGTGTGTGAGTGAGTGTGTGAGTGTGTGAGTGAGAGTGAGTGTGAGTGTGTGAGAGTGTGTGAGAGTGTGTGAGTGAGTGTGAGTGAGTGAGAGTGAGAGTGAGTGAGTGTGAGTGTGAAAGTGTGTGAGAGTGTGTGAGAGTGAGAGTGAGTGAGAGTGAGAGTGAGAGCGAGAGCTTGAGTGAGTGAGAGTGAGAGTGAGAGTGAGAGTGAGTGTGTGAGAGTGAGAGTGAGTGAGAGTGAGTGAGTGAGTGAGTGAGTGAGTGAGTGTGTGAGTGTGTGGGTGAGTGTGAGAGTGAGTGTGTGTGAGTGTGTGGGTGAGTGTGAGAGTGTGACAGTGAGTGTGTGAGAGTGAGTGTGAGAGTGAGAGTGAGAGTGAGTGTGTGTGTGAGAGTGAGTGTGAGAGTGAGTGAGAGTGAGTGAAAGTGTGTGAGAGAGAGTGTGAGAGAGTGTGTGAGAGAGTGAGTGAGAGTGTGTGAGAGAGTGTGTGAGTGAGTGTGAGAATGAGTGTGAGAGTGAGTTGTGAGAGTGTGAGAGTGTGTGTGTGAGATTGTGTGTGTGAGATTGAGTGTGAGAGAGTGTGTGAGTGTGAGAGTGAGTGAGAGTGAGTGTGTGTGAGTGAGTGTGAGAGTGAGTGTGTGAGTGTGTGAGTGAGTGCGAGTGAGTGCGAGTGTGTGAGAGTGTGTGAGTGTGAGAGTGAGTGAGAGTGAGTGTGTGTGAGTGAGTGTGTGAGTGTGTGAGTGAGTGCGAGTGAGTGCGAGTGTGTGAGAGTGTGTGAGTGAGTGTGAGTGTGAGTGTGTGAGTGTGTGAGTGAGTGTGTGTGAGAGTGAGAGAGAGTGTGAGAGTGAGAGTGAGCGAGAGTGTGAGAGTGAGTGTGTGAGAGAGTGAGTGTGAGTGACTGAGTGAGTGAGAGTGAGTGTGTGAGTGAGAGTGAGTGTGTGAGTGTGTGAGTGAGTGTGTGAGTGTGAGTATTGAGTGAGTGTGTGAGAGTGTGTGTGAGAGTGTGTGAGAGTGTGAGTGAGTGTGAGTGTGAGTGACTGAGTGAGTGAGAGTGAGTGTGTGAGTGAGAGTGAGTGTGTGAGTGTGTGAGTGAGTGTGTGAGTGTGAGAGAGAGTGAGAGAGAGTGAGAGAGAGTGAGAGTGAGTGAGTGAGTGTGTGAGTGAGTGTGTGAGAGTGAGTGAGAGTGTGAATGTGTGAGTGTGTGAGAGTGAGTGTGTGAGTGTGTGAGTGAGTGTGTGAGTGTGTGAGTGAGTGTGTGAGTGTGAGTGAGTGTGAGAGTGAGAGTGAGTGTGTGAGTGTGTGAGAGTGAGTGAGTGTGTGAGTGAGTGTGTGAGAGTGTGTGAGTGAGTTTGAGTGTGTGAGTGAGTGTGTGAGTGAGTGTGTGTGAGAGTGAGAGAGAGTGTGAGAGTGAGAGTGAGCGAGAGTGTGAGAGTGAGTGTGTGAGAGAGTGAGTATGTGTGAGTGTGAGTGAGTGTGAGTGAGTGTGAGTGTGAGTGTGTGAGTGAGAGTGAGAGTGTGAGTGAGTGTGTGAGTGTGTGAGTGAGAGTGAGAGTGAGAGTGAGAGAGTGAGTGAGAGAGTGAGTGAGAGTGAGTGTGTGAGAGAGTGAGTGTGTGTAAGTGTGTGTGAGTGTGTGTGAGTGAGAGTGAGTGTGAGTGTGAGTGAGTGTGTGAGAGTGAGAGTGTGAGTGAGAGTGTGAGTGAGTGAGAGTGAGAGTGAGAGTGTGAGTGAGAATGTGAGTGAGAGAGTGAGAGTGAGTGAGAGTGAGTGAGAGTGAGTGAGAGTGAGAGTGTGAGTGTGAGAGTGAGTGAGAGTAAGTGTGAGAGTGAGTGAGAGTGAGTGAGTGTGAGAGTGAGTGTGAGAGTGAGTGTGAGAGTGAGTGTGAGAATGAGTGAGAGAGTGAGTGTAAGTGAGTGTGAGTGAGTGAGTGTGAGTGTGAGTGAGTGTGAGTGTGTGTGAGTGTGAGAGTGAGAGTGAGAGTGTGTGTGAGTTTGTGAGTGAGTGAGTGTGAGTGAGAGTGAGTGAGAGTGAGTGAGAGTGAGTGAGAGTGAGTGTGTGAGAGTGTGAGTGAGTGCGAGTGTGAGTGAGTGTGAGTGTGAGTGTGAGTGAGAGTGAGAGTGAGTGTGAGTGAGTGAGAGTGAGAGTGAGAGTGAGTGAGTGTGAGTGTGAGAGTGTGTGAGAGTGAGTGAGAGTGAGAGTGTGTGAGAGTGAGAGTGAGTGAGAGTGAGAGTGAGTGTGTGAGAGTGTGTGAGAGTGAGAGTGAGAGTGAGAGTGTGAGTGAGTGAGAGTGAGTGAGTGAGTGAGTGTGTGAGAGTGTGAGAGTGTGAGAGTGAGTGTGAGAGAGTGAGTGTGAGAGTGAGAGTGAGTGTGTGTGTGAGAGTGTGAGTGTGAGAGTGAGTGTGAGAGTGAGTGAGAGTGTGTGAGAGAGAGTGTGAGAGAGTGTGTGAGAGAGTGAGTGAGAGTGTGTGAGAGAGTGTGTGAGTGAGTGTGAGAATGAGTGTGAGAGTGAGTTGTGAGAGTGTGTGAGAGTGTGTGAGAGTGTGTGTGTGAGATTGTGTGTGTGAGATTGAGTGTGAGAGAGTGTGTGAGTGTGAGAGTGAGTGTGAGTGAGTGAGTGTGAGAGTGAGTGTGTGAGTGTGTGAGTGAGTGCGAGTGTGTGAGAGTGTGTGAGTGAGTTTGAGTGTGAGTGTGTGAGTGAGTGTGTGAGTGAGTGTGTGTGAGAGTGAGAGAGAGTGTGAGAGTGAGCGAGAGTGTGAGAGTGAGTGTGTGAGAGAGTGAGTATGTGTGAGTGTGAGTGAGTGTGAGTGAGTGTGAGTGTGAGTGTGTGAGTGTGTGAGTGTGTGTGTGAGTGTGAGTGAGTGTGTGAGAGAGTGTGTGTGAGAGTGTGTGAGAGTGTGAGTGAGTGTGAGTGTGAGTGAATGAGAGTGAGTGTGTGAGTGAGAGTGAGTGTGTGAGTGTGTGAGTGAGTGTGTGAGTGAGTGTGTGAGTGTGAGCGAGAGTGAGAGAGAGTGAGAGAGAGTGAGAGAGAGTGAGAGTGAGTGAGTGAGTGTGTGAGTGAGTGTGTGAGAGTGAGTGAGAGTGTGAATGTGTGAGTGTGTGAGAGTGAGTGTGTGAGTGTGTGAGTGAGTGTGTGAGTGAGTGTGTGAGTGTGTGAGTGAGAGTGAGTGTGAGTGTGTGAGAGTGTGTGAGAGTGTGTGAGTGAGTGTGAGTGAGTGAGAGTGAGAGTGAGTGAGTGTGAGTGTGAAAGTGTGTGAGAGTGTGTGAGAGTGAGAGTGAGTGAGAGTGAGAGTGAGAGCGAGAGCGAGAGTGAGTGAGAGTGAGAGTGAGAGTGAGAGTGAGTGTGTGAGAGTGAGAGTGAGTGAGAGTGAGTGAGTGAGTGAGTGAGTGAGTGAGTGTGTGAGTGTGTGGGTGAGTGTGAGAGTGAGTGTGTGTGAGTGTGTGGGTGAGTGTGAGAGTGTGACAGTGAGTGTGTGAGAGTGAGTGTGAGAGTGAGAGTGAGAGTGAGTGTGTGTGTGTGAGAGTGAGTGTGAGAGTGAGTGTGTGTGTGAGAGTGTGAGTGTGAGAGTGAGTGTGAGAGTGAGTGAGAGTGAGTGAGAGTGTGTGAGAGAGAGTGTGAGAGAGTGTGTGAGAGAGTGAGTGAGAGTGTGTGAGAGAGTGTGTGAGTGAGTGTGAGAATGAGTGTGAGAGTGAGTTGTGAGAGTGTGAGAGTGTGTGTGTGAGATTGTGTGTGTGAGATTGAGTGTGAGAGAGTGTGTGAGTGTGAGAGTGAGTGAGAGTGAGTGTGTGTGAGTGAGTGTGAGAGTGAGTGTGTGAGTGTGTGAGTGAGTGCGAGTGAGTGCGAGTGTGTGAGAGTGTGTGAGTGTGAGAGTGAGTGAGAGTGAGTGTGTGTGAGTGAGTGTGTGAGTGTGTGAGTGAGTGCGAGTGAGTGCGAGTGTGTGAGAGTGTGTGAGTGAGTGTGAGTGTGAGTGTGTGAGTGTGTGAGTGAGTGTGTGTGAGAGTGAGAGAGAGTGTGAGAGTGAGAGTGAGTGAGTGTGTGTGAGAGTGAGTGTCTGTGTGAGTGAGTGTGTGTGAGAGTGAGTGAGTGAGTTTGAGTGTGAGTGTGTGAGTGAGTGTGTGAGTGAGTGTGTGTGAGAGTGAGAGAGAGTGTGAGAGTGAGCGAGAGTGTGAGAGTGAGTGTGTGAGAGAGTGAGTATGTGTGAGTGTGAGTGAGTGTGAGTGAGTGTGAGTGTGAGTGTGTGAGTGTGTGTGTGAGTGTGAGTGAGTGTGTGAGAGTGTGTGTGAGAGTGTGTGAGAGTGTGAGTGAGTGTGAGTGAGTGTGAGTGTGAGTGAATGAGAGTGAGTGTGTGAGTGAGAGTGAGTGTGTGAGTGTGTGAGTGAGTGTGTGAGTGTGAGCGAGAGTGAGAGAGAGTGAGAGAGAGTGAGAGAGAGTGAGAGTGAGTGAGTGAGTGTGTGAGTGAGTGTGTGAGAGTGAGTGAGAGTGTGAATGTGTGAGTGTGTGAGAGTGAGTGTGTGAGTGTGTGAGTGAGTGTGTGAGTGAGTGTGTGAGTGTGTGAGTGAGAGTGAGTGTGAGTGTGTGAGAGTGTGTGAGAGTGTGTGAGTGAGTGTGAGTGAGTGAGAGTGAGAGTGAGTGAGTGTGAGTGTGAAAGTGTGTGAGAGTGTGTGAGAGTGAGAGTGAGTGAGAGTGAGAGTGAGAGCGAGAGCGAGAGTGAGTGAGAGTGAGAGTGAGAGTGAGAGTGAGTGTGTGAGAGTGAGAGTGAGTGAGAGTGACTGAGTGAGTGAGTGAGTGAGTGAGTGAGTGTGTGAGTGTGTGGGTGAGTGTGAGAGTGAGTGTGTGTGAGTGTGTGGGTGAGTGTGAGAGTGTGACAGTGAGTGTGTGAGAGTGAGTGTGAGAGTGAGAGTGAGAGTGAGTGTGTGTGTGAGAGTGAGTGTGAGAGTGAGTGTGTGTGTGAGAGTGTGAGTGTGAGAGTGAGTGTGAGAGTGAGTGAGAGTGAGTGAGAGTGTGTGAGAGAGAGTGTGAGAGAGTGTGTGAGAGAGTGAGTGAGAGTGTGTGAGAGAGTGTGTGAGTGAGTGTGAGAATGAGTGTGAGAGTGAGTTGTGAGAGTGTGAGAGTGTGTGTGTGAGATTGTGTGTGTGAGATTGAGTGTGAGAGAGTGTGTGAGTGTGAGAGTGAGTGAGAGTGAGTGTGTGTGAGTGAGTGTGAGAGTGAGTGTGTGAGTGTGTGAGTGAGTGCGAGTGAGTGAGTGCGAGTGTGTGAGAGTGTGTGAGTGTGAGAGTGAGTGAGAGTGAGTGTGTGTGAGTGAGTGTGTGAGTGTGTGAGTGAGTGCGAGTGAGTGCGAGTGTGTGAGAGTGTGTGAGTGAGTGTGAGTGTGAGTGTGTGAGTGTGTGAGTGAGTGTGTGTGAGAGTGAGAGAGAGTGTGAGAGTGAGAGTGAGTGAGTGTGTGTGAGAGTGAGTGTCTGTGTGAGTGAGTGTGTGTGAGAGTGAGTGTGAGAGTGAGTGTGTGTGTGTGAGAGTGTGAGTGTGAGAGTGAGTGTGAGAGTGAGTGAGAGTGAGTGAGAGTGTGTGAGAGAGAGTGTGAGAGAGTGTGTGAGAGAGTGAGTGAGAGTGTGTGAGAGAGTGTGTGAGTGAGTGTGAGAATGAGTGTGAGAGTGAGTTGTGAGAGTGTGAGAGTGTGTGTGTGAGATTGTGTGTGTGAGATTGAGTGTGAGAGAGTGTGTGAGTGTGAGAGTGAGTGAGAGTGAGTGTGTGTGAGTGAGTGTGTGAGTGAGTGTGTGAGAGTGTGTGAGAGTGTGTGTGTGAGTGTGTGAGAGTGTGTGAGTGAGTGTGTGAGTGTGTGTGTGAGTGTGAGTGTGTGTGAGTGTGTGAGTGTGTGTGAATGTTTGTGAGTGTGTGTGAGTGTGTGAGTGAGTGTGTGTGTGAGTGAGTGCGAGTGAGTGCGAGTGAGTGCGAGTGTGTGAGAGTGTGTGAGTGAGTGAGAGTGTGTGAGTGAGTGTGAGTGAGTGTGAGTGTGAGTGAGTGTGTG
>CM077217.1:130000-132500 GCA_039654625.1 Rhinogobio ventralis
GTGTGTGAGAGTGTGAGTGTGAGAGTGAGTGTGAGAGTGAGTGAGAGTGAGTGAGAGTGTGTGAGAGAGAGTGTGAGAGAGTGTGTGAGAGAGTGAGTGAGAGTGTGTGAGAGAGTGTGTGAGTGAGTGTGAGAATGAGTGTGAGAGTGAGTTGTGAGAGTGTGAGAGTGTGAGAGTGAGTGAGAGTGAGTGTGAGAGAGTGTGTGAGTGTGAGAGTGAGTGAGAGTGAGTGTGTGTGAGTGAGTGTGAGAGTGAGTGTGTGAGTGTGTGAGTGAGTGCGAGTGAGTGCGAGTGTGTGAGAGTGTGTGAGTGTGAGAGTGAGTGAGAGTGAGTGTGTGTGAGTGAGTGTGTGAGTGTGTGAGTGAGTGCGAGTGAGTGCGAGTGTGTGAGAGTGTGTGAGTGAGTGTGAGTGTGAGTGTGTGAGTGTGTGAGTGAGTGTGTGTGAGAGTGAGAGAGAGTGTGAGAGTGAGAGTGAGTGAGTGTGTGTGAGAGTGAGTGTCTGTGTGAGTGAGTGTGTGTGAGAGTGAGTGAGTGAGTTTGAGTGTGAGTGTGTGAGTGAGTGTGTGAGTGAGTGTGTGTGAGAGTGAGAGAGAGTGTGAGAGTGAGCGAGAGTGTGAGAGTGAGTGTGTGAGAGAGTGAGTATGTGTGAGTGTGAGTGAGTGTGAGTGAGTGTGAGTGTGAGTGTGTGAGTGTGTGTGTGAGTGTGAGTGAGTGTGTGAGAGTGTGTGTGAGAGTGTGTGAGAGTGTGAGTGAGTGTGAGTGAGTGTGAGTGTGAGTGAATGAGAGTGAGTGTGTGAGTGAGAGTGAGTGTGTGAGTGTGTGAGTGAGTGTGTGAGTGTGAGCGAGAGTGAGAGAGAGTGAGAGAGAGTGAGAGAGAGTGAGAGTGAGTGAGTGAGTGTGTGAGTGAGTGTGTGAGAGTGAGTGAGAGTGTGAATGTGTGAGTGTGTGAGAGTGAGTGTGTGAGTGTGTGAGTGAGTGTGTGAGTGAGTGTGTGAGTGTGTGAGTGAGAGTGAGTGTGAGTGTGTGAGAGTGTGTGAGAGTGTGTGAGTGAGTGTGAGTGAGTGAGAGTGAGAGTGAGTGAGTGTGAGTGTGAAAGTGTGTGAGAGTGTGTGAGAGTGAGAGTGAGTGAGAGTGAGAGTGAGAGCGAGAGCGAGAGTGAGTGAGAGTGAGAGTGAGAGTGAGAGTGAGTGTGTGAGAGTGAGAGTGAGTGAGAGTGAGTGAGTGAGTGAGTGAGTGAGTGAGTGTGTGAGTGTGTGGGTGAGTGTGAGAGTGAGTGTGTGTGAGTGTGTGGGTGAGTGTGAGAGTGTGACAGTGAGTGTGTGAGAGTGAGTGTGAGAGTGAGAGTGAGAGTGAGTGTGTGTGTGAGAGTGAGTGTGAGAGTGAGTGTGTGTGTGAGAGTGTGAGTGTGAGAGTGAGTGTGAGAGTGAGTGAGAGTGAGTGAGAGTGTGTGAGAGAGAGTGTGAGAGAGTGTGTGAGAGAGTGAGTGAGAGTGTGTGAGAGAGTGTGTGAGTGAGTGTGAGAATGAGTGTGAGAGTGAGTTGTGAGAGTGTGAGAGTGTGTGTGTGAGATTGTGTGTGTGAGATTGAGTGTGAGAGAGTGTGTGAGTGTGAGAGTGAGTGAGAGTGAGTGTGTGAGAGTGAGTGTGTGAGTGTGTGAGTGAGTGCGAGTGAGTGCGAGTGTGTGAGAGTGTGTGAGTGTGAGAGTGAGTGAGAGTGAGTGTGTGTGAGTGAGTGTGTGAGTGTGTGAGTGAGTGCGAGTGAGTGCGAGTGTGTGAGAGTGTGTGAGTGAGTGTGAGTGTGAGTGTGTGAGTGTGTGAGTGAGTGTGTGTGAGAGTGAGAGAGAGTGTGAGAGTGAGAGTGAGTGAGTGTGTGTGAGAGTGAGTGTCTGTGTGAGTGAGTGTGTGTGAGAGTGAGTGTGAGAGTGAGTGTGTGTGTGTGAGAGTGTGAGTGTGAGAGTGAGTGTGAGAGTGAGTGAGAGTGAGTGAGAGTGTGTGAGAGAGAGTGTGAGAGAGTGTGTGAGAGAGTGAGTGAGAGTGTGTGAGAGAGTGTGTGAGTGAGTGTGAGAATGAGTGTGAGAGTGAGTTGTGAGAGTGTGAGAGTGTGTGTGTGAGATTGTGTGTGTGAGATTGAGTGTGAGAGAGTGTGTGAGTGTGAGAGTGAGTGAGAGTGAGTGTGTGTGAGTGAGTGTGTGAGTGAGTGTGTGAGAGTGTGTGAGAGTGTGTGTGTGAGTGTGTGAGAGTGTGTGAGTGAGTGTGTGAGTGTGTGTGTGAGTGTGAGTGTGTGTGAGTGTGTGAGTGTGTGTGAATGTTTGTGAGTGTGTGTGAGTGTGTGTGAGTGTGTGAGTGAGTGTGTGTGTGAGTGAGTGCGAGTGAGTGCGAGTGAGTGCGAGTGAGTGCGAGTGTGTGAGAGTGTGTGAGTGAGTGAGAGTGTGTGAGTGAGTGTGAGTGAGTGTGAGTGTGAGTGAGTGTGTGAGTGAGTGTGTGTGAGAGAGTGTGAGTGAG
>CM077217.1:137500-140000 GCA_039654625.1 Rhinogobio ventralis
GAGTGTGAGAGTGAGAGTGAGCGAGAGTGTGAGAGTGAGTGTGTGAGAGAGTGAGTATGTGTGAGTGTGAGTGAGTGTGAGTGAGTGTGAGTGTGAGTGTGTGAGTGAGAGTGAGAGTGAGAGTGTGAGTGAGTGTGTGAGTGTGTGAGTGAGAGTGAGAGTGAGAGTGAGAGAGTGAGTGAGAGAGTGAGTGAGCGTGAGTGTGTGAGAGAGTGAGTGTGTGTAAGTGTGTGTGAGTGTGTGTGAGTGTGTGTGAGTGAGAGTGAGTGTGAGTGTGAGTGAGTGTGTGAGAGTGAGAGTGTGAGTGAGAGTGTGAGTGAGTGAGAGTGAGAGTGAGAGTGTGAGTGAGAATGTGAGTGAGAGAGTGAGAGTGAGTGAGAGTGAGTGAGAGTGAGTGAGAGTGAGAGTGTGAGTGTGAGAGTGAGTGAGAGTAAGTGTGAGAGTGAGTGAGAGTGAGTGAGTGTGAGAGTGAGTGTGAGAGTGAGTGTGAGAGTGAGTGTGAGAATGAGTGAGAGAGTGAGTGTAAGTGAGTGTGAGTGAGTGAGTGTGAGTGTGAGTGAGTGTGAGTGTGTGTGAGTGTGAGAGTGAGAGTGAGAGTGTGTGTGAGTTTGTGAGTGAGTGAGTGTGAGTGAGAGTGAGTGAGAGTGAGTGAGAGTGAGTGAGAGTGAGTGTGTGAGAGTGTGAGTGAGTGCGAGTGTGAGTGAGTGTGAGTGTGAGTGTGAGTGAGAGTGAGAGTGAGTGTGAGTGAGTGAGAGTGAGAGTGAGAGTGAGTGAGTGTGAGTGTGAGAGTGTGTGAGAGTGAGTGAGAGTGAGAGTGTGTGAGAGTGAGAGTGAGTGAGAGTGAGAGTGAGTGTGTGAGAGTGTGTGAGAGTGAGAGTGAGAGTGAGAGTGTGAGTGAGTGAGAGTGAGTGAGTGAGTGAGTGTGTGAGAGTGTGAGAGTGTGAGAGTGAGTGTGAGAGAGTGAGTGTGAGAGTGAGAGTGAGTGTGTGTGTGAGAGTGTGAGTGTGAGAGTGAGTGTGAGAGTGAGTGAGAGTGTGTGAGAGAGAGTGTGAGAGAGTGTGTGAGAGAGTGAGTGAGAGTGTGTGAGAGAGTGTGTGAGTGAGTGTGAGAATGAGTGTGAGAGTGAGTTGTGAGAGTGTGTGAGAGTGTGTGAGAGTGTGTGTGTGAGATTGTGTGTGTGAGATTGAGTGTGAGAGAGTGTGTGAGTGTGAGAGTGAGTGTGAGTGAGTGAGTGTGAGAGTGAGTGTGTGAGTGTGTGAGTGAGTGCGAGTGTGTGAGAGTGTGTGAGTGAGTTTGAGTGTGAGTGTGTGAGTGAGTGTGTGAGTGAGTGTGTGTGAGAGTGAGAGAGAGTGTGAGAGTGAGCGAGAGTGTGAGAGTGAGTGTGTGAGAGAGTGAGTATGTGTGAGTGTGAGTGAGTGTGAGTGAGTGTGAGTGTGAGTGTGTGAGTGTGTGTGTGAGTGTGAGTGAGTGTGTGAGAGTGTGTGTGAGAGTGTGTGAGAGTGTGAGTGAGTGTGAGTGTGAGTGAATGAGAGTGAGTGTGTGAGTGAGAGTGAGTGTGTGAGTGTGTGAGTGAGTGTGTGAGTGAGTGTGTGAGTGTGAGCGAGAGTGAGAGAGAGTGAGAGAGAGTGAGAGAGAGTGAGAGTGAGTGAGTGAGTGTGTGAGTGAGTGTGTGAGAGTGAGTGAGAGTGTGAATGTGTGAGTGTGTGAGAGTGAGTGTGTGAGTGTGTGAGTGAGTGTGTGAGTGAGTGTGTGAGTGTGTGAGTGAGAGTGAGTGTGAGTGTGTGAGAGTGTGTGAGAGTGTGTGAGTGAGTGTGAGTGAGTGAGAGTGAGAGTGAGTGAGTGTGAGTGTGAAAGTGTGTGAGAGTGTGTGAGAGTGAGAGTGAGTGAGAGTGAGAGTGAGAGCGAGAGCGAGAGTGAGTGAGAGTGAGAGTGAGAGTGAGAGTGAGTGTGTGAGAGTGAGAGTGAGTGAGAGTGAGTGAGTGAGTGAGTGAGTGAGTGAGTGTGTGAGTGTGTGGGTGAGTGTGAGAGTGAGTGTGTGTGAGTGTGTGGGTGAGTGTGAGAGTGTGACAGTGAGTGTGTGAGAGTGAGTGTGAGAGTGAGAGTGAGAGTGAGTGTGTGTGTGAGAGTGAGTGTGAGAGTGAGTGTGTGTGTGAGAGTGTGAGTGTGAGAGTGAGTGTGAGAGTGAGTGAGAGTGAGTGAGAGTGTGTGAGAGAGAGTGTGAGAGAGTGTGTGAGAGAGTGAGTGAGAGTGTGTGAGAGAGTGTGTGAGTGAGTGTGAGAATGAGTGTGAGAGTGAGTTGTGAGAGTGTGAGAGTGTGTGTGTGAGATTGTGTGTGTGAGATTGAGTGTGAGAGAGTGTGTGAGTGTGAGAGTGAGTGAGAGTGAGTGTGTGTGAGTGAGTGTGAGAGTGAGTGTGTGAGTGTGTGAGTGAGTGCGAGTGAGTGAGTGCGAGTGTGTGAGAGTGTGTGAGTGTGAGAGTGAGTGAGAGTGAGTGTGTGTGA
>CM077217.1:145000-147500 GCA_039654625.1 Rhinogobio ventralis
AGTGTGTGAGTGAGTGTGTGAGTGTGAGAGAGAGTGAGAGAGAGTGAGAGAGAGTGAGAGTGAGTGAGTGAGTGTGTGAGTGAGTGTGTGAGAGTGAGTGAGAGTGTGAATGTGTGAGTGTGTGAGAGTGAGTGTGTGAGTGTGTGAGTGAGTGTGTGAGTGTGTGAGTGAGTGTGTGAGTGTGAGTGAGTGTGAGAGTGAGAGTGAGTGTGTGAGTGTGTGAGAGTGAGTGAGTGTGTGAGTGAGTGTGTGAGAGTGTGTGAGTGAGTTTGAGTGTGAGTGTGTGAGTGAGTGTGTGAGTGAGTGTGTGTGAGAGTGAGAGAGAGTGTGAGAGTGAGAGTGAGCGAGAGTGTGAGAGTGAGTGTGTGAGAGAGTGAGTATGTGTGAGTGTGAGTGAGTGTGAGTGAGTGTGAGTGTGAGTGTGTGAGTGAGAGTGAGAGTGAGAGTGTGAGTGAGTGTGTGAGTGTGTGAGTGAGAGTGAGAGTGAGAGTGAGAGAGTGAGTGAGAGAGTGAGTGAGCGTGAGTGTGTGAGAGAGTGAGTGTGTGTAAGTGTGTGTGAGTGTGTGTGAGTGTGTGTGAGTGAGAGTGAGTGTGAGTGTGAGTGAGTGTGTGAGAGTGAGAGTGTGAGTGAGAGTGTGAGTGAGTGAGAGTGAGAGTGAGAGTGTGAGTGAGAATGTGAGTGAGAGAGTGAGAGTGAGTGAGAGTGAGTGAGAGTGAGTGAGAGTGAGAGTGTGAGTGTGAGAGTGAGTGAGAGTAAGTGTGAGAGTGAGTGAGAGTGAGTGAGTGTGAGAGTGAGTGTGAGAGTGAGTGTGAGAGTGAGTGTGAGAATGAGTGAGAGAGTGAGTGTAAGTGAGTGTGAGTGAGTGAGTGTGAGTGTGAGTGAGTGTGAGTGTGTGTGAGTGTGAGAGTGAGAGTGAGAGTGTGTGTGAGTTTGTGAGTGAGTGAGTGTGAGTGAGAGTGAGTGAGAGTGAGTGAGAGTGAGTGAGAGTGAGTGTGTGAGAGTGTGAGTGAGTGCGAGTGTGAGTGAGTGTGAGTGTGAGTGTGAGTGAGAGTGAGAGTGAGTGTGAGTGAGTGAGAGTGAGAGTGAGAGTGAGTGAGTGTGAGTGTGAGAGTGTGTGAGAGTGAGTGAGAGTGAGAGTGTGTGAGAGTGAGAGTGAGTGAGAGTGAGAGTGAGTGTGTGAGAGTGTGTGAGAGTGAGAGTGAGAGTGAGAGTGTGAGTGAGTGAGAGTGAGTGAGTGAGTGAGTGTGTGAGAGTGTGAGAGTGTGAGAGTGAGTGTGAGAGAGTGAGTGTGAGAGTGAGAGTGAGTGTGTGTGTGAGAGTGTGAGTGTGAGAGTGAGTGTGAGAGTGAGTGAGAGTGTGTGAGAGAGAGTGTGAGAGAGTGTGTGAGAGAGTGAGTGAGAGTGTGTGAGAGAGTGTGTGAGTGAGTGTGAGAATGAGTGTGAGAGTGAGTTGTGAGAGTGTGTGAGAGTGTGTGAGAGTGTGTGTGTGAGATTGTGTGTGTGAGATTGAGTGTGAGAGAGTGTGTGAGTGTGAGAGTGAGTGTGAGTGAGTGAGTGTGAGAGTGAGTGTGTGAGTGTGTGAGTGAGTGCGAGTGTGTGAGAGTGTGTGAGTGAGTTTGAGTGTGAGTGTGTGAGTGAGTGTGTGAGTGAGTGTGTGTGAGAGTGAGAGAGAGTGTGAGAGTGAGCGAGAGTGTGAGAGTGAGTGTGTGAGAGAGTGAGTATGTGTGAGTGTGAGTGAGTGTGAGTGAGTGTGAGTGTGAGTGTGTGAGTGTGTGTGTGAGTGTGAGTGAGTGTGTGAGAGTGTGTGTGAGAGTGTGTGAGAGTGTGAGTGAGTGTGAGTGTGAGTGAATGAGAGTGAGTGTGTGAGTGAGAGTGAGTGTGTGAGTGTGTGAGTGAGTGTGTGAGTGAGTGTGTGAGTGTGAGCGAGAGTGAGAGAGAGTGAGAGAGAGTGAGAGAGAGTGAGAGTGAGTGAGTGAGTGTGTGAGTGAGTGTGTGAGAGTGAGTGAGAGTGTGAATGTGTGAGTGTGTGAGAGTGAGTGTGTGAGTGTGTGAGTGAGTGTGTGAGTGAGTGTGTGAGTGTGTGAGTGAGAGTGAGTGTGAGTGTGTGAGAGTGTGTGAGAGTGTGTGAGTGAGTGTGAGTGAGTGAGAGTGAGAGTGAGTGAGTGTGAGTGTGAAAGTGTGTGAGAGTGTGTGAGAGTGAGAGTGAGTGAGAGTGAGAGTGAGAGCGAGAGCGAGAGTGAGTGAGAGTGAGAGTGAGAGTGAGAGTGAGTGTGTGAGAGTGAGAGTGAGTGAGAGTGAGTGAGTGAGTGAGTGAGTGAGTGAGTGTGTGAGTGTGTGGGTGAGTGTGAGAGTGAGTGTGTGTGAGTGTGTGGGTGAGTGTGAGAGTGTGACAGTGAGTGTGTGAGAGTGAGTGTGAGAGTGAGAGTGAGAGTGAGTGTGTGTGTGAGAGTGAGTGTGAGAGTGAGTGTGTGTGTGAGAGTGTGAGTGTGAGAGTGAGTGT
>CM077217.1:152500-157500 GCA_039654625.1 Rhinogobio ventralis
AAGTGAGTGTGAGTGAGTGAGTGTGAGTGTGAGTGAGTGTGAGTGAGTGTGAGTGTGTGTGAGTGTGAGAGTGAGAGTGAGAGTGTGTGTGAGTTTGTGAGTGAGTGAGTGTGAGTGAGAGCGAGTGAGAGTGAGAGTGAGTGAGAGTGAGTGAGAGTGAGTGTGTGAGAGTGTGAGTGAGTGCGAGTGTGAGTGAGTGTGAGTGTGAGTGTGAGTGAGAGTGAGTGTGAGTGAGTGAGAGTGAGAGTGAGAGTGAGTGAGTGTGAGTGTGAGAGTGTGAGAGTGAGTGTGAGAGAGTGAGTGTGAGAGTGAGAGTGAGTGTGTGTGTGAGAGTGAGTGTGTGTGTGAGAGTGTGAGTGTGAGAGTGAGTGTGAGAGTGAGTGAGAGTGTGTGAGAGAGAGTGTGAGAGAGTGTGTGAGAGAGTGAGTGAGAGTGTGTGAGAGAGTGTGTGAGTGAGTGTGAGAATGAGTGTGAGAGTGAGTTGTGAGAGTGTGTGAGAGTGTGTGAGAGTGTGTGTGTGAGATTGTGTGTGTGAGATTGAGTGTGAGAGAGTGTGTGAGTGTGAGAGTGAGTGTGAGTGAGTGAGTGTGAGAGTGAGTGTGTGAGTGTGTGAGTGAGTGCGAGTGTGTGAGAGTGTGTGAGTGAGTTTGAGTGTGAGTGTGTGAGTGAGTGTGTGAGTGAGTGTGTGTGAGAGTGAGAGAGAGTGTGAGAGTGAGCGAGAGTGTGAGACTGAGTGTGTGAGAGAGTGAGTATGTGTGAGTGTGAGTGAGTGTGAGTGAGTGTGAGTGTGAGTGTGTGAGTGAGTGTGAGTGAGTGTGTGAGAGTGTGTGTGAGAGTGTGTGAGAGTGTGAGTGAGTGTGAGTGAGTGTGAGTGTGAGTGAATGAGAGTGAGTGTGTGAGTGAGAGTGAGTGTGTGAGTGTGTGAGTGAGTGTGTGAGTGAGTGTGTGAGTGTGAGCGAGAGTGAGAGAGAGTGAGAGTGAGTGAGTGAGTGTGTGAGTGAGTGTGTGAGAGTGTGAATGTGTGAGTGTGTGAGAGTGAGTGTGTGAGTGTGTGAGTGAGTGTGTGAGTGTGTGAGTGTGTGAGTGAGAGTGAGTGTGAGTGTGTGAGAGTGTGTGAGAGTGTGTGAGTGAGTGTGAGTGAGTGAGAGTGAGAGTGAGTGAGTGTGAGTGTGAAAGTGTGTGAGAGTGTGTGAGAGTGAGAGTGAGTGAGAGTGAGAGTGAGAGCGAGAGCTTGAGTGAGTGAGAGTGAGAGTGAGAGTGAGAGTGAGTGTGTGAGAGTGAGAGTGAGTGAGAGTGAGTGAGTGAGTGAGTGAGTGAGTGAGTGAGTGTGTGAGTGTGTGGGTGAGTGTGAGAGTGAGTGTGTGTGAGTGTGTGGGTGAGTGTGAGAGTGTGACAGTGAGTGTGTGAGAGTGAGTGTGAGAGTGAGAGTGAGAGTGAGTGTGTGTGTGAGAGTGAGTGTGAGAGTGAGTGAGAGTGAGTGAAAGTGTGTGAGAGAGAGTGTGAGAGAGTGTGTGAGAGAGTGAGTGAGAGTGTATGAGAGAGTGTGTGAGTGAGTGTGAGAATGAGTGTGAGAGTGAGTTGTGAGAGTGTGAGAGTGTGTGTGTGAGATTGTGTGTGTGAGATTGAGTGTGAGAGAGTGTGTGAGTGTGAGAGTGAGTGAGAGTGAGTGTGTGTGAGTGAGTGTGAGAGTGAGTGTGTGAGTGTGTGAGTGAGTGCGAGTGAGTGCGAGTGTGTGAGAGTGTGTGAGTGTGAGAGTGAGTGAGAGTGAGTGTGTGTGAGTGAGTGTGTGAGTGTGTGAGTGAGTGCGAGTGAGTGCGAGTGTGTGAGAGTGTGTGAGTGAGTGTGAGTGTGAGTGTGTGAGTGTGTGAGTGAGTGTGTGTGAGAGTGAGAGAGAGTGTGAGAGTGAGAGTGAGCGAGAGTGTGAGAGTGAGTGTGTGAGAGAGTGAGTGTGAGTGACTGAGTGAGTGAGAGTGAGTGTGTGAGTGAGAGTGAGTGTGTGAGTGTGTGAGTGAGTGTGTGAGTGTGAGTATTGAGTGAGTGTGTGAGAGTGTGTGTGAGAGTGTGTGAGAGTGTGAGTGAGTGTGAGTGTGAGTGACTGAGTGAGTGAGAGTGAGTGTGTGAGTGAGAGTGAGTGTGTGAGTGTGTGAGTGAGTGTGTGAGTGTGAGAGAGAGTGAGAGAGAGTGAGAGAGAGTGAGAGTGAGTGAGTGAGTGTGTGAGTGAGTGTGTGAGAGTGAGTGAGAGTGTGAATGTGTGAGTGTGTGAGAGTGAGTGTGTGAGTGTGTGAGTGAGTGTGTGAGTGTGTGAGTGAGTGTGTGAGTGTGAGTGAGTGTGAGAGTGAGAGTGAGTGTGTGAGTGTGTGAGAGTGAGTGAGTGTGTGAGTGAGTGTGTGAGAGTGTGTGAGTGAGTTTGAGTGTGAGTGTGTGAGTGAGTGTGTGAGTGAGTGTGTGTGAGAGTGAGAGAGAGTGTGAGAGTGAGAGTGAGCGAGAGTGTGAGAGTGAGTGTGTGAGAGAGTGAGTATGTGTGAGTGTGAGTGAGTGTGAGTGAGTGTGAGTGTGAGTGTGTGAGTGAGAGTGAGAGTGAGAGTGTGAGTGAGTGTGTGAGTGTGTGAGTGAGAGTGAGAGTGAGAGTGAGAGAGTGAGTGAGAGAGTGAGTGAGCGTGAGTGTGTGAGAGAGTGAGTGTGTGTAAGTGTGTGTGAGTGTGTGTGAGTGTGTGTGAGTGAGAGTGAGTGTGAGTGTGAGTGAGTGTGTGAGAGTGAGAGTGTGAGTGAGAGTGTGAGTGAGTGAGAGTGAGAGTGAGAGTGTGAGTGAGAATGTGAGTGAGAGAGTGAGAGTGAGTGAGAGTGAGTGAGAGTGAGTGAGAGTGAGAGTGTGAGTGTGAGAGTGAGTGAGAGTAAGTGTGAGAGTGAGTGAGAGTGAGTGAGTGTGAGAGTGAGTGTGAGAGTGAGTGTGAGAGTGAGTGTGAGAATGAGTGAGAGAGTGAGTGTAAGTGAGTGTGAGTGAGTGAGTGTGAGTGTGAGTGAGTGTGAGTGTGTGTGAGTGTGAGAGTGAGAGTGAGAGTGTGTGTGAGTTTGTGAGTGAGTGAGTGTGAGTGAGAGTGAGTGAGAGTGAGTGAGAGTGAGTGAGAGTGAGTGTGTGAGAGTGTGAGTGAGTGCGAGTGTGAGTGAGTGTGAGTGTGAGTGTGAGTGAGAGTGAGAGTGAGTGTGAGTGAGTGAGAGTGAGAGTGAGAGTGAGTGAGTGTGAGTGTGAGAGTGTGTGAGAGTGAGTGAGAGTGAGAGTGTGTGAGAGTGAGAGTGAGTGAGAGTGAGAGTGAGTGTGTGAGAGTGTGTGAGAGTGAGAGTGAGAGTGAGAGTGTGAGTGAGTGAGAGTGAGTGAGTGAGTGAGTGTGTGAGAGTGTGAGAGTGTGAGAGTGAGTGTGAGAGAGTGAGTGTGAGAGTGAGAGTGAGTGTGTGTGTGAGAGTGTGAGTGTGAGAGTGAGTGTGAGAGTGAGTGAGAGTGTGTGAGAGAGAGTGTGAGAGAGTGTGTGAGAGAGTGAGTGAGAGTGTGTGAGAGAGTGTGTGAGTGAGTGTGAGAATGAGTGTGAGAGTGAGTTGTGAGAGTGTGTGAGAGTGTGTGAGAGTGTGTGTGTGAGATTGTGTGTGTGAGATTGAGTGTGAGAGAGTGTGTGAGTGTGAGAGTGAGTGTGAGTGAGTGAGTGTGAGAGTGAGTGTGTGAGTGTGTGAGTGAGTGCGAGTGTGTGAGAGTGTGTGAGTGAGTTTGAGTGTGAGTGTGTGAGTGAGTGTGTGAGTGAGTGTGTGTGAGAGTGAGAGAGAGTGTGAGAGTGAGCGAGAGTGTGAGAGTGAGTGTGTGAGAGAGTGAGTATGTGTGAGTGTGAGTGAGTGTGAGTGAGTGTGAGTGTGAGTGTGTGAGTGTGTGTGTGAGTGTGAGTGAGTGTGTGAGAGTGTGTGTGAGAGTGTGTGAGAGTGTGAGTGAGTGTGAGTGTGAGTGAATGAGAGTGAGTGTGTGAGTGAGAGTGAGTGTG
The DNA here is from genome assembly GCA_039654625.1 of Rhinogobio ventralis. Classification (NCBI taxonomy): domain Eukaryota; kingdom Metazoa; phylum Chordata; class Actinopteri; order Cypriniformes; family Gobionidae; genus Rhinogobio; species Rhinogobio ventralis. The sequence continues at coordinate 156,520 of CM077217.1, forward strand.
TGAGTGTGTGAGTGAGTGTGTGAGTGAGTGTGTGAGTGTGAGCGAGAGTGAGAGAGAGTGAGAGAGAGTGAGAGAGAGTGAGAGTGAGTGAGTGAGTGTGTGAGTGAGTGTGTGAGAGTGAGTGAGAGTGTGAATGTGTGAGTGTGTGAGAGTGAGTGTGTGAGTGTGTGAGTGAGTGTGTGAGTGAGTGTGTGAGTGTGTGAGTGAGAGTGAGTGTGAGTGTGTGAGAGTGTGTGAGAGTGTGTGAGTGAGTGTGAGTGAGTGAGAGTGAGAGTGAGTGAGTGTGAGTGTGAAAGTGTGTGAGAGTGTGTGAGAGTGAGAGTGAGTGAGAGTGAGAGTGAGAGCGAGAGCGAGAGTGAGTGAGAGTGAGAGTGAGAGTGAGAGTGAGTGTGTGAGAGTGAGAGTGAGTGAGAGTGAGTGAGTGAGTGAGTGAGTGAGTGAGTGTGTGAGTGTGTGGGTGAGTGTGAGAGTGAGTGTGTGTGAGTGTGTGGGTGAGTGTGAGAGTGTGACAGTGAGTGTGTGAGAGTGAGTGTGAGAGTGAGAGTGAGAGTGAGTGTGTGTGTGAGAGTGAGTGTGAGAGTGAGTGTGTGTGTGAGAGTGTGAGTGTGAGAGTGAGTGTGAGAGTGAGTGAGAGTGAGTGAGAGTGTGTGAGAGAGAGTGTGAGAGAGTGTGTGAGAGAGTGAGTGAGAGTGTGTGAGAGAGTGTGTGAGTGAGTGTGAGAATGAGTGTGAGAGTGAGTTGTGAGAGTGTGAGAGTGTGTGTGTGAGATTGTGTGTGTGAGATTGAGTGTGAGAGAGTGTGTGAGTGTGAGAGTGAGTGAGAGTGAGTGTGTGTGAGTGAGTGTGAGAGTGAGTGTGTGAGTGTGTGAGTGAGTGCGAGTGAGTGAGTGCGAGTGTGTGAGAGTGTGTGAGTGTGAGAGTGAGTGAGAGTGAGTGTGTGTGAGTGAGTGTGTGAGTGTGTGAGTGAGTGCGAGTGAGTGCG
>CM077217.1:172500-180000 GCA_039654625.1 Rhinogobio ventralis
TGAGAGTGAGTGTGTGAGTGTGAGTATTGAGTGAGTGTGTGAGAGTGTGTGTGAGAGTGTGTGAGAGTGTGAGTGAGTGTGAGTGTGAGTGACTGAGTGAGTGAGAGTGAGTGTGTGAGTGAGAGTGAGTGTGTGAGTGTGTGAGTGAGTGTGTGAGTGTGAGAGAGAGTGAGAGAGAGTGAGAGAGAGTGAGAGTGAGTGAGTGAGTGTGTGAGTGAGTGTGTGAGAGTGAGTGAGAGTGTGAATGTGTGAGTGTGTGAGAGTGAGTGTGTGAGTGTGTGAGTGAGTGTGTGAGTGTGTGAGTGAGTGTGTGAGTGTGAGTGAGTGTGAGAGTGAGAGTGAGTGTGTGAGTGAGTGTGTGAGTGTGTGAGAGTGAGTGAGTGTGTGAGTGAGTGTGTGAGAGTGTGTGAGTGAGTTTGAGTGTGAGTGTGTGAGTGAGTGTGTGAGTGAGTGTGTGTGAGAGTGAGAGAGAGTGTGAGAGTGAGAGTGAGCGAGAGTGTGAGAGTGAGTGTGTGAGAGAGTGAGTATGTGTGAGTGTGAGTGAGTGTGAGTGAGTGTGAGTGTGAGTGTGTGAGTGTGTGTGTGAGTGTGAGTGAGTGTGTGAGAGTGTGTGTGAGAGTGTGTGAGAGTGTGAGTGAGTGTGAGTGAGTGTGAGTGTGAGTGAATGAGAGTGAGTGTGTGAGTGAGAGTGAGTGTGTGAGTGTGTGAGTGAGTGTGTGAGTGAGTGTGTGAGTGTGAGAGAGAGTGAGAGAGAGTGAGAGAGAGTGAGAGTGAGTGAGTGAGTGTGTGAGTGAGTGAGTGTGTGAGAGTGAGTGAGAGTGTGAATGTGTGAGTGTGTGAGAGTGAGTGTGTGAGTGTGTGAGTGAGTGTGTGAGTGAGTGTGTGAGTGTGTGAGTGAGAGTGAGTGTGAGTGTGTGAGAGTGTGTGAGAGTGTGTGAGTGAGTGTGAGTGAGTGAGAGTGAGAGTGAGTGAGTGTGAGTGTGAAAGTGTGTGAGAGTGTGTGAGAGTGAGAGTGAGTGAGAGTGAGAGTGAGAGCGAGAGCGAGAGTGAGTGAGAGTGAGAGTGAGAGTGAGAGTGAGAGTGAGTGTGTGAGAGTGAGAGTGAGTGAGAGTGAGTGAGTGAGTGAGTGAGTGAGTGTGTGAGTGTGTGGGTGAGTGTGAGAGTGAGTGTGTGTGAGTGTGTGGGTGAGTGTGAGAGTGTGACAGTGAGTGTGTGAGAGTGAGTGTGAGAGTGAGAGTGAGAGTGAGTGTGTGTGTGAGAGTGAGTGTGAGAGTGAGTGTGTGTGTGAGAGTGTGAGTGTGAGAGTGAGTGTGAGAGTGAGTGAGAGTGAGTGAGAGTGTGTGAGAGAGAGTGTGAGAGAGTGTGTGAGAGAGTGAGTGAGAGTGTGTGAGAGAGTGTGTGAGTGAGTGTGAGAATGAGTGTGAGAGTGAGTTGTGAGAGTGTGAGAGTGTGTGTGTGAGATTGTGTGTGTGAGATTGAGTGTGAGAGAGTGTGTGAGTGTGAGAGTGAGTGAGAGTGAGTGTGTGTGAGTGAGTGTGAGAGTGAGTGTGTGAGTGTGTGAGTGAGTGCGAGTGAGTGCGAGTGTGTGAGAGTGTGTGAGTGTGAGAGTGAGTGAGAGTGAGTGTGTGTGAGTGAGTGTGTGAGTGTGTGAGTGAGTGCGAGTGAGTGCGAGTGTGTGAGAGTGTGTGAGTGAGTGTGAGTGTGAGTGTGTGAGTGTGTGAGTGAGTGTGTGTGAGAGTGAGAGAGAGTGTGAGAGTGAGAGTGAGTGAGTGTGTGTGAGAGTGAGTGTCTGTGTGAGTGAGTGTGTGTGAGAGTGAGTGAGTGAGTTTGAGTGTGAGTGTGTGAGTGAGTGTGTGAGTGAGTGTGTGTGAGAGTGAGAGAGAGTGTGAGAGTGAGCGAGAGTGTGAGAGTGAGTGTGTGAGAGAGTGAGTATGTGTGAGTGTGAGTGAGTGTGAGTGAGTGTGAGTGTGAGTGTGTGAGTGTGTGTGTGAGTGTGAGTGAGTGTGTGAGAGTGTGTGTGAGAGTGTGTGAGAGTGTGAGTGAGTGTGAGTGAGTGTGAGTGTGAGTGAATGAGAGTGAGTGTGTGAGTGAGAGTGAGTGTGTGAGTGTGTGAGTGAGTGTGTGAGTGTGAGCGAGAGTGAGAGAGAGTGAGAGAGAGTGAGAGAGAGTGAGAGTGAGTGAGTGAGTGTGTGAGTGAGTGTGTGAGAGTGAGTGAGAGTGTGAATGTGTGAGTGTGTGAGAGTGAGTGTGTGAGTGTGTGAGTGAGTGTGTGAGTGAGTGTGTGAGTGTGTGAGTGAGAGTGAGTGTGAGTGTGTGAGAGTGTGTGAGAGTGTGTGAGTGAGTGTGAGTGAGTGAGAGTGAGAGTGAGTGAGTGTGAGTGTGAAAGTGTGTGAGAGTGTGTGAGAGTGAGAGTGAGTGAGAGTGAGAGTGAGAGCGAGAGCGAGAGCGAGAGTGAGTGAGAGTGAGAGTGAGAGTGAGAGTGAGTGTGTGAGAGTGAGAGTGAGTGACAGTGAGTGAGTGAGTGAGTGAGTGAGTGAGTGAGTGAGTGAGTGTGTGAGTGTGTGGGTGAGTGTGAGAGTGAGTGTGTGTGAGTGTGTGGGTGAGTGTGAGAGTGTGACAGTGAGTGTGTGAGAGTGAGTGTGAGAGTGAGAGTGAGAGTGAGTGTGTGTGTGAGAGTGAGTGTGAGAGTGAGTGTGTGTGTGAGAGTGTGAGTGTGAGAGTGAGTGTGAGAGTGAGTGAGAGTGAGTGAGAGTGTGTGAGAGAGAGTGTGAGAGAGTGTGTGAGAGAGTGAGTGAGAGTGTGTGAGAGAGTGTGTGAGTGAGTGTGAGAATGAGTGTGAGAGTGAGTTGTGAGAGTGTGAGAGTGTGTGTGTGAGATTGTGTGTGTGAGATTGAGTGTGAGAGAGTGTGTGAGTGTGAGAGTGAGTGAGAGTGAGTGTGTGTGAGTGAGTGTGAGAGTGAGTGTGTGAGTGTGTGAGTGAGTGCGAGTGAGTGAGTGCGAGTGTGTGAGAGTGTGTGAGTGTGAGAGTGAGTGAGAGTGAGTGTGTGTGAGTGAGTGTGTGAGTGTGTGAGTGAGTGCGAGTGAGTGCGAGTGTGTGAGAGTGTGTGAGTGAGTGTGAGTGTGAGTGTGTGAGTGTGTGAGTGAGTGTGTGTGAGAGTGAGAGAGAGTGTGAGAGTGAGAGTGAGTGAGTGTGTGTGAGAGTGAGTGTCTGTGTGAGTGAGTGTGTGTGAGAGTGAGTGTGAGAGTGAGTGTGTGTGTGTGAGAGTGTGAGTGTGAGAGTGAGTGTGAGAGTGAGTGAGAGTGAGTGAGAGTGTGTGAGAGAGAGTGTGAGAGAGTGTGTGAGAGAGTGAGTGAGAGTGTGTGAGAGAGTGTGTGAGTGAGTGTGAGAATGAGTGTGAGAGTGAGTTGTGAGAGTGTGAGAGTGTGTGTGTGAGATTGTGTGTGTGAGATTGAGTGTGAGAGAGTGTGTGAGTGTGAGAGTGAGTGAGAGTGAGTGTGTGTGAGTGAGTGTGTGAGTGAGTGTGTGAGAGTGTGTGAGAGTGTGTGTGTGAGTGTGTGAGAGTGTGTGAGTGAGTGTGTGAGTGTGTGTGTGAGTGTGAGTGTGTGTGAGTGTGTGAGTGTGTGTGAATGTTTGTGAGTGTGTGTGAGTGTGTGAGTGAGTGTGTGTGTGAGTGAGTGCGAGTGAGTGCGAGTGAGTGCGAGTGAGTGCGAGTGTGTGAGAGTGTGTGAGTGAGTGAGAGTGTGTGAGTGAGTGTGAGTGAGTGTGAGTGTGAGTGAGTGTGTGAGTGAGTGTGTGTGAGAGAGTGTGAGTGAGAGTGAGAGTGAGTGTGAGAGTGAGTGAGAGAGTGAGTGAGTAAGAGAGTGAGTGTGAGAGTGAGTGAGAGTGTGTGAGAGAGTGAGTGTGTGTGAGTGTGTGTGTGTGTGAGTGTGAGTGAGTGCGAGTGAGTGCGAGTGTGTGAGAGTGTGTGAGTGAGTGTGTGAGTGAGTGTGAGTGAGTGTGTGTGAGAGAGTGTGAGTGAGAGTGAGAGTGAGTGTGAGAGTGAGTGAGAGAGTGAGTGTGTGAGAGAGTGAGTGTGTGTGAGTGTGTGTGTGTGAGTGTGAGTGTGTGAGAGTGTGTGAGAGTGAGTGAGAGCGAGAGCGAGAGTGAGTGAGAGTGAGAGTGAGTGAGAGTGAGTGAGTGAGTGAGTGAGTGAGTGTGTGAGTGTGTGGGTGAGTGTGAGAGTGTGAGAGTGAGTGTGTGAGAGTGAGTGTGAGAGAGTGAGTATGTGTGTGAGAGTGAGTGTGAGAGTGAGTGAGAGTGAGTGTGTGTGAGTGAGTGTGAGAGTGAGTGTGTGAGTGTGTGAGTGAGTGCGAGTGATTGCGAGTGTGTGAGAGTGTGTGAGTGAGTGTGAGTGTGAGTGTGTGAGTGTGTGAGTGAGTGTGTGAGTGAGTGTGTGTGAGAGTGAGAGAGAGTGTGAGAGTGAGAGTGAGCGAGAGTGTGAGAGTGAGTGTGTGAGAGAGTGAGTGTGTGTGAGTGTGAGTGAGTGTGAGTGTGAGTGTGTGAGTGTGAGTATTGAGTGAGTGTGTGAGAGTGTGTGTGAGAGTGTGAGTGAGTGTGAGTGTGAGTGACTGAGTGAGTGAGAGTGAGTGTGTGAGTGAGAGTGAGTGTGTGAGTGTGTGAGTGAGTGTGTGAGTGTGAGAGAGAGTGAGAGAGAGTGAGAGTGAGTGTGTGAGTGAGTGTGTGAGTGAGCGTGTGAGTGTGTGAGTGAGTGTGTGAGTGTGAGTGAGTGTGAGAGTGAGAGTGAGTGTGTGAGTGAGTGTGTGAGTGTGTGAGAGTGAGTGAGTGTGTGAGTGAGTGTGTGAGTGTGAGTGTGTAAGTGAGTCTGTGAGTGTGTGAGTGAGAGTGAGTGTGTGAGTGAGAGTGAGTGTGTGAGTGAGAGTGAGTGTGTGAGTGAGTGAGTGTGTGAGTGTGTGTGTGATAGTGTGTGTGTGAGTGTGTGAGTGTGTGAGTGTGTGTGTGAGTGTGAGTGTGAGTGTGTGAGTGAGTGTGAGTGAGTGTGTGAGAGTGAGTGAGTGTGTGAGTGTGTGAGTGTGTGTGTGTGTGAGTGTGTGTGTGTGTGAGTGTGTGAGTGTGAGTGTGTGTGAGTGTGTGAGTGTGTGAGAGTGTGTGAGAGTGTGTGTGTGTGAGTGTGTGTGTGAGTGTGTGTGTGTGAGTGAGGGAGTGAGAGAGTGAGTGTGTGAGTGTGTGAGTGTGAGTGTGTGTGAGAGTGTGAGAGTGTGAGAGTGTGTGAGTGTGTGAGTGTGAGAGTGTGTGAGAGTGAGTGTGTGTGTGAGTGTGTGAGTGAGTGTGAGTGAGTGTGTGAGTGTGTGTGTGTGTGTGAGTGTGCGAGTGTGCGAGTGTGCGAGTGAGTGCGAGAGTGTGTGAGTGTGAGAGTGTGAGAGTGTGTGAGTGACTGAGAGTGAGAGTGAGAGTGTGAGAGTGATTGTGTGAGTGAGAGTGAGAGTGAGAGTGAGAGTGAGAGTGAGTGAGAGTGAGTGTGTGAGAGTGTGTGAGTGTGAGAGTGTGTGAGAGTGAGTGTGTGTGTGAGTGTGTGAGTGAGTGTGAGTGAGTGTGTGAGTGAGTGTGTGTGTGTGTGAGTGTGCGAGTGTGCGAGTGAGTGCGAGAGTGTGTGAGTGTGAGAGTGTGAGAGTGTGTGAGTGACTGAGAGTGAGAGTGAGAGTGTGAGAGTGATTGTGTGAGTGAGAGTGAGAGTGAGAGTGAGAGTGAGTGAGAGTGAGTGTGAGAGTGTGTGAGTGAGAGTGAGAGTGTGAGTGAGTGAGTGAGTGTGTGAGTGAGAGTGAGAGAGTGAGTGAGAGAGTGAGTGAGAGTGAGTGTGTGAGAGAGTGAGTGTGTGTAAGTGTGTGTGAGTGTGTGTGAGTGAGAGTGAGTGTGAGTGTGAGTGTGAGTGAGTGTGTGAGAGTGAGAGTGTGAGTGAGAGTGTGAGTGAGTGAGAGTGAGAGTGAGAGTGTGAGTGAGAATGTGAGTGAGAGAGTGAGAGTGAGTGAGAGTGAGTGAGAGTGAGTGAGAGTGAGAGTGTGAGTGTGAGAGTGAGTGAGAGTAAGTGTGAGAGTGAGTGAGAGTGAGTGAGTGTGAGAGTGAGTGTGAGAGTGAGTGTGAGAATGAGTGAGAGAGTGAGTGTAAGTGAGTGTGAGTGAGTGAGTGTGAGTGTGAGTGAGTGTGAGTGAGTGTGAGTGTGTGTGAGTGTGAGAGTGAGAGTGAGAGTGTGTGTGAGTTTGTGAGTGAGTGAGTGTGAGTGAGAGTGAGAGTGAGTGAGAGTGAGTGAGAGTGAGTGTGTGAGAGTGTGAGTGAGTGCGAGTGTGAGTGAGTGTGAGTGTGAGTGTGAGTGAGAGTGAGAGTGAGTGTGAGTGAGTGAGAGTGAGAGTGAGAGTGAGTGAGTGTGAGTGTGAGAGTGTGAGAGTGAGTGTGAGAGAGTGAGTGTGAGAGTGAGAGTGAGTGTGTGTGTGAGAGTGAGTGTGTGTGTGAGAGTGTGAGTGTGAGAGTGAGTGTGAGAGTGAGTGAGAGTGTGTGAGAGAGAGTGTGAGAGAGTGTGTGAGAGAGTGAGTGAGAGTGTGTGAGAGAGTGTGTGAGTGAGTGTGAGAATGAGTGTGAGAGTGAGTTGTGAGAGTGTGTGAGAGTGTGTGAGAGTGTGTGTGTGAGATTGTGTGTGTGAGATTGAGTGTGAGAGAGTGTGTGAGTGTGAGAGTGAGTGTGAGTGAGTGAGTGTGAGAGTGAGTGTGTGAGTGTGTGAGTGAGTGCGAGTGTGTGAGAGTGTGTGAGTGAGTTTGAGTGTGAGTGTGTGAGTGAGTGTGTGAGTGAGTGTGTGTGAGAGTGAGAGAGAGTGTGAGAGTGAGCGAGAGTGTGAGAGTGAGTGTGTGAGAGAGTGAGTATGTGTGAGTGTGAGTGAGTGTGAGTGAGTGTGAGTGTGAGTGTGTGAGTGTGTGTGTGAGTGAGTGTGTGAGAGTGTGTGTGAGAGTGTGTGAGAGTGTGAGTGAGTGTGAGTGAGTGTGAGTGTGAGTGAATGAGAGTGAGTGTGTGAGTGAGAGTGAGTGTGTGAGTGTGTGAGTGAGTGAGTGTGTGAGTGTGAGCGAGAGTGAGAGAGAGTGAGAGTGAGTGAGTGAGTGTGTGAGTGAGTGTGTGAGAATGAGTGAGAGTGTGAATGTGTGAGTGTGTGAGAGTGAGTGTGTGAGTGTGTGAGTGAGTGTGTGAGTGAGTGTGTGAGTGTGTGAGTGAGAGTGAGTGTGAGTGTGTGAGAGTGTGTGAGAGTGTGTGAGTGAGTGTGCGTGAGTGAGAGTGAGAGTGAGTGAGTGTGAGTGTGAAAGTGTGTGAGAGTGTGTGAGAGTGAGAGTGAGTGAGAGTGAGAGTGAGAGCGAGAGCTTGAGTGAGTGAGAGTGAGAGTGAGTGTGTGAGAGTGAGAGTGAGTGAGAGTGAGTGAGTGAGTGAGTGAGTGAGTGAGTGAGTGAGTGAGTGTGTGAGTGTGTGGG
>CM077217.1:185000-187500 GCA_039654625.1 Rhinogobio ventralis
AGTGAGTGCGAGTGAGTGCGAGTGTGTGAGTGTGTGAGTGAGTGTGTGTGAGAGTGAGAGAGAGTGTGAGAGTGAGAGTGAGCGAGAGTGTGAGAGTGAGTGTGTGAGAGAGTGAGTATGTGTGAGTGTGAGTGAGTGTGAGTGAGTGTGAGTGTGAGTGTGTGAGTGTGTGTGTGAGTGTGAGTGAGTGTGTGAGAGTGTGTGTGAGAGTGTGTGAGAGTGTGAGTGAGTGTGAGTGAGTGTGAGTGTGAGTGAATGAGAGTGAGTGTGTGAGTGAGAGTGAGTGTGTGAGTGTGTGAGTGAGTGTGTGAGTGAGTGTGTGAGTGTGAGAGAGAGTGAGAGAGAGTGAGAGAGAGTGAGAGTGAGTGAGTGAGTGTGTGAGTGAGTGTGTGAGAGTGAGTGAGAGTGTGAATGTGTGAGTGTGTGAGAGTGAGTGTGTGAGTGTGTGAGTGAGTGTGTGAGTGAGTGTGTGAGTGTGTGAGTGAGAGTGAGTGTGAGTGTGTGAGAGTGTGTGAGAGTGTGTGAGTGAGTGTGAGTGAGTGAGAGTGAGAGTGAGTGAGTGTGAGTGTGAAAGTGTGTGAGAGTGTGTGAGAGTGAGAGTGAGTGAGAGTGAGAGTGAGAGCGAGAGCGAGAGTGAGTGAGAGTGAGAGTGAGAGTGAGAGTGAGTGTGTGAGAGTGAGAGTGAGTGAGAGTGAGTGAGTGAGTGAGTGAGTGAGTGAGTGAGTGTGTGAGTGTGTGGGTGAGTGTGAGAGTGAGTGTGTGTGAGTGTGTGGGTGAGTGTGAGAGTGTGACAGTGAGTGTGTGAGAGTGAGTGTGAGAGTGAGAGTGAGAGTGAGTGTGTGTGTGAGAGTGAGTGTGAGAGTGAGTGTGTGTGTGAGAGTGTGAGTGTGAGAGTGAGTGTGAGAGTGAGTGAGAGTGAGTGAGAGTGTGTGAGAGAGAGTGTGAGAGAGTGTGTGAGAGAGTGAGTGAGAGTGTGTGAGAGAGTGTGTGAGTGAGTGTGAGAATGAGTGTGAGAGTGAGTTGTGAGAGTGTGAGAGTGTGTGTGTGAGATTGTGTGTGTGAGATTGAGTGTGAGAGAGTGTGTGAGTGTGAGAGTGAGTGAGAGTGAGTGTGTGTGAGTGAGTGTGAGAGTGAGTGTGTGAGTGTGTGAGTGAGTGCGAGTGAGTGCGAGTGTGTGAGAGTGTGTGAGTGTGAGAGTGAGTGAGAGTGAGTGTGTGTGAGTGAGTGTGTGAGTGTGTGAGTGAGTGCGAGTGAGTGCGAGTGTGTGAGAGTGTGTGAGTGAGTGTGAGTGTGAGTGTGTGAGTGTGTGAGTGAGTGTGTGTGAGAGTGAGAGAGAGTGTGAGAGTGAGAGTGAGTGAGTGTGTGTGAGAGTGAGTGTCTGTGTGAGTGAGTGTGTGTGAGAGTGAGTGAGTGAGTTTGAGTGTGAGTGTGTGAGTGAGTGTGTGAGTGAGTGTGTGTGAGAGTGAGAGAGAGTGTGAGAGTGAGCGAGAGTGTGAGAGTGAGTGTGTGAGAGAGTGAGTATGTGTGAGTGTGAGTGAGTGTGAGTGAGTGTGAGTGTGAGTGTGTGAGTGTGTGTGTGAGTGTGAGTGAGTGTGTGAGAGTGTGTGTGAGAGTGTGTGAGAGTGTGAGTGAGTGTGAGTGAGTGTGAGTGTGAGTGAATGAGAGTGAGTGTGTGAGTGAGAGTGAGTGTGTGAGTGTGTGAGTGAGTGTGTGAGTGTGAGCGAGAGTGAGAGAGAGTGAGAGAGAGTGAGAGAGAGTGAGAGTGAGTGAGTGAGTGTGTGAGTGAGTGTGTGAGAGTGAGTGAGAGTGTGAATGTGTGAGTGTGTGAGAGTGAGTGTGTGAGTGTGTGAGTGAGTGTGTGAGTGAGTGTGTGAGTGTGTGAGTGAGAGTGAGTGTGAGTGTGTGAGAGTGTGTGAGAGTGTGTGAGTGAGTGTGAGTGAGTGAGAGTGAGAGTGAGTGAGTGTGAGTGTGAAAGTGTGTGAGAGTGTGTGAGAGTGAGAGTGAGTGAGAGTGAGAGTGAGAGCGAGAGCGAGAGTGAGTGAGAGTGAGAGTGAGAGTGAGTGTGTGAGAGTGAGAGTGAGTGAGAGTGAGTGAGTGAGTGAGTGAGTGAGTGAGTGAGTGTGTGAGTGTGTGGGTGAGTGTGAGAGTGAGTGTGTGTGAGTGTGTGGGTGAGTGTGAGAGTGTGACAGTGAGTGTGTGAGAGTGAGTGTGAGAGTGAGAGTGAGAGTGAGTGTGTGTGTGAGAGTGAGTGTGAGAGTGAGTGTGTGTGTGAGAGTGTGAGTGTGAGAGTGAGTGTGAGAGTGAGTGAGAGTGAGTGAGAGTGTGTGAGAGAGAGTGTGAGAGAGTGTGTGAGAGAGTGAGTGAGAGTGTGTGAGAGAGTGTGTGAGTGAGTGTGAGAATGAGTGTGAGAGTGAGTTGTGAGAGTGTGAGAGTGTGTGTGTGAGATTGTGTGTGTGAGATTGAGTGTGAGAGAGTGTGTGAGTGTGAGAGTGAGTGAGAG
>CM077217.1:220000-227500 GCA_039654625.1 Rhinogobio ventralis
GAGTGTGAGAGTGAGAGTGAGTGTGTGAGTGAGTGTGTGAGTGTGTGAGAGTGAGTGAGTGTGTGAGTGAGTGTGTGAGAGTGTGTGAGTGAGTTTGAGTGTGAGTGTGTGAGTGAGTGTGTGAGTGAGTGTGTGTGAGAGTGAGAGAGAGTGTGAGAGTGAGAGTGAGCGAGAGTGTGAGAGTGAGTGTGTGAGAGAGTGAGTATGTGTGAGTGTGAGTGAGTGTGAGTGAGTGTGAGTGTGAGTGTGTGAGTGTGTGTGTGAGTGTGAGTGAGTGTGTGAGAGTGTGTGTGAGAGTGTGTGAGAGTGTGAGTGAGTGTGAGTGAGTGTGAGTGTGAGTGAATGAGAGTGAGTGTGTGAGTGAGAGTGAGTGTGTGAGTGTGTGAGTGAGTGTGTGAGTGTGAGAGAGAGTGAGAGAGAGTGAGAGTGAGTGAGTGAGTGTGTGAGTGAGTGTGTGAGAGTGAGTGAGAGTGTGAATGTGTGAGTGTGTGAGAGTGAGTGTGTGAGTGTGTGAGTGTGAGAGTGAGTGAGTGTGTGAGTGAGTGTGTGTGAGAGAGTGTGAGTGAGAGTGAGAGTGAGTGTGAGAGTGAGTGAGAGAGTGAGTGAGTAAGAGAGTGAGTGTGAGAGTGAGTGAGAGTGAGTGTGTGAGAGAGTGAGTGTGTGTGAGTGTGTGTGTGTGAGTGTGAGTGAGTGCGAGTGAGTGCGAGTGTGTGAGAGTGTGTGAGAGTGTGTGAGTGAGTGTGTGAGTGAGTGTGAGTGAGTGTGTGTGAGAGAGTGTGAGTGAGAGTGAGAGTGAGTGTGAGAGTGAGTGAGAGAGTGAGTGTGTGAGAGAGTGAGTGTGTGTGAGTGTGTGTGTGTGAGTGTGAGTGTGTGAGAGTGTGTGAGAGTGAGTGAGAGCGAGAGCGAGAGTGAGTGAGAGTGTGTGAGAGTGTGAGTGAGTGTGAGTGAGTGTGAGTGTGAGTGAATGAGAGTGAGTGTGTGAGTGAGAGTGAGTGTGTGAGTGTGTGAGTGAGTGTGTGAGTGAGTGTGTGAGTGTGAGAGAGAGTGAGAGAGAGTGAGAGAGAGTGAGAGAGAGTGAGAGTGAGTGAGTGAGTGTGTGAGTGAGTGTGTGAGAGTGAGTGAGAGTGTGAATGTGTGAGTGTGTGAGAGTGAGTGTGTGAGTGAGTGTGTGAGTGAGTGTGTGAGTGTGTGAGTGAGAGTGAGTGTGAGTGTGTGAGAGTGTGTGAGAGTGTGTGAGTGAGTGTGAGTGAGTGAGAGTGAGAGTGAGAGTGAGTGTGAGTGTGAAAGTGTGTGAGAGTGTGTGAGAGTGAGAGTGAGAGTGAGAGTGAGAGCGAGTGTGTGAGAGAGTGAGTGTGTGTGAGTGTGTGTGTGTGAGTGTGAGTGAGTGCGAGTGAGTGCGAGTGTGTGAGAGTGTGTGGGTGAGTGTGAGAGAGTGTGTGAGAGAGTGAGTGAGAGTGTGTGAGAGAGTGTGTGAGTGAGTGTGAGAATGAGTGTGAGAGTGAGTTGTGAGAGTGTGAGAGTGTGTGTGTGAGATTGTGTGTGTGAGATTGAGTGTGAGAGAGTGTGTGAGTGTGAGAGTGAGTGAGAGTGAGTGTGTGTGAGTGAGTGTGAGAGTGAGTGTGTGAGTGTGTGAGTGAGTGCGAGTGAGTGCGAGTGTGTGAGAGTGTGTGAGTGTGAGAGTGAGTGAGAGTGAGTGTGTGTGAGTGAGTGTGAGAGTGAGTGTGTGAGTGTGTGAGTGAGTGCGAGTGAGTGCGAGTGTGTGAGAGTGTGTGAGTGAGTGTGAGTGTGAGTGTGTGAGTGTGTGAGTGAGTGTGTGTGAGAGTGAGAGAGAGTGTGAGAGTGAGAGTGAGCGAGAGTGTGAGAGTGAGTGTGTGAGAGAGTGAGTGTGAGTGACTGAGTGAGTGAGAGTGAGTGTGTGAGTGAGAGTGAGTGTGTGAGTGTGAGTATTGAGTGAGTGTGTGAGAGTGTGTGTGAGAGTGTGTGAGAGTGTGAGTGAGTGTGAGTGTGAGTGACTGAGTGAGTGAGAGTGAGTGTGTGAGTGAGAGTGAGTGTGTGAGTGTGTGAGTGAGTGTGTGAGTGTGAGAGAGAGTGAGAGAGAGTGAGAGAGAGTGAGAGTGAGTGAGTGAGTGTGTGAGTGAGTGTGTGAGAGTGAGTGAGAGTGTGAATGTGTGAGTGTGTGAGAGTGAGTGTGTGAGTGTGTGAGTGAGTGTGTGAGTGTGTGAGTGAGTGTGTGAGTGTGAGTGAGTGTGAGAGTGAGAGTGAGTGTGTGAGTGAGTGTGTGAGTGTGTGAGAGTGAGTGAGTGTGTGAGTGAGTGTGTGAGAGTGTGTGAGTGAGTTTGAGTGTGAGTGTGTGAGTGAGTGTGTGAGTGAGTGTGTGTGAGAGTGAGAGAGAGTGTGAGAGTGAGAGTGAGCGAGAGTGTGAGAGTGAGTGTGTGAGAGAGTGAGTATGTGTGAGTGTGAGTGAGTGTGAGTGAGTGTGAGTGTGAGTGTGTGAGTGTGTGTGTGAGTGTGAGTGAGTGTGTGAGAGTGTGTGTGAGAGTGTGTGAGAGTGTGAGTGAGTGTGAGTGAGTGTGAGTGTGAGTGAATGAGAGTGAGTGTGTGAGTGAGAGTGAGTGTGTGAGTGTGTGAGTGAGTGTGTGAGTGTGAGAGAGAGTGAGAGAGAGTGAGAGTGAGTGAGTGAGTGTGTGAGTGAGTGTGTGAGAGTGAGTGAGTGTGAGTGTGTGAGAGTGTGTGAGAGTGTGTGAGTGAGTGTGAGTGAGTGAGAGTGAGAGTGAGAGTGAGTGTGAGTGTGAAAGTGTGTGAGAGTGTGTGAGAGTGAGTGTGAGAGTGAGTGAGAGTGAGTGTGTGAGAGAGTGAGTGTGTGTGAGTGTGTGTGTGTGAGTGTGAGTGAGTGCGAGTGAGTGCGAGTGTGTGAGAGTGTGTGAGAGTGTGTGAGTGAGTGTGTGAGTGAGTGTGAGTGAGTGTGTGTGAGAGAGTGTGAGTGAGAGTGAGAGTGAGTGTGAGAGTGAGTGAGAGAGTGAGTGTGTGAGAGAGTGAGTGTGTGTGAGTGTGTGTGTGTGAGTGTGAGTGTGTGAGAGTGTGTGAGAGTGAGTGAGAGCGAGAGCGAGAGTGAGTGAGAGTGTGTGAGAGTGTGAGTGAGTGTGAGTGAGTGTGAGTGTGAGTGAATGAGAGTGAGTGTGTGAGTGAGAGTGAGTGTGTGAGTGTGTGAGTGAGTGTGTGAGTGAGTGTGTGAGTGTGAGAGAGAGTGAGAGAGAGTGAGAGAGAGTGAGAGAGAGTGAGAGTGAGTGAGTGAGTGTGTGAGTGAGTGTGTGAGAGTGAGTGAGAGTGTGAATGTGTGAGTGTGTGAGAGTGAGTGTGTGAGTGAGTGTGTGAGTGAGTGTGTGAGTGTGTGAGTGAGAGTGAGTGTGAGTGTGTGAGAGTGTGTGAGAGTGTGTGAGTGAGTGTGAGTGAGTGAGAGTGAGAGTGAGAGTGAGTGTGAGTGTGAAAGTGTGTGAGAGTGTGTGAGAGTGAGAGTGAGAGTGAGAGTGAGAGCGAGAGCGAGAGTGAGTGAGAGTGAGAGTGAGAGTGAGAGTGAGTGTGTGAGAGTGAGAGTGAGTGAGAGTGAGTGAGTGAGTGAGTGAGTGTGTGTGTGAGTGTGTGGGTGAGTGTGAGAGTGTGAGAGTGAGTGTGTGTGAGTGTGTGGGTGAGTGTGAGAGTGTGACAGTGAGTGTGTGAGAGTGAGTGTGAGAGTGAGAGTGAGTGTGTGTGTGTGAGAGTGAGTGTGAGAGTGAGTGTGTGTGTGAGAGTGTGAGTGTGAGAGTGAGTGTGAGAGTGAGTGAGAGTGAGTGAGAGTGTGTGAGAGAGAGTGTGAGAGAGTGTGTGAGAGAGTGAGTGAGAGTGTGTGAGAGAGTGTGTGAGTGAGTGTGAGAATGAGTGTGAGAGTGAGTTGTGAGAGTGTGAGAGTGTGTGTGTGAGATTGTGTGTGTGAGATTGAGTGTGAGAGAGTGTGTGAGTGTGAGAGTGAGTGAGAGTGAGTGTGTGTGAGTGAGTGTGAGAGTGAGTGTGTGAGTGTGTGAGTGAGTGCGAGTGAGTGCGAGTGTGTGAGAGTGTGTGAGTGTGAGAGTGAGTGAGAGTGAGTGTGTGTGAGTGAGTGTGAGAGTGAGTGTGTGAGTGTGTGAGTGAGTGCGAGTGAGTGCGAGTGTGTGAGAGTGTGTGAGTGAGTGTGAGTGTGAGTGTGTGAGTGTGTGAGTGAGTGTGTGTGAGAGTGAGAGAGAGTGTGAGAGTGAGAGTGAGCGAGAGTGTGAGAGTGAGTGTGTGAGAGAGTGAGTGTGAGTGACTGAGTGAGTGAGAGTGAGTGTGTGAGTGAGAGTGAGTGTGTGAGTGTGAGTATTGAGTGAGTGTGTGAGAGTGTGTGTGAGAGTGTGTGAGAGTGTGAGTGAGTGTGAGTGTGAGTGACTGAGTGAGTGAGAGTGAGTGTGTGAGTGAGAGTGAGTGTGTGAGTGTGTGAGTGAGTGTGTGAGTGTGAGAGAGAGTGAGAGAGAGTGAGAGAGAGTGAGAGTGAGTGAGTGAGTGTGTGAGTGAGTGTGTGAGAGTGAGTGAGAGTGTGAATGTGTGAGTGTGTGAGAGTGAGTGTGTGAGTGTGTGAGTGAGTGTGTGAGTGTGTGAGTGAGTGTGTGAGTGTGAGTGAGTGTGAGAGTGAGAGTGAGTGTGTGAGTGAGTGTGTGAGTGTGTGAGAGTGAGTGAGTGTGTGAGTGAGTGTGTGAGAGTGTGTGAGTGAGTTTGAGTGTGAGTGTGTGAGTGAGTGTGTGAGTGAGTGTGTGTGAGAGTGAGAGAGAGTGTGAGAGTGAGAGTGAGCGAGAGTGTGAGAGTGAGTGTGTGAGAGAGTGAGTATGTGTGAGTGTGAGTGAGTGTGAGTGAGTGTGAGTGTGAGTGTGTGAGTGTGTGTGTGAGTGTGAGTGAGTGTGTGAGAGTGTGTGTGAGAGTGTGTGAGAGTGTGAGTGAGTGTGAGTGAGTGTGAGTGTGAGTGAATGAGAGTGAGTGTGTGAGTGAGAGTGAGTGTGTGAGTGTGTGAGTGAGTGTGTGAGTGTGAGAGAGAGTGAGAGAGAGTGAGAGAGAGTGAGAGTGAGTGAGTGAGTGTGTGAGTGAGTGTGTGAGAGTGAGTGAGAGTGTGAATGTGTGAGTGTGTGAGAGTGAGTGTGTGAGTGTGTGAGTGAGTGTGTGAGTGAGTGTGTGAGTGTGTGAGTGAGAGTGAGTGTGAGTGTGTGAGAGTGTGTGAGAGTGTGTGAGTGAGTGTGAGTGAGTGAGAGTGAGAGTGAGTGAGTGTGAGTGTGAAAGTGTGTGAGAGTGTGTGAGAGTGAGAGTGAGTGAGAGTGAGAGTGAGAGCGAGAGTGAGTGAGAGTGAGAGTGAGAGTGAGTGTGTGAGAGTGAGAGTGAGTGAGAGTGAGTGAGTGAGTGAGTGAGTGTGTGAGTGTGTGGGTGAGTGTGAGAGTGTGAGAGTGAGTGTGTGTGAGTGTGTGGGTGAGTGTGAGAGTGTGACAGTGAGTGTGTGAGAGTGAGTGTGAGAGTGAGAGTGAGTGTGTGTGTGAGAGTGAGTGTGAGAGTGAGTGTGTGTGTGAGAGTGTGAGTGTGAGAGTGAGTGTGAGAGTGAGTGAGAGTGAGTGAGAGTGTGTGAGAGAGAGTGTGAGAGAGTGTGTGAGAGAGTGAGTGAGAGTGTGTGAGAGAGTGTGTGAGTGAGTGTGAGAATGAGTGTAAGAGTGAGTTGTGAGAGTGTGAGAGTGTGTGTGTGAGATTGTGTGTGTGAGATTGAGTGTGAGAGAGTGTGTGAGTGTGAGAGTGAGTGAGAGTGAGTGTGTGTGAGTGAGTGTGAGAGTGAGTGTGTGAGTGTGTGAGTGAGTGCGAGTGAGTGCGAGTGTGTGAGAGTGTGTGAGTGTGAGAGTGAGTGAGAGTGAGTGTGTGTGAGTGAGTGTGAGAGTGAGTGTGTGAGTGTGTGAGTGAGTGCGAGTGAGTGCGAGTGTGTGAGAGTGTGTGAGTGAGTGTGAGTGTGAGTGTGTGAGTGTGTGAGTGAGTGTGTGTGAGAGTGAGAGAGAGTGTGAGAGTGAGAGTGAGCGAGAGTGTGAGAGTGAGTGTGTGAGAGAGTGAGTATGTGTGAGTGTGAGTGAGTGTGAGTGAGTGTGAGTGTGAGTGTGTGAGTGTGTGTGTGAGTGTGAGTGAGTGTGTGAGAGTGTGTGTGAGAGTGTGTGAGAGTGTGAGTGAGTGTGAGTGAGTGTGAGTGTGAGTGAATGAGAGTGAGTGTGTGAGTGAGAGTGAGTGTGTGAGTGTGTGAGTGAGTGTGTGAGTGAGTGTGTGAGTGTGAGAGAGAGTGAGAGAGAGTGAGAGAGAGTGAGAGTGAGTGAGTGAGTGTGTGAGTGAGTGTGTGAGAGTGAGTGAGAGTGTGAATGTGTGAGTGTGTGAGAGTGAGTGTGTGAGTGTGTGAGTGAGTGTGTGAGTGAGTGTGTGAGTGTGTGAGTGAGAGTGAGTGTGAGTGTGTGAGAGTGTGTGAGAGTGTGTGAGTGAGTGTGAGTGAGTGAGAGTGAGAGTGAGTGAGTGTGAGTGTGAAAGTGTGTGAGAGTGTGTGAGAGTGAGAGTGAGTGAGAGTGAGAGTGAGAGCGAGAGCGAGAGTGAGTGAGAGTGAGAGTGAGAGTGAGTGTGTGAGAGTGAGAGTGAGTGAGAGTGAGTGAGTGAGTGAGTGAGTGAGTGTGTGAGTGTGTGGGTGAGTGTGAGAGTGTGAGAGTGAGTGTGTGTGAGTGTGTGGGTGAGTGTGAGAGTGTGACAGTGAGTGTGTGAGAGTGAGTGTGAGAGTGAGAGTGAGTGTGTGTGTGAGAGTGATTGTGAGAGTGAGTGTGTGTGTGAGAGTGTGAGTGTGAGAGTGAGTGTGAGAGTGAGTGAGAGTGAGTGAGAGTGTGTGAGAGAGAGTGTGAGAGAGTGTGTGAGAGAGTGAGTGAGAGTGTGTGAGAGAGAGTGTGAGTGAGTGTGAGAATGAGTGTGAGAGTGAGTTGTGAGAGTGTGAGAGTGTGTGTGTGAGATTGTGTGTGTGAGATTGAGTGTGAGAGAGTGTGTGAGTGTGAGAGTGAGTGAGAGTGAGTGTGTGTGAGTGAGTGTGAGAGTGAGTGTGTGAGTGTGTGAGTGAGTGCGAGTGAGTGCGAGTGTGTGAGAGTGTGTGAGTGTGAGAGTGAGTGAGAGTGAGTGTGTGTGAGTGAGTGTGAGAGTGAGTGTGTGAGTGTGTGAGTGAGTGCGAGTGAGTGCGAGTGTGTGAGAGTGTGTGAGTGAGTGTGAGTGTGAGTGTGTGAGTGTGTGAGTGAGTGTGTGTGAGAGTGAGAGAGAGTGTGAGAGTGAGAGTGAGCGAGAGTGTGAGAGTGAGTGTGTGAGAGAGTGAGTGTGAGTGACTGAGTGAGTGAGAGTGAGTGTGTGAGTGAGAGTGAGTGTGTGAGTGTGTGAGTGAGTGTGTGAGTGTGAGTATTGAGTGAGTGTGTGAGAGTGTGTGTG
>CM077217.1:235000-242500 GCA_039654625.1 Rhinogobio ventralis
GTGAGAGAGAGTGTGAGAGAGTGTGTGAGAGAGTGAGTGAGAGTGTGTGAGAGAGTGTGTGAGTGAGTGTGAGAATGAGTGTGAGAGTGAGTTGTGAGAGTGTGAGAGTGTGTGTGTGAGATTGTGTGTGTGAGATTGAGTGTGAGAGAGTGTGTGAGTGTGAGAGTGAGTGAGAGTGAGTGAGTGTGAGAGTGAGTGTGTGAGTGTGTGAGTGAGTGCGAGTGAGTGCGAGTGTGTGAGAGTGTGAGAGTGAGTGAGAGTGAGTGTGTGTGAGTGAGTGTGAGAGTGAGTGTGTGAGTGTGTGAGTGAGTGCGAGTGAGTGCGAGTGTGTGAGAGTGTGTGAGTGAGTGTGAGTGTGAGTGTGTGAGTGTGTGAGTGAGTGTGTGTGAGAGTGAGAGAGAGTGTGAGAGTGAGAGTGAGCGAGAGTGTGAGAGTGAGTGTGTGAGAGAGTGAGTGTGAGTGACTGAGTGAGTGAGAGTGAGTGTGTGAGTGAGAGTGAGTGTGTGAGTGTGAGTATTGAGTGAGTGTGTGAGAGTGTGTGTGAGAGTGTGTGAGAGTGTGAGTGAGTGTGAGTGTGAGTGACTGAGTGAGTGAGAGTGAGTGTGTGAGTGAGAGTGAGTGTGTGAGTGTGTGAGTGAGTGTGTGAGTGTGAGAGAGAGTGAGAGAGAGTGAGAGAGAGTGAGAGTGAGTGAGTGAGTGTGTGAGTGAGTGTGTGAGAGTGAGTGAGAGTGTGAATGTGTGAGTGTGTGAGAGTGAGTGTGTGAGTGTGTGAGTGAGTGTGTGAGTGTGTGAGTGAGTGTGTGAGTGTGAGTGAGTGTGAGAGTGAGAGTGAGTGTGTGAGTGAGTGTGTGAGTGTGTGAGAGTGAGTGAGTGTGTGAGTGAGTGTGTGAGAGTGTGTGAGTGAGTTTGAGTGTGAGTGTGTGAGTGAGTGTGTGAGTGAGTGTGTGTGAGAGTGAGAGAGAGTGTGAGAGTGAGAGTGAGCGAGAGTGTGAGAGTGAGTGTGTGAGAGAGTGAGTATGTGTGAGTGTGAGTGAGTGTGAGTGTGAGTGTGTGAGTGTGTGTGTGAGTGTGAGTGAGTGTGTGAGAGTGTGTGTGAGAGTGTGTGAGAGTGTGAGTGAGTGTGAGTGAGTGTGAGTGTGAGTGAATGAGAGTGAGTGTGTGAGTGAGAGTGAGTGTGTGAGTGTGTGAGTGAGTGTGTGAGTGTGAGAGAGAGTGAGAGAGAGTGAGAGAGAGTGAGAGTGAGTGAGTGAGTGTGTGAGTGAGTGTGTGAGAGTGAGTGAGAGTGTGAATGTGTGAGTGTGTGAGAGTGAGTGAGTGAGTGAGTGAGTGAGTGTGTGAGTGTGTGGGTGAGTGTGAGAGTGTGAGAGTGAGTGTGTGTGAGTGTGTGGGTGAGTGTGAGAGTGTGACAGTGAGTGTGTGAGAGTGAGTGTGAGAGTGAGAGTGAGTGTGTGTGTGAGAGTGAGTGTGAGAGTGAGTGTGTGTGTGAGAGTGAGTGTGAGAGTGAGTGAGAGTGAGTGAGAGTGTGTGAGAGAGAGTGTGAGAGAGTGTGTGAGAGAGTGAGTGAGAGTGTGTGAGAGAGTGTGTGAGTGAGTGTGAGAATGAGTGTGAGAGTGAGTTGTGAGAGTGTGAGAGTGTGTGTGTGAGATTGTGTGTGTGAGATTGAGTGTGAGAGAGTGTGTGAGTGTGAGAGTGAGTGAGAGTGAGTGTGTGTGAGTGAGTGTGAGAGTGAGTGTGTGAGTGTGTGAGTGAGTGCGAGTGAGTGCGAGTGTGTGAGAGTGTGTGAGTGTGAGAGTGAGTGAGAGTGAGTGTGTGTGAGTGAGTGTGAGAGTGAGTGTGTGAGTGTGTGAGTGAGTGCGAGTGAGTGCGAGTGTGTGAGAGTGTGTGAGTGAGTGTGAGTGTGAGTGTGTGAGTGTGTGAGTGAGTGTGTGTGAGAGTGAGAGAGAGTGTGAGAGTGAGAGTGAGCGAGAGTGTGAGAGTGAGTGTGTGAGAGAGTGAGTGTGAGTGACTGAGTGAGTGAGAGTGAGTGTGTGAGTGAGAGTGAGAGTGAGTGTGTGAGTGTGTGAGTGAGTGTGTGAGTGTGAGTATTGAGTGAGTGTGTGAGAGTGTGTGTGAGAGTGTGTGAGAGTGTGAGTGAGTGTGAGTGTGAGTGACTGAGTGAGTGAGAGTGAGTGTGTGAGTGAGAGTGAGTGTGTGAGTGTGTGAGTGAGTGTGTGAGTGTGAGAGAGAGTGAGAGAGAGTGAGAGTGAGTGAGTGAGTGTGTGAGAGTGAGTGAGAGTGTGAATGTGTGAGTGTGTGAGAGTGAGTGTGTGAGTGTGTGAGTGAGTGTGTGAGTGTGTGAGTGAGTGTGTGAGTGTGAGTGAGTGTGAGAGTGAGAGTGAGTGTGTGAGTGAGTGTGTGAGTGTGTGAGAGTGAGTGAGTGTGTGAGTGAGTGTGTGAGAGTGTGTGAGTGAGTTTGAGTGTGAGTGTGTGAGTGAGTGTGTGAGTGAGTGTGTGTGAGAGTGAGAGAGAGTGTGAGAGTGAGAGTGAGCGAGAGTGTGAGAGTGAGTGTGTGAGAGAGTGAGTATGTGTGAGTGTGAGTGAGTGTGAGTGAGTGTGAGTGTGAGTGTGTGAGTGTGTGTGTGAGTGTGAGTGAGTGTGTGAGAGTGTGTGTGAGAGTGTGTGAGAGTGTGAGTGAGTGTGAGTGAGTGTGAGTGTGAGTGAATGAGAGTGAGTGTGTGAGTGAGAGTGAGTGTGTGAGTGTGTGAGTGAGTGTGTGAGTGAGTGTGTGAGTGTGAGAGAGAGTGAGAGAGAGTGAGAGTGAGTGAGTGAGTGTGTGAGTGAGTGTGTGAGAGTGAGTGAGAGTGTGAATGTGTGAGTGTGTGAGAGTGAGTGTGTGAGTGTGTGAGTGAGTGTGTGAGTGAGTGTGTGAGTGTGTGAGTGAGAGTGAGTGTGAGTGTGTGAGAGTGTGTGAGAGTGTGTGAGTGAGTGTGAGTGAGTGAGAGTGAGAGTGAGTGAGTGTGAGTGTGAAAGTGTGTGAGAGTGTGTGAGAGTGAGAGTGAGTGAGAGTGAGAGCGAGAGCGAGAGTGAGTGAGAGTGAGAGTGAGAGTGAGAGTGAGAGTGAGTGTGAGTGTGTGAGAGTGAGAGTGAGTGAGAGTGAGTGAGTGAGTGAGTGAGTGAGTGTGTGAGTGTGTGGGTGAGTGTGAGAGTGTGAGAGTGAGTGTGTGTGAGTGTGTGGGTGAGTGTGAGAGTGTGACAGTGAGTGTGTGAGAGTGAGTGTGAGAGTGAGAGTGAGTGTGTGTGTGAGAGTGAGTGTGAGAGTGAGTGTGTGTGTGAGAGTGTGAGTGTGAGAGTGAGTGTGAGAGTGAGTGAGAGTGAGTGAGAGTGTGTGAGAGAGAGTGTGAGAGAGTGTGTGAGAGTGTGTGAGAGAGAGTGTGAGTGAGTGTGAGAATGAGTGTGAGAGTGAGTTGTGAGAGTGTGAGTGTGTGTGTGAGATTGTGTGTGTGAGATTGAGTGTGAGAGAGTGTGTGAGTGTGAGAGTGAGTGAGAGTGAGTGTGTGTGAGTGAGTGTGAGAGTGAGTGTGTGAGTGTGTGAGTGAGTGCGAGTGAGTGCGAGTGTGTGAGAGTGTGTGAGTGTGAGAGTGAGTGAGAGTGAGTGTGTGTGAGTGAGTGTGAGAGTGAGTGTGTGAGTGTGTGAGTGAGTGCGAGTGAGTGCGAGTGTGTGAGAGTGTGTGAGTGAGTGTGAGTGTGTGAGTGTGTGAGTGAGTGTGTGTGAGAGTGAGAGAGAGTGTGAGAGTGAGAGTGAGCGAGAGTGTGAGAGTGAGTGTGTGAGAGAGTGAGTATGTGTGAGTGTGAGTGAGTGTGAGTGAGTGTGAGTGTGTGAGTGTGTGTGTGAGTGTGAGTGAGTGTGTGAGAGTGTGTGTGAGAGTGTGTGAGAGTGTGAGTGAGTGTGAGTGAGTGTGAGTGTGAGTGAATGAGAGTGAGTGTGTGAGTGAGAGTGAGTGTGTGAGTGTGTGAGTGAGTGTGTGAGTGAGTGTGTGAGTGTGAGAGAGAGTGAGAGAGAGTGAGAGAGAGTGAGAGTGAGTGAGTGAGTGTGTGAGTGAGTGTGTGAGAGTGAGTGAGAGTGTGAATGTGTGAGTGTGTGAGAGTGAGTGTGTGAGTGTGTGAGTGAGTGTGTGAGTGAGTGTGAGTGTGTGAGTGAGAGTGAGTGTGAGTGTGTGAGAGTGTGTGAGAGTGTGTGAGTGAGTGTGAGTGAGTGAGAGTGAGAGTGAGTGAGTGTGAGTGTGAAAGTGTGTGAGAGTGTGTGAGAGTGAGAGTGAGTGAGAGTGAGAGTGAGAGTGAGAGCGAGAGCGAGAGTGAGTGAGAGTGAGAGTGTGTGGGTGAGTGTGAGAGTGTGAGAGTGAGTGTGTGTGAGTGTGTGGGTGAGTGTGAGAGTGTGACAGTGAGTGTGTGAGAGTGAGTGTGAGAGTGAGAGTGAGTGTGTTTGTGAGAGTGAGTGTGAGAGTGAGTGTGTGTGAGAGTGTGAGTGTGAGAGTGAGTGTGAGAGTGAGTGAGAGTGAGTGAGAGTGTGTGAGAGAGAGTGTGAGAGAGTGTGTGAGAGAGTGAGTGAGAGTGTGTGAGAGAGAGTGTGAGTGAGTGTGAGAATGAGTGTGAGAGTGAGTTGTGAGAGTGTGAGAGTGTGTGTGTGAGATTGTGTGTGTGAGATTGAGTGTGAGAGAGTGTGTGAGTGTGAGAGTGAGTGAGAGTGAGTGTGTGTGAGTGAGTGTGAGAGTGAGTGTGTGAGTGTGTGAGTGAGTGCGAGTGAGTGCGAGTGTGTGAGAGTGTGTGAGTGTGAGAGTGAGTGAGAGTGAGTGTGTGTGAGTGAGTGTGAGAGTGAGTGTGTGAGTGTGTGAGTGAGTGCGAGTGAGTGCGAGTGTGTGAGTGAGTGTGAGTGTGAGTGTGTGAGTGTGTGAGTGAGTGTGTGTGAGAGTGAGAGAGAGTGTGAGAGTGAGAGTGAGCGAGAGTGTGAGAGTGAGTGTGTGAGAGAGTGAGTGTGAGTGACTGAGTGAGTGAGAGTGAGTGTGTGAGTGTGTGAGTGAGTGTGTGAGTGTGAGTATTGAGTGAGTGTGTGAGAGTGTGTGTGAGAGTGTGTGAGAGTGTGAGTGAGTGTGAGTGTGAGTGACTGAGTGAGTGAGAGTGAGTGTGTGAGTGAGAGTGAGTGTGTGAGTGTGTGAGTGAGTGTGTGAGTGTGAGAGAGAGTGAGAGAGAGTGAGAGAGAGTGAGAGTGAGTGAGTGAGTGTGTGAGTGAGTGTGTGAGAGTGAGTGAGAGTGTGAATGTGTGAGTGTGTGAGAGTGAGTGTGTGAGTGTGTGAGTGAGTGTGTGAGTGTGTGAGTGAGTGTGTGTGTGTGAGTGAGTGTGAGAGTGAGAGTGAGTGTGTGAGTGAGTGTGTGAGTGTGTGAGATTGAGTGAGTGTGTGAGTGAGTGTGGGTGTGAGTGTGAGTGTGTGAGTGAGTGTGTGAGTGTGTGAGTGAGAGTGAGTGTGAGTGTGAGTGTGAGTGAATGAATGTGTGAGTGTGAGTGTGAGTGTGAGTGAGTGAGAGTGAGTGAGAGTGAGTGAGAGTGAGAGTGAGAGTGAGTGTGTGTGTGTGAGTGAGTGAGGGTGAGAGAGAGTGAGAGAGAGAGTGAGAGTGAGAGCGAGAGTGAGAGAAAGTGAGAGCGAGAGTGAGTGAGAGTGTGAGTGAGTGAGAGTGAGTGAGAGCGAGAGCGAGTGAGAGTGAGAGTGAGAGTGAGAGAGTGAGTGAGTGAGAGTGAGAGTGAGTGAGAGTGGGAGTGAGAGAGTGTGTGAGTGAGAGTGAGTGAGGGTGAGAGTGAGTGAGAGTGAGAGTGAGTGTGTGAGTGTGTGAGTGAGTGAGTGTGAGAGAGAGTGAGAGAGAGAGAGAGAGTGAGAGTGAGAGTGAGAGTGAGTGAGAGCGTGAGAGTGAGTGAGTGAGAGTGAGAGTGAGAGTGAGAGTGTGTGAGTGTGTGAGTGTGTGTGAGTGTGTGTGAGTGTGTGAGTGAGTGTGTGTGTGAGTGAGTGAGAGTGTGTGAGTGAGTGTGAGTGAGTGTGAGTGTGAGTGAGTGTGTGAGTGAGTGTGTGTGAGAGAGTGTGAGTGAGAGTGAGAGTGAGTGTGAGAGTGAGTGAGAGAGTGAGTGAGTAAGAGAGTGAGTGTGAGAGTGAGTGAGAGTGAGTGTGTGAGAGAGTGAGTGTGTGTGAGTGTGTGTGTGTGAGTGTGAGTGAGTGCGAGTGAGTGCGAGTGTGTGAGAGTGTGTGAGAGTGTGTGAGTGAGTGTGTGAGTGAGTGTGAGTTAGTGTGTGTGAGAGTGTGAGTGAGAGTGAGAGTGAGTGTGAGAGTGAGTGAGAGAGTGAGTGTGTGAGAGAGTGAGTGTGTGTGAGTGTGTGTGTGTGAGTGTGAGTGTGTGAGAGTGTGTGAGAGTGAGTGAGAGCGAGAGCGAGAGTGAGTGAGAGTGAGAGTGAGAGTGAGTGTGAGAGTGTGAGTGTGAGTGAGTGTGTGAGAGTGACAGTGAGTGAGAGTGAGTGAGTGAGTGAGTGTGTGAGTGTGTGGGTGAGTGTGAGAGTGTGAGAGTGAGTGTGTGAGAGTGAGTGTGAGAGTGAGAGTGAGTATGTGTGTGAGAGTGAGTGTGAGAGTGAGTGTGTGTGTGAGAGTGTGAGTGTGAGAGTGAGTGTGAGAGTGAGTGAGAGTGAGTGAGAGAGTGTGTGAGTGAGTGTGAGAATGAGTGTGAGAGTGAGTTGTGAGAGTGTGTGAGAGTGTGTGAGAGTGTGTGTGTGAGATTGTGTGTGTGAGATTGAGTGTGAGAGAGTGTGTGAGTGTGAGAGTGAGTGAGAGTGAGTGTGTGTGAGTGAGTGTGAGAGTGAGTGTGTGAGTGTGTGAGTGAGTGCGAGTGAGTGCGAGTGTGTGAGAGTGTGTGAGTGAGTGTGAGTGTGAGTGTGTGAGTGTGTGAGTGAGTGTGTGAGTGAGTGTGTGTGAGAGTGAGAGAGAGTGTGAGAGTGAGAGTGAGCGAGTGAGTGAGAGTGAGTGTGTGAGTGAGAGTGAGTGTGTGAGTGTGTGAGTGAGTGTGTGAGTGTGAGAGAGAGTGAGAGTGAGTGTGTGAGTGAGTGTGTGAGTGAGCGTGTGAGTGTGTGAGTGAGTGTGTGAGTGTGAGTGTGAGTGAGTGTGAGAGTGAGAGTGAGTGTGTGAGTGAGTGAGTGTGTGAGTGTGTGAGAGTGAGTGAGTGTGTGAGTGAGTGTGTGAGTGTGAGTGTGTGAGTGAGTGTGTGAGTGTGTGAGTGAGAGTGAGTGTGTGAGTGAGAGTGAGTGTGTGAGTGAGTGAGTGTGTGAGTGTGTGTGTGATAGTGTGTGTGTGAGTGTGTGAGTGTGTGTGTGAGTGTGAGTGTGAGTGTGTGAGTGAGTGTGAGTGAGTGAGTGTGAGTGAGTGTGTGAGTGTGTGAGTGTGAGAGTGAGTGAGAGTGAGTGTGTGTGAGTGAGTGTGAGAGTGAGTGTGTGAGTGT
>CM077217.1:245000-247500 GCA_039654625.1 Rhinogobio ventralis
GTGTGAGTGTGTGAGTGAGTGTGTGTGTGAGTGAGTGAGAGTGTGTGAGTGAGTGTGAGTGAGTGTGAGTGTGAGTGAGTGTGTGAGTGAGTGTGTGTGAGAGAGTGTGAGTGAGAGTGAGAGTGAGTGTGAGAGTGAGTGAGAGAGTGAGTGAGTAAGAGAGTGAGTGTGAGAGTGAGTGAGAGTGAGTGTGTGAGAGAGTGAGTGTGTGTGAGTGTGTGTGTGTGAGTGTGAGTGAGTGCGAGTGAGTGCGAGTGTGTGAGAGTGTGTGAGAGTGTGTGAGTGAGTGTGTGAGTGAGTGTGAGTGAGTGTGTGTGAGAGTGTGAGTGAGAGTGAGAGTGAGTGTGAGAGTGAGTGAGAGAGTGAGTGTGTGAGAGAGTGAGTGTGTGTGAGTGTGTGTGTGTGAGTGTGAGTGTGTGAGAGTGTGTGAGAGTGAGTGAGAGCGAGAGCGAGAGTGAGTGAGAGTGAGAGTGAGAGTGAGTGTGAGAGTGTGAGTGTGAGTGAGTGTGTGAGAGTGAGAGTGAGTGAGAGTGAGTGAGTGAGTGAGTGTGTGAGTGTGTGGGTGAGTGTGAGAGTGTGAGAGTGAGTGTGTGAGAGTGAGTGTGAGAGTGAGAGTGAGTATGTGTGTGAGAGTGAGTGTGAGAGTGAGTGTGTGTGTGAGAGTGTGAGTGTGAGAGTGAGTGTGAGAGTGAGTGAGAGTGAGTGAGAGAGTGTGTGAGTGAGTGTGAGAATGAGTGTGTGAGAGAGTGAGTGTGAGTGACTGAGTGAGTGAGAGTGAGTGTGTGAGTGTGTGAGTGAGTGTGTGAGTGTGAGTATTGAGTGAGTGTGTGAGAGTGTGTGTGAGAGTGTGTGAGAGTGTGAGTGAGTGTGAGTGTGAGTGACTGAGTGAGTGAGAGTGAGTGTGTGAGTGAGAGTGAGTGTGTGAGTGTGTGAGTGAGTGTGTGAGTGTGAGAGAGAGTGAGAGAGAGTGAGAGAGAGTGAGAGTGAGTGAGTGAGTGTGTGAGTGAGTGTGTGAGAGTGAGTGAGAGTGTGAATGTGTGAGTGTGTGAGAGTGAGTGTGTGAGTGTGTGAGTGAGTGTGTGAGTGTGTGAGTGAGTGTGTGTGTGTGAGTGAGTGTGAGAGTGAGAGTGAGTGTGTGAGTGAGTGTGTGAGTGTGTGAGATTGAGTGAGTGTGTGAGTGAGTGTGGGTGTGAGTGTGAGTGTGTGAGTGAGTGTGTGAGTGTGTGAGTGAGAGTGAGTGTGAGTGTGAGTGTGAGTGAATGAATGTGTGAGTGTGAGTGTGAGTGTGAGTGAGTGAGAGTGAGTGAGAGTGAGTGAGAGTGAGAGTGAGAGTGAGTGTGTGTGTGTGAGTGAGTGAGGGTGAGAGAGAGTGAGAGAGAGAGTGAGAGTGAGAGCGAGAGTGAGAGAAAGTGAGAGCGAGAGTGAGTGAGAGTGTGAGTGAGTGAGAGTGAGTGAGAGCGAGAGCGAGTGAGAGTGAGAGTGAGAGTGAGAGAGTGAGTGAGTGAGAGTGAGAGTGAGTGAGAGTGGGAGTGAGAGAGTGTGTGAGTGAGAGTGAGTGAGGGTGAGAGTGAGTGAGAGTGAGAGTGAGTGTGTGAGTGTGTGAGTGAGTGAGTGTGAGAGAGAGTGAGAGAGAGAGAGAGAGTGAGAGTGAGAGTGAGAGTGAGTGAGAGCGTGAGAGTGAGTGAGTGAGAGTGAGAGTGAGAGTGAGAGTGTGTGAGTGTGTGAGTGTGTGTGAGTGTGTGTGAGTGTGTGAGTGAGTGTGTGTGTGAGTGAGTGAGAGTGTGTGAGTGAGTGTGAGTGAGTGTGAGTGTGAGTGAGTGTGTGAGTGAGTGTGTGTGAGAGAGTGTGAGTGAGAGTGAGAGTGAGTGTGAGAGTGAGTGAGAGAGTGAGTGAGTAAGAGAGTGAGTGTGAGAGTGAGTGAGAGTGAGTGTGTGAGAGAGTGAGTGTGTGTGAGTGTGTGTGTGTGAGTGTGAGTGAGTGCGAGTGAGTGCGAGTGTGTGAGAGTGTGTGAGAGTGTGTGAGTGAGTGTGTGAGTGAGTGTGAGTTAGTGTGTGTGAGAGTGTGAGTGAGAGTGAGAGTGAGTGTGAGAGTGAGTGAGAGAGTGAGTGTGTGAGAGAGTGAGTGTGTGTGAGTGTGTGTGTGTGAGTGTGAGTGTGTGAGAGTGTGTGAGAGTGAGTGAGAGCGAGAGCGAGAGTGAGTGAGAGTGAGAGTGAGAGTGAGTGTGAGAGTGTGAGTGTGAGTGAGTGTGTGAGAGTGAGAGTGAGTGAGAGTGAGTGAGTGAGTGAGTGTGTGAGTGTGTGGGTGAGTGTGAGAGTGTGAGAGTGAGTGTGTGAGAGTGAGTGTGAGAGTGAGAGTGAGTATGTGTGTGAGAGTGAGTGTGAGAGTGAGTGTGTGTGTGAGAGTGTGAGTGTGAGAGTGAGTGTGAGAGTGAGTGAGAGTGAGTGAGAGAGTGTGTGAGTGAGTGTGAGAATGAGTGTGAGAGTGAGTTGTGAGAGTGTGT
>CM077217.1:255000-260000 GCA_039654625.1 Rhinogobio ventralis
GAGTGTGTGAGTGTGTGTGTGATAGTGTGTGTGTGAGTGTGTGAGTGTGTGTGTGAGTGTGAGTGTGAGTGTGTGAGTGAGTGTGAGTGAGTGAGTGTGAGTGAGTGTGTGAGTGTGTGAGTGTGAGAGTGAGTGAGAGTGAGTGTGTGTGAGTGAGTGTGAGAGTGAGTGTGTGAGTGTGTGAGTGAGTGCGAGTGAGTGCGAGTGTGTGAGAGTGTGTGAGTGTGAGAGTGAGTGAGAGTGAGTGTGTGTGAGTGAGTGTGAGAGTGAGTGTGTGAGTGTGTGAGTGAGTGCGAGTGAGTGCGAGTGTGTGAGAGTGTGTGAGTGAGTGTGAGTGTGTGAGTGTGTGAGTGAGTGTGTGTGAGAGTGAGAGAGAGTGTGAGAGTGAGAGTGAGCGAGAGTGTGAGAGTGAGTGTGTGAGAGAGTGAGTATGTGTGAGTGTGAGTGAGTGTGAGTGAGTGTGAGTGTGAGTGTGTGAGTGTGTGTGTGAGTGTGAGTGAGTGTGTGAGAGTGTGTGTGAGAGTGTGTGAGAGTGTGAGTGAGTGTGAGTGAGTGTGAGTGTGAGTGAATGAGAGTGAGTGTGTGAGTGAGAGTGAGTGTGTGAGTGTGTGAGTGAGTGTGTGAGTGAGTGTGTGAGTGTGAGAGAGAGTGAGAGAGAGTGAGAGAGAGTGAGAGTGAGTGAGTGAGTGTGTGAGTGAGTGTGTGAGAGTGAGTGAGAGTGTGAATGTGTGAGTGTGTGAGAGTGAGTGTGTGAGTGTGTGAGTGAGTGTGTGAGTGAGTGTGTGAGTGAGAGTGAGTGTGAGTGTGTGAGAGTGTGTGAGAGTGTGTGAGTGAGTGTGAGTGAGTGAGAGTGAGAGTGAGTGAGTGTGAGTGTGAAAGTGTGTGAGAGTGTGTGAGAGTGAGAGTGAGTGAGAGTGAGAGTGAGAGCGAGAGCGAGAGTGAGTGAGAGTGAGAGTGAGAGTGAGAGTGAGAGTGAGTGTGTGAGAGTGAGAGTGAGTGAGAGTGAGTGAGTGAGTGAGTGAGTGTGTGAGTGTGTGGGTGAGTGTGAGAGTGTGAGAGTGAGTGTGTGTGAGTGTGTGGGTGAGTGTGAGAGTGTGACAGTGAGTGTGTGAGAGTGAGTGTGAGAGTGAGAGTGAGTGTGTTTGTGAGAGTGAGTGTGAGAGTGAGTGTGTGTGAGAGTGTGAGTGTGAGAGTGAGTGTGAGAGTGAGTGAGAGTGAGTGAGAGTGTGTGAGAGAGAGTGTGAGAGAGTGTGTGAGAGAGTGAGTGAGAGTGTGTGAGAGAGAGTGTGAGTGAGTGTGAGAATGAGTGTGAGAGTGAGTTGTGAGAGTGTGAGAGTGTGTGTGTGAGATTGTGTGTGTGAGATTGAGTGTGAGAGAGTGTGTGAGTGTGAGAGTGAGTGAGAGTGAGTGTGTGTGAGTGAGTGTGAGAGTGAGTGTGTGAGTGTGTGAGTGAGTGCGAGTGAGTGCGAGTGTGTGAGAGTGTGTGAGTGTGAGAGTGAGTGAGAGTGAGTGTGTGTGAGTGAGTGTGAGAGTGAGTGTGTGAGTGTGTGAGTGAGTGCGAGTGAGTGCGAGTGTGTGAGTGAGTGTGAGTGTGAGTGTGTGAGTGTGTGAGTGAGTGTGTGTGAGAGTGAGAGAGAGTGTGAGAGTGAGAGTGAGCGAGAGTGTGAGAGTGAGTGTGTGAGAGAGTGAGTGTGAGTGACTGAGTGAGTGAGAGTGAGTGTGTGAGTGTGTGAGTGAGTGTGTGAGTGTGAGTATTGAGTGAGTGTGTGAGAGTGTGTGTGAGAGTGTGTGAGAGTGTGAGTGAGTGTGAGTGTGAGTGACTGAGTGAGTGAGAGTGAGTGTGTGAGTGAGAGTGAGTGTGTGAGTGTGTGAGTGAGTGTGTGAGTGTGAGAGAGAGTGAGAGAGAGTGAGAGTGAGTGAGTGAGTGAGTGTGTGAGTGAGTGTGTGAGAGTGAGTGAGAGTGTGAATGTGTGAGTGTGTGAGAGTGAGTGTGTGAGTGTGTGAGTGAGTGTGTGAGTGTGTGAGTGAGTGTGTGTGTGTGAGTGAGTGTGAGAGTGAGAGTGAGTGTGTGAGTGAGTGTGTGAGTGTGTGAGAGTGAGTGAGTGTGTGAGTGAGTGTGTGTGTGAGTGTGAGTGTGTGAGTGAGTGTGTGAGTGTGTGAGTGAGAGTGAGTGTGAGTGTGAGTGTGAGTGAATGAGTGTGTGAGTGTGAGTGTGAGTGTGAGTGAGTGAGAGTGAGTGAGAGTGAGTGAGAGTGAGAGTGAGAGTGAGTGTGTGTGTGTGAGTGAGTGAGGGTGAGAGAGAGTGAGAGAGAGAGTGAGAGTGAGAGCGAGAGTGAGAGAAAGTGAGAGCGAGAGTGAGTGAGAGTGTGAGTGAGTGAGAGTGAGTGAGAGTGAGAGCGAGTGAGAGTGAGAGTGAGAGTGAGAGTGAGAGAGTGAGTGAGTGAGAGTGAGAGTGAGTGAGAGTGGGAGTGAGAGAGTGTGTGAGTGAGAGTGAGTGAGGGTGAGAGTGAGTGAGAGTGAGTGTGTGAGTGTGTGAGTGAGTGAGTGTGAGAGAGAGTGAGAGAGAGAGAGAGAGTGAGAGTGAGAGTGAGAGTGAGTGAGAGCGTGAGAGTGAGTGAGTGAGAGTGAGAGTGAGAGTGAGAGTGTGTGAGTGTGTGAGTGTGTGTGAGTGTGTGTGAGTGTGTGAGTGAGTGTGTGTGTGAGTGAGTGAGAGTGTGTGAGTGAGTGTGAGTGAGTGTGAGTGTGAGTGAGTGTGTGAGTGAGTGTGTGTGAGAGAGTGTGAGTGAGAGTGAGAGTGAGTGTGAGAGTGAGTGAGAGAGTGAGTGAGTAAGAGAGTGAGTGTGAGAGTGAGTGAGAGTGAGTGTGTGAGAGAGTGAGTGTGTGTGAGTGTGTGTGTGTGAGTGTGAGTGAGTGCGAGTGAGTGCGAGTGTGTGAGAGTGTGTGAGAGTGTGTGAGTGAGTGTGTGAGTGAGTGTGAGTGAGTGTGTGTGAGAGTGTGAGTGAGAGTGAGAGTGAGTGTGAGAGTGAGTGAGAGAGTGAGTGTGTGAGAGAGTGAGTGTGTGTGAGTGTGTGTGTGTGAGTGTGAGTGTGTGAGAGTGTGTGAGAGTGAGTGAGAGCGAGAGCGAGAGTGAGTGAGAGTGAGAGTGAGAGTGAGTGTGAGAGTGTGAGTGTGAGTGAGTGTGTGAGAGTGAGAGTGAGTGAGAGTGAGTGAGTGAGTGAGTGTGTGAGTGTGTGGGTGAGTGTGAGAGTGTGAGAGTGAGTGTGTGAGAGTGAGTGTGAGAGTGAGAGTGAGTATGTGTGTGAGAGTGAGTGTGAGAGTGAGTGTGTGTGTGAGAGTGTGAGTGTGAGAGTGAGTGTGAGAGTGAGTGAGAGTGAGTGAGAGAGTGTGTGAGTGAGTGTGAGAATGAGTGTGTGAGAGAGTGAGTGTGAGTGACTGAGTGAGTGAGAGTGAGTGTGTGAGTGTGTGAGTGAGTGTGTGAGTGTGAGTATTGAGTGAGTGTGTGAGAGTGTGTGTGAGAGTGTGTGAGAGTGTGAGTGAGTGTGAGTGTGAGTGACTGAGTGAGTGAGAGTGAGTGTGTGAGTGAGAGTGAGTGTGTGAGTGTGTGAGTGAGTGTGTGAGTGTGAGAGAGAGTGAGAGAGAGTGAGAGAGAGTGAGAGTGAGTGAGTGAGTGTGTGAGTGAGTGTGTGAGAGTGAGTGAGAGTGTGAATGTGTGAGTGTGTGAGAGTGAGTGTGTGAGTGTGTGAGTGAGTGTGTGAGTGTGTGAGTGAGTGTGTGTGTGTGAGTGAGTGTGAGAGTGAGAGTGAGTGTGTGAGTGAGTGTGTGAGTGTGTGAGATTGAGTGAGTGTGTGAGTGAGTGTGGGTGTGAGTGTGAGTGTGTGAGTGAGTGTGTGAGTGTGTGAGTGAGAGTGAGTGTGAGTGTGAGTGTGAGTGAATGAATGTGTGAGTGTGAGTGTGAGTGTGAGTGAGTGAGAGTGAGTGAGAGTGAGTGAGAGTGAGAGTGAGAGTGAGTGTGTGTGTGTGAGTGAGTGAGGGTGAGAGAGAGTGAGAGAGAGAGTGAGAGTGAGAGCGAGAGTGAGAGAAAGTGAGAGCGAGAGTGAGTGAGAGTGTGAGTGAGTGAGAGTGAGTGAGAGCGAGAGCGAGTGAGAGTGAGAGTGAGAGTGAGAGAGTGAGTGAGTGAGAGTGAGAGTGAGTGAGAGTGGGAGTGAGAGAGTGTGTGAGTGAGAGTGAGTGAGGGTGAGAGTGAGTGAGAGTGAGAGTGAGTGTGTGAGTGTGTGAGTGAGTGAGTGTGAGAGAGAGTGAGAGAGAGAGAGAGTGAGAGTGAGAGTGAGAGTGAGTGAGAGCGTGAGAGTGAGTGAGTGAGAGTGAGAGTGAGAGTGAGAGTGTGTGAGTGTGTGAGTGTGTGTGAGTGTGTGTGAGTGTGTGAGTGAGTGTGTGTGTGAGTGAGTGAGAGTGTGTGAGTGAGTGTGAGTGAGTGTGAGTGTGAGTGAGTG
The DNA here is from genome assembly GCA_039654625.1 of Rhinogobio ventralis. Lineage (NCBI taxonomy): Eukaryota > Metazoa > Chordata > Actinopteri > Cypriniformes > Gobionidae > Rhinogobio > Rhinogobio ventralis. The sequence continues at coordinate 259,491 of CM077217.1, forward strand.
TGTGAGTGAGTGTGTGTGAGAGAGTGTGAGTGAGAGTGAGAGTGAGTGTGAGAGTGAGTGAGAGAGTGAGTGAGTAAGAGAGTGAGTGTGAGAGTGAGTGAGAGTGAGTGTGTGAGAGAGTGAGTGTGTGTGAGTGTGTGTGTGTGAGTGTGAGTGAGTGCGAGTGAGTGCGAGTGTGTGAGAGTGTGTGAGAGTGTGTGAGTGAGTGTGTGAGTGAGTGTGAGTTAGTGTGTGTGAGAGTGTGAGTGAGAGTGAGAGTGAGTGTGAGAGTGAGTGAGAGAGTGAGTGTGTGAGAGAGTGAGTGTGTGTGAGTGTGTGTGTGTGAGTGTGAGTGTGTGAGAGTGTGTGAGAGTGAGTGAGAGCGAGAGCGAGAGTGAGTGAGAGTGAGAGTGAGAGTGAGTGTGAGAGTGTGAGTGTGAGTGAGTGTGTGAGAGTGAGAGTGAGTGAGAGTGAGTGAGTGAGTGAGTGTGTGAGTGTGTGGGTGAGTGTGAGAGTGTGAGAGTGAGTGTG
>CM077217.1:272500-275000 GCA_039654625.1 Rhinogobio ventralis
GAGTGAGAGTGAGAGTGAGTGTGTGAGAGTGTGTGAGAGTGAGAGTGAGAGTGAGAGTGTGAGTGAGTGAGAGTGAGTGAGTGAGTGAGTGTGTGAGAGTGTGAGAGTGTGAGAGTGAGTGTGAGAGAGTGAGTGTGAGAGTGAGAGTGAGTGTGTGTGTGAGAGTGAGTGTGTGTGTGAGAGTGTGAGTGTGAGAGTGAGTGTGAGAGTGAGTGAGAGTGTGTGAGAGAGACTGTGAGAGAGTGTGTGAGAGAGTGAGTGAGAGTGTGTGAGAGAGTGTGTGAGTGAGTGTGAGAATGAGTGTGAGAGTGAGTTGTGAGAGTGTGTGAGAGTGTGTGAGAGTGTGTGTGTGAGATTGTGTGTGTGAGATTGAGTGTGAGAGAGTGTGTGAGTGTGAGAGTGAGTGTGAGTGAGTGAGTGTGAGAGTGAGTGTGTGAGTGTGTGAGTGAGTGCGAGTGTGTGAGAGTGTGTGAGTGAGTTTGAGTGTGAGTGTGTGAGTGAGTGTGTGAGTGAGTGTGTGTGAGAGTGAGAGAGAGTGTGAGAGTGAGCGAGAGTGTGAGAGTGAGTGTGTGAGAGAGTGAGTATGTGTGAGTGTGAGTGAGTGTGAGTGAGTGTGAGTGTGAGTGTGTGAGTGTGTGTGTGAGTGTGAGTGAGTGTGTGAGAGTGTGTGTGAGAGTGTGTGAGAGTGTGAGTGAGTGTGAGTGAGTGTGAGTGTGAGTGAGTGAGAGTGAGTGTGTGAGTGTGTGAGTGAGTGTGTGAGTGAGTGTGTGAGTGTGAGCGAGAGTGAGAGAGAGTGAGAGAGAGTGAGAGAGAGTGAGAGTGAGTGAGTGAGTGTGTGAGTGAGTGTGTGAGAGTGAGTGAGAGTGTGAATGTGTGAGTGTGTGAGAGTGAGTGTGTGAGTGTGTGAGTGAGTGTGTGAGTGAGTGTGTGAGTGTGTGAGTGAGAGTGAGTGTGAGTGTGTGAGAGTGTGTAAGAGTGTGTGAGTGAGTGTGAGTGAGTGAGAGTGAGAGTGAGTGAGTGTGAGTGTGAAAGTGTGTGAGAGTGTGTGAGAGTGAGAGTGAGTGAGAGTGAGAGTGAGAGCGAGAGCGAGAGTGAGTGAGAGTGAGAGTGAGAGTGAGAGTGAGTGTGTGAGAGTGAGAGTGAGTGAGTGAGAGTGAGTGAGTGAGTGAGTGAGTGTGTGTGTGAGTGTGTGGGTGAGTGTGAGAGTGTGAGAGTGAGTGTGTGTGAGTGTGTGGGTGAGTGTGAGAGTGTGACAGTGAGTGTGTGAGAGTGAGTGTGAGAGTGAGAGTGAGTGTGTGTGTGAGAGTGAGTGTGAGAGTGAGTGTGTGTGTGAGAGTGTGAGTGTGAGAGTGAGTGTGAGAGTGAGTGAGAGTGAGTGAGAGTGTGTGAGAGAGAGTGTGAGAGAGTGTGTGAGAGAGTGAGTGAGAGTGTGTGAGAGAGTGTGTGAGTGAGTGTGAGAATGAGTGTGAGAGTGAGTTGTGAGAGTGTGAGAGTGTGTGTGTGAGATTGTGTGTGTGAGATTGAGTGTGAGAGAGTGTGTGAGTGTGAGAGTGAGTGAGAGTGAGTGTGTGTGAGTGAGTGTGAGAGTGAGTGTGTGAGTGTGTGAGTGAGTGCGAGTGAGTGCGAGTGTGTGAGAGTGTGTGAGTGTGAGAGTGAGTGAGAGTGAGTGTGTGTGAGTGAGTGTGAGAGTGAGTGTGTGAGTGTGTGAGTGAGTGCGAGTGAGTGCGAGTGTGTGAGAGTGTGTGAGTGAGTGTGAGTGTGAGTGTGTGAGTGTGTGAGTGAGTGTGTGTGAGAGTGAGAGAGAGTGTGACAGTGAGAGTGAGCGAGAGTGTGAGAGTGAGTGTGTGAGAGAGTGAGTGTGAGTGACTGAGTGAGTGAGAGTGAGTGTGTGAGTGAGAGTGAGTGTGTGAGTGTGTGAGTGAGTGTGTGAGTGTGAGTATTGAGTGAGTGTGTGAGAGTGTGTGTGAGAGTGTGTGAGAGTGTGAGTGAGTGTGAGTGTGAGTGACTGAGTGAGTGAGAGTGAGTGTGTGAGTGAGAGTGAGTGTGTGAGTGTGTGAGTGAGTGTGTGAGTGTGAGAGAGAGTGAGAGAGAGTGAGAGAGAGTGAGAGTGAGTGAGTGAGTGTGTGAGTGAGTGTGTGAGAGTGAGTGAGAGTGTGAATGTGTGAGTGTGTGAGAGTGAGTGTGTGAGTGTGTGAGTGAGTGTGTGAGTGTGTGAGTGAGTGTGTGAGTGTGAGTGAGTGTGAGAGTGAGAGTGAGTGTGTGAGTGAGTGTGTGAGTGTGTGAGAGTGAGTGAGTGTGTGAGTGAGTGTGTGAGAGTGTGTGAGTGAGTTTGAGTGTGAGTGTGTGAGTGAGTGTGTGAGTGAGTGTGTGTGAGAGTGAGAGAGAGTGTGAGAGTGAGAGTGAGCGAGAGTGTGAGAGTGAGTGTGTGAGAGAGTGAGTATGTGTGAGTGTGAGTGAGTGTGAGTGAGTGTGAGTGTGAGTGTGTGAGTGTGTGTGTGAG
>CM077217.1:282500-287500 GCA_039654625.1 Rhinogobio ventralis
AGAGTGAGTGAGAGTGAGTGAGAGTAAGTGTGAGAGTGAGTGAGAGTGAGTGAGTGTGAGAGTGAGTGTGAGAGTGAGAGTGAGTGAGAGTGAGTGTGAGAGTGAGTGTGAGAATGAGTGAGAGAGTGAGTGTGAGTGAGTGTGAGTGAGTGAGTGTGAGTGTGAGTGTGAGTGAGTGTGAGTGTGTGTGAGTGTGAGAGTGAGAGTGAGAGTGTGTGTGAGTTTGTGAGTGAGTGAGTGTGAGTGAGAGTGAGTGAGAGTGAGAGTGAGTGAGAGTGAGTGAGAGTGAGTGTGTGAGAGTGTGAGTGAGTGCGAGTGTGAGTGTGAGTGAGAGTGAGAGTGAGAGTGAGTGTGAGTGAGTGAGAGTGAGAGTGAGTGAGTGTGAGTGTGAGAGTGTGTGAGAGTGAGTGAGAGTGAGAGTGTGTGAGAGTGAGAGTGAGTGAGAGTGAGAGTGAGTGTGTGAGAGTGTGTGAGAGTGAGAGTGAGAGTGAGAGTGTGAGTGAGTGAGAGTGAGTGAGTGAGTGAGTGTGTGAGTGAGTGTGAGAGTGTGAGAGTGAGTGTGAGAGAGTGAGTGTGAGAGTGAGAGTGAGTGTGTGTGTGAGAGTGAGTGTGTGTGTGAGAGTGTGAGTGTGAGAGTGAGTGTGAGAGTGAGTGAGAGTGAGTGAGAGTGTGTGAGAGAGAGTGTGAGAGAGTGTGTGAGAGAGTGAGTGAGAGTGTGTGAGAGAGTGTGTGAGTGAGTGTGAGAATGAGTGTGAGAGTGAGTGTGTGAGTGAGTGTGTGTGAGAGTGAGAGAGAGTGTGAGAGTGAGAGTGAGCGAGAGTGTGAGAGTGAGTGTGTGAGAGAGTGAGTATGTGTGAGTGTGAGTGAGTGTGAGTGAGTGTGAGTGTGAGTGTGTGAGTGTGTGTGTGAGTGTGAGTGAGTGTGTGAGAGTGTGTGTGAGAGTGTGTGAGAGTGTGAGTGAGTGTGAGTGAGTGTGAGTGTGAGTGAATGAGAGTGAGTGTGTGAGTGAGAGTGAGTGTGTGAGTGTGTGAGTGAGTGTGTGAGTGAGTGTGTGAGTGTGAGAGAGAGTGAGAGAGAGTGAGAGAGAGTGAGAGAGAGTGAGAGTGAGTGAGTGAGTGTGTGAGTGAGTGTGTGAGAGTGAGTGAGAGTGTGAATGTGTGAGTGTGTGAGAGTGAGTGTGTGAGTGTGTGAGTGAGTGTGTGAGTGAGTGTGTGAGTGAGAGTGAGTGTGAGTGTGTGAGAGTGTGTGAGAGTGTGTGAGTGAGTGTGAGTGAGTGAGAGTGAGAGTGAGTGAGTGTGAGTGTGAAAGTGTGTGAGAGTGTGTGAGAGTGAGAGCGAGAGCGAGAGTGAGTGAGAGTGAGAGTGAGAGTGAGAGTGAGAGTGAGTGTGTGAGAGTGAGAGTGAGTGAGAGTGAGTGAGTGAGTGAGTGAGTGTGTGAGTGTGTGGGTGAGTGTGAGAGTGTGAGAGTGAGTGTGTGTGAGTGTGTGGGTGAGTGTGAGAGTGTGACAGTGAGTGTGTGAGAGTGAGTGTGAGAGTGAGAGTGAGTGTGTGTGTGAGAGTGAGTGTGAGAGTGAGTGTGTGTGAGAGTGTGAGTGTGAGAGTGAGTGTGAGAGTGAGTGAGAGTGAGTGAGTGAGTTTGAGTGTGAGTGTGTGAGTGAGTGTGTGAGTGAGTGTGTGTGAGAGTGAGAGAGAGTGTGAGAGTGAGAGTGAGCGAGAGTGTGAGAGTGAGTGTGTGAGAGAGTGAGTATGTGTGAGTGTGAGTGAGTGTGAGTGAGTGTGAGTGAGAGTGAATGAGAGTGAGTGTGTGAGTGAGAGTGAGTGTGTGAGTGTGTGAGTGAGTGTGTGAGTGAGTGTGTGAGTGTGAGAGAGAGTGAGAGAGAGTGAGAGTGAGTGAGTGAGTGTGTGAGTGAGTGTGTGAGAGTGAGTGAGAGTGTGAATGTGTGAGTGTGTGAGAGTGAGTGTGTGAGTGTGTGAGTGAGTGTGTGAGTGAGTGTGTGAGTGTGTGAGTGAGAGTGAGTGTGAGTGTGTGAGAGTGTGTGAGAGTGTGTGAGTGAGTGTGAGTGAGTGAGAGTGAGAGTGAGTGAGTGTGAGTGTGAAAGTGTGTGAGAGTGTGTGAGAGTGAGAGTGAGTGAGAGTGAGAGTGAGAGCGAGAGCGAGAGTGAGTGAGAGTGAGAGTGAGAGTGAGAGTGAGTGTGTGAGAGTGAGAGTGAGTGAGTGAGAGTGAGTGAGTGAGTGAGTGAGTGTGTGTGTGAGTGTGTGGGTGAGTGTGAGAGTGTGAGAGTGAGTGTGTGTGAGTGTGTGGGTGAGTGTGAGAGTGTGACAGTGAGTGTGTGAGAGTGAGTGTGAGAGTGAGAGTGAGTGTGTGTGTGAGAGTGAGTGTGAGAGTGAGTGTGTGTGTGAGAGTGTGAGTGTGAGAGTGAGTGTGAGAGTGAGTGAGAGTGAGTGAGAGTGTGTGAGAGAGAGTGTGAGAGAGTGTGTGAGAGAGTGAGTGAGAGTGTGTGAGAGAGTGTGTGAGTGAGTGTGAGAATGAGTGTGAGAGTGAGTTGTGAGAGTGTGAGAGTGTGTGTGTGAGATTGTGTGTGTGAGATTGAGTGTGAGAGAGTGTGTGAGTGTGAGAGTGAGTGAGAGTGAGTGTGTGTGAGTGAGTGTGAGAGTGAGTGTGTGAGTGTGTGAGTGAGTGCGAGTGAGTGCGAGTGTGTGAGAGTGTGTGAGTGTGAGAGTGAGTGAGAGTGAGTGTGTGTGAGTGAGTGTGAGAGTGAGTGTGTGAGTGTGTGAGTGAGTGCGAGTGAGTGCGAGTGTGTGAGAGTGTGTGAGTGAGTGTGAGTGTGAGTGTGTGAGTGTGTGAGTGAGTGTGTGTGAGAGTGAGAGAGAGTGTGAGAGTGAGAGTGAGCGAGAGTGTGAGAGTGAGTGTGTGAGAGAGTGAGTGTGAGTGACTGAGTGAGTGAGAGTGAGTGTGTGAGTGAGAGTGAGTGTGTGAGTGTGTGAGTGAGTGTGTGAGTGTGAGTATTGAGTGAGTGTGTGAGAGTGTGTGTGAGAGTGTGTGAGAGTGTGAGTGAGTGTGAGTGTGAGTGACTGAGTGAGTGAGAGTGAGTGTGTGAGTGAGAGTGAGTGTGTGAGTGTGTGAGTGAGTGTGTGAGTGTGAGAGAGAGTGAGAGAGAGTGAGAGAGAGTGAGAGTGAGTGAGTGAGTGTGTGAGTGAGTGTGTGAGAGTGAGTGAGAGTGTGAATGTGTGAGTGTGTGAGAGTGAGTGTGTGAGTGTGTGAGTGAGTGTGTGAGTGTGTGAGTGAGTGTGTGAGTGTGAGTGAGTGTGAGAGTGAGAGTGAGTGTGTGAGTGAGTGTGTGAGTGTGTGAGAGTGAGTGAGTGTGTGAGTGAGTGTGTGAGAGTGTGTGAGTGAGTTTGAGTGTGAGTGTGTGAGTGAGTGTGTGAGTGAGTGTGTGTGAGAGTGAGAGAGAGTGTGAGAGTGAGAGTGAGCGAGAGTGTGAGAGTGAGTGTGTGAGAGAGTGAGTATGTGTGAGTGTGAGTGAGTGTGAGTGAGTGTGAGTGTGAGTGTGTGAGTGTGTGTGTGAGTGTGAGTGAGTGTGTGAGAGTGTGTGTGAGAGTGTGTGAGAGTGTGAGTGAGTGTGAGTGAGTGTGAGTGTGAGTGAATGAGAGTGAGTGTGTGAGTGTGAGTGTGTGAGTGAGTGTGTGAGTGAGTGTGTGAGTGTGAGAGAGAGTGAGAGAGAGTGAGAGTGAGTGAGTGAGTGTGTGAGAGTGAGTGAGAGTGTGAATGTGTGAGTGTGTGAGAGTGAGTGTGTGAGTGTGTGAGTGAGTGTGTGAGTGAGTGTGTGAGTGTGTGAGTGTGTGAGTGAGAGTGAGTGTGAGTGTGTGAGAGTGTGTGAGAGTGTGTGAGTGAGTGTGAGTGAGTGAGAGTGAGAGTGAGTGAGTGTGAGTGTGAAAGTGTGTGAGAGTGTGTGAGAGTGAGAGTGAGTGAGAGTGAGAGTGAGAGCGAGAGCGAGAGTGAGTGAGAGTGAGAGTGAGAGTGAGAGTGAGAGTGAGTGTGTGAGAGTGAGAGTGAGTGAGAGTGAGTGAGTGAGTGAGTGAGTGTGTGAGTGTGTGGGTGAGTGTGAGAGTGTGAGAGTGAGTGTGTGTGAGTGTGTGGGTGAGTGTGAGAGTGTGACAGTGAGTGTGTGAGAGTGAGTGTGAGAGTGAGAGTGAGTGTGTGTGTGAGAGTGAGTGTGAGAGTGAGTGTGTGTGTGAGAGTGTGAGTGTGAGAGTGAGTGTGAGAGTGAGTGAGAGTGAGTGAGAGTGTGTGAGAGAGAGTGTGAGAGAGTGTGTGAGAGAGTGAGTGAGAGTGTGTGAGAGAGAGTGTGAGTGAGTGTGAGAATGAGTGTGAGAGTGAGTTGTGAGAGTGTGAGAGTGTGTGTGTGAGATTGTGTGTGTGAGATTGAGTGTGAGAGAGTGTGTGAGTGTGAGAGTGAGTGAGAGTGAGTGTGTGTGAGTGAGTGTGAGAGTGAGTGTGTGAGTGTGTGAGTGAGTGCGAGTGAGTGCGAGTGTGTGAGAGTGTGTGAGTGAGATTGTGTGTGTGAGATTGAGTGTGAGAGAGTGTGTGAGTGTGAGAGTGAGTGAGAGTGAGTGTGTGTGAGTGAGTGTGAGAGTGAGTGTGTGAGTGTGTGAGTGAGTGCGAGTGAGTGCGAGTGTGTGAGAGTGTGTGAGTGTGAGAGTGAGTGAGAGTGAGTGTGTGTGAGTGAGTGTGAGAGTGAGTGTGTGAGTGTGTGAGTGAGTGCGAGTGAGTGCGAGTGTGTGAGAGTGTGTGAGTGAGTGTGAGTGTGTGAGTGTGTGAGTGAGTGTGTGTGAGAGTGAGAGAGAGTGTGAGAGTGAGAGTGAGCGAGAGTGTGAGAGTGAGTGTGTGAGAGAGTGAGTATGTGTGAGTGTGAGTGAGTGTGAGTGAGTGTGAGTGTGAGTGTGTGAGTGTGTGTGTGAGTGTGAGTGAGTGTGTGAGAGTGTGTGTGAGAGTGTGTGAGA